>AP025040.1:38408964-38435626 GCA_036186865.1 Eustoma russellianum
ACTGTACAATATATGGCGTGGATATACATCTTTAGTCTACAGAGAGCAAACGAACATTACATTAACATCCCTTCAGGCTTCAATTCGATATGACATTACCATTTGGTGCAAAAAAATAGCAGGAACTAAACTTGCTGTTGATCCTAGACAATATTTCTCTTGGCTTCCATCGCTGACACTCTCACGGCCTTCTCTGATTCGCTGGCTATATCCACTGCCAGGCCGGTTGAAATTGAATACAGATGCGGCAGTTGGCAGACAGTATACAGCAGGGGGTGCTATATTGCGCGATCATATGGGATCTTGTGTGGGCGCAATCTCATTCAGGCTGCCCCCAACTACGCCACTAAACGCGGAGATTCAAGCAGCATTATTTGGTCTTTTATACTTTCTTGCCTTAAATCGTAACATCACCTTGGAATCGGATTGTGCCCAAATGATATCTCGGTTGGCCCGCCCGCAGATGGTTCATGGCAACTATTATCCCCATCTACTTCACACACTTATTCATCTCCACCGGCTTGATTATCATCACATCTATCGGGAGGCTAATATGGCAGCTCATTACTTGGCTCAACACGCAATGATGGACCCCATCACACATTATTATTCATCGCATACTCTTCCTTCGTTGGTGCGCGCTGCTATCTCATTAGATCTTTCTTCTGTTCAATTGTGTGTCCCTTGACAAACTACAGTCTTCCACATGGATTGGCATTTCAATAATCTCACTGCCTGTATCCTACGGGATGCAGGCAGGCTCGGTATGTGTTGCTATCTTTTGGCCTGGATTTTATACTGTTTCCTACTGATTAATCACTGGCTCTTTATGCTTGCCTTCGCATGGCTTGGACTATATATCTTGATGGCGAGATTTTTCTATCCTGCACCGGCGGACTCAGCGGCAAAGACTCCACTGGCGCGTCCTTACATAAAATCGTCGCCTTGGCACAAACTTTGCCAAGGCGACATCGGTATGTGTTTAACATCTCTCTTTTATTTTCTTTGGATTCTCTCTATCATCGGTATAACTTCTCCCTGGGATTCTTCCGAGGTACGGCATTTCCCGGACAATTCAAGCTCAAGCAACGAATTCCACTGCTTATTCTGGAGAACTCGGTCCACACCACCATCTACAGCAAGCACACATTTGTACTCAATCTTAGATTCAATTCATATCAATGACAGCCGTATAAATATGTATGCTTTTTCCTTCGCCAAGGTTTTATCCACAAGGGTGGTTTTACTTGGTAAGGTTTTAATGCGGCATATCATATACGACTGGAGATATGTTATTATTAGTTCGTTATTTCATTTATTCGCATACTCTGATGATTGTAATATGGTTTTCCTCCGCCAAAGTGAGGCTTATCATTAATAAAATTTTTCTTCTATAAACAAATATATATATATATATATATATATATGCATATGTATGTATATATATGTGTGTGTATATATGTATGTGTGTGTATGTGTGTTGTGTATATATATGTTGTATATATATATATAATATATATATATATATATATATATATATATCTCGAAACACACAAACCATAAGCAATACACATGCGATAAAGTCACAATTAGTTTATAAATGATTGATCAAAACAGTGTTTCTTTCTATTTAACTTTCAAGTCTAGACAAGGATAAGATCCTTTATATTGTTAACCTTCAAGATACAAATTTAACTCATATGTACAAAGAAGGGTACTCTCTAGATGCACTGGATGAATCATAAACACAAATTATACACCATGTTATGGACAAAGGTGGGGCACAACACTGGCCCCCTCCTGAAAAAATTGCTGGAGATCAGAGACAAGGTGATGGTCAGCTCGGGCTCGTGCAGCTCGCTGTAATGCTCTTACTTCATGGACTGTGGATGGTGTTCTCAAACATCTACTGGCATATGAACACTTCAGGGAGAAAGTTAGGAAAGTCGACTGGGCCAAGATCGTTTGGAACTCAGCAGTGACTCACAAACTCTCTTTTACGTTGTGGCTGGCCGGTCCGAACAAGATTCCCACCAAGGACAGGTTTGTTTACCTCAACGATCAGTCATGTCAGCTCTACTCAGCGGGACAAAAGACTACTACAACACCTCTTCTTCTCTTGCTCGGCCACCAGATAGGTTTGGCTATCAACCTCGGCCTGGCTTGGTCTTCCACAGAACTTAGTTCCATCCACAAATTGCTGACCTGGAGCTCACGCAAGCTTAAAGTAAAGACACTCAGAGCCGAGACAGCGAAAATTGTCTTGGCTACGATGTACCAACTTATGCAGGCGCGGAATAAATACATTTTTGAAGGCTAAGAATTTCTATCAAGGGATGCAATACATAGAATACGCACTCATGTGTACAGAGTAATGTATAACTCTTTCTCCACATTTTAGACATAAGCGTTGCTTCTATTGTTTAAAATAGATTACATTACCAAATAGTGCAGGTAGGTTGGCATGTCGATCTACAAGCAGGACTATTGTATGGAATATATTTTTTGATGTTTTGATATTCGGGTAATACAAATTTGCATTTTACCCAATAAAACTCATAGAAGCAAACATGAATAAAAGTTAATAACATTCATATTTTTATATGCATTTTCCTAAATCATTTGATATATTTGATAACTAAACCTAGTTTGCATATCTCTAAAATTGTGAATACTGTAAAGTTGTGGTAAAAAACAATATTCACCATTGTGATATTGTTTTTCAATGCTGGTACGCAGGATACTGGCAAGATACGTGGTCATAAAAAAATCTCACGCGTCATTTTGTACAATTGTCACCGTTCAAATTAAACCAGATCTTATGATTTATAAAATAAAGATAGAAGAAAGTACATAAACAGCGTGGCTATGATGATGTAAGGTACTTCGAAAAAAAAAAGAAATAGATCATATGACCTTTGTGTTGTTGTTTTTATAATAGATCATAAGCTTCGTGTTGCTTTCCTCATATGCCTCGTCAAACTTTTTGCAAGAAACCATAATCAAAGTATCAACATAGAAATGTCAATCAAGTTGATCAAAACTGGTTGCTGTCAAGAAACCTGGTGACACGAGACAACGAAATTTAGAAGTCAAAATATATTGGCCACAATAATAACAACAAACATGTAGAGACAACGAAATTCAGAAGTCAAAGTATATTGGTCATAACAATAATAATAACAGAACATGTAGGTGGTTGAATATTTTCGTCAAATAACAGCCAAAAAACAAGCGGCTAAAATTAGTTAGAATTTACATTTTTGGTGGAAGACATGAGTATAACTTGAAGGTGACCATGTTAAGTCATTGTAAGCAGTGACCGGTCATTTTTGGTGGAAAGATTTGATTTTTTTCCTATTAATATCTATGTACCATAAGCAAACCACATACTTTAAACTCAAAATTAGTTTATAAATCAACTAAAAATTTGAAAATTTTCGTCTTTGTGCACATCAGGTTCACTTAAATTCAAAGAGTTATTCAATAATTCTTTTGCAATAGTTTGCTTGCTTAAAGTGAATTCAAACAATTTAAAAAAGGTTCTTAAGCATGACAACCTTTGCTACCTGCACTCTAAATCCAGACTGCGTTTGTTACTATTTAAATTATATTGTGAACCGTCTACAAAATTTAACTTACCTTTGCGAAGAAAAATTCTTGGAGACAATCACTAATTAAAGTTTATAACATTCACATGACCATCATATATCGTAGGTAACCATAGCACATTTTTATTTTGTAGGACATTCCATAAGACTCGGAACCATAAACAACATAAATTATCCAGAACTTGAGCATTCTGATGCAGTAATAGTAAGACAATCTTCAATTCAAATACAAACAGTAGAAGGTCTTTTTGGCTGGAAGTGGAAGAATCTTCAGTTGTATATCATTAATAGATCCATAGCAAATTCTACATGACATATTTGGCCTTTTTGCCATAAAATAATTTGCGATGTTAATTGGCCTTTATGCTTGTTCATCCTACTTCATTCAAATGTTACTGTCCAAGAGGTTCATATTTTTGCCGTATCTTTAAGATTCTTGCCGCCTTTCTACATGCTGTTGGCTCATAATATTTATATGTTTTCTAACATATATAAAGTGATTTATTTCATTTTTATATGCATTTGAACATACCATAGGATACATTTGATAAAATAACCTAGTTTGTATGATATAGTGTTACAACCCACATTACCCCGGTCAAGGAAAATGAATAAAAGATGAAAAATAGAACGCAAATGTGATGTCGATAAAAATTCGGTGGAATTTAAATTTCTATTTAGGATTAATAAAGACATTGACATCAAATATCAAGGTTAAAAACGTTCGGAAAAATAACCGAAAGGTAAGATAACAGATATATCGAGACTGGATGGGACTAGATAACGAACGTTTCAGACGTACGATGCATTTAATAAATTAGTCGGTATCAACATAAGTCGATAGATATAAATTAAACCAAATGAAAATACCCGATATGATAATTCAAATACACACTTTTATCATATTTTATACCACTCTACCCTACATGTTCAAAAGACAAAACCCCTCTCCCTTCGACCCCTTTGCTGCCGCCCTAGCTAAAAGGAAGACAATACTTTGTCTCTTACACACACAACACTCATCATTTCCTACAACTAAGCCACCCTACCCTATTTGTATCTTCTTTATTCACCCATCAAAACCCAAGACAAATCTCCTACCCATGTATTCCTCGGTAGATGGGAAAGAGGAAAAAACCCATTATTCTCCCAACACCCCACGTAACCTTATTCTTTGAATCTAACAATTATTCTTCTTTTTATAATATCTTTCTTTCCACTTCTCCAATGCTACACACGACAACATCCTGCCCCAAAATGCCAACTTTCGGGCAGCAATGTTCCCAAACACTACAGACAAAATTCTTCTCTATTTTGCCTTAATCAATTTCGGTCATCAAGAAGGAAAAGGCCTACACTTTCTCACAATTCCACACTCCACCATTCATACCATTATTTTTACATTTACTCTTTCCTTTCTCCCAACAATGTAATAAGACAAAGCTTTATCCCCACCACTCTTATCATATTCGGCTGAGACTATGGAGAGAGTGAGGAGACTTCCTTCTCCATATACTCCACTACATACCTTCTTTACCCAATGAATAGCATCCAAACCCATCTCCATATCCCATCTCACTCAAGACATACCACTCTCTTTTACTCCCAAACTTATTTTACACTCTCCCTTCTTCCATCCGAAAATTCTAAGCCTAGAGAAAGAAGAATTTTCTCCCAACTTTAAGCTAGGATTCAAGTTTGCCAGAGCAACCATTAGGTCGCACATATATACATATATACATATATACACCACACACACATATATATACAGTATCTATATATATATACACATATACATGTATCTATATATATATATATTATGTATCTGTATGTATGTATATATGTATATATATCTGTATGTATGTATATATATGTATGTATATATATCTGTATATATATAATATATATCATCATCATCATCATCCGTACCCTGTATATCCCAACGACAGCAAAAGCTATCGTCAGGGTATGGGGAGTGTAAGTGGTAGGCAGACAATACCTCTATCCCAAGGGATAGAAAGTCTGCTTCCAGTGAGACCCCCGGCTCTACCTGCATAAATGACATGATAATAAGGATATGTTGTGCTAGTGTGTTAGTGAGTAAATTCAAGAAATACAAATAAAGGCCTTTCGATATTAAAATACACATCACGCATATATGTACATGTAATGTAAAACAATGGTAAAACATACGCCACCAAGTGGAAATCAACAATAAAAGAACAGGACAATCATTGAAATAAATCATTTAATTTTTCTTTTTCTTTACATCCATTTCTTTTTCAAAGGAAACACTAAATCAAGGCGGAAAACAGATAATTGAAAAAAAGGATCGTTTCTTCAGCTGTAAAAGTTTAAATATAATGAAGTCAACAAAAATATACCATGACATGTTAGCTGTGTCAAACTCTGACAAGAGAGCACTACAGAATAAATGTGTATATATATATATATATACACACACCATGACTTGTTCAAATGTGTCTATATATATATATATATATATATATATATATATATATATATCTGTATGTATGTATATATATTATGTATATATATATGTATGTATAAGCTCATACACAGCCAATTACAAACTCACAAGAAAACAGAAATTCCGGCGATCACGCACTCTGACGGCTTTAGCCGCCGCCGCACACGCTCCTGCTGCCAGTTCGGGCCGCTGAACTGATCACTGCTCCGGCATTGCCTTCGCTTTCATCGATTCCTCATACCTACGCTCACTCGATCTCGATTCTGATCGTTCCCGCATATGGACACCACGCCATCCTTTGCGGCTGTTGTCGCCGGCGCCTCCTCCGCAGAAAAGATAAACATTTCGCCCAAGACAGTCTCGCGATACAAAGGTATCCCCTTAATCTCCTTCTTGGATTCGGAAATTGATGCCCTAGCTGCACCTTTCAAGTATTCTTTGGTGGGTATATTCTGGAATGGGAGACCTCCTTTGAAGGTCATAAGAGAAGTTTTTGAGAAAATCGGATTTCATCAGGATCTCCGGATTACCCTAATTGATCAAACTCACACACCGCTAAAATTCCAGAATGAGGTTGATTATTTGCGTTGCTTTTATCGTCGATCATGGCATATCTCAGGCTGCACATGCATATTACAAAATGGACAGTGGACTTTGATCCAACCACTGATGTTCCTATTGTCCCTGTCTGGATAGCACTGCCTGGTTTACCTATTCATCTTCATCGTCAAGAGGCACTGTTTGAGATAGTTCGGCCGATTGGATCCCCCCTAAAACTTGATGTTGCCACGTCCGATGGATTAAGACCTTCAGTCGCTAGGGTTTGTGTGGAAGTTGATGTTTCTCAAGAGTTGCCCAAAAAAATTATCTGCAGGCAAAGAATCGTTTTATACTGCAGACTATTGAATATGAAGACTTGCCGTTATTTTGTACATCATGCAGACGTTTAGGCCATGCAGAAGCCTCATGCCCGCCGCAAAAATCAACCACGGTGCCTCCTCCTCCGCCTCCCCCACCGCCACGTCGTCCTTTGCAGCGTTGGACCCCCGTAAAAAATAAACCACCAGCGACGCCTGCCACATCTCCTGTGGATCATCCAATGACCGCTCAAGTGTCACAACCTCACAGTGACCCATCGGCCTCCCCAGCTAATATCCCGGCAGATTTACCTGATGAGCCTGTCACCAATACTTTGCAGGATATTTCGGATACTTGTGATATAGGCCATTCTTCGGATAATGATCTTCCCACCGAAGAACCTCCCTCAGACATTCCGACAGTCCCGGATGAGGTTGTCCGTCGTATACATCTCATGCCTCCAACACCAGACACAGATATTCTTATTTCACTATTACAGGAAACGACAGACTCAGCAGAATTTATTCCTGTTTTCCACGTCGAAAGCGTCGGTCTAGAAAGGATCTTCCTCCGTTGCCGCCATCTACTATGCTTACACGCAGTGCGTCTCATGCGATTCAGGGAAGTGACACTACTCTTTCTCAATGAATATTATGATATGGAATATAAGGGGCATGCGTGCCTCTCTCCCTAGAATGCATCAGCTAATTCGTGATCATCGTTTAAATTTACTTGCTTTGATAGAGCCAAAACACTCGTCTGCCAATATTACTCGTTATGCTTTAGATTTTGGTTTTTCCAATTCTTTTTCTCGCTCCGAACGCATTTGGTTTTTCTGGCGTGACTCAGATTTTCAGTTGATGTCGGCGCAGGATGACGACCAAGTGATACACTTTACTCTACTTTTTCGGCCAATGCAGTATTCGTTTGTGCTGTCTGTAGTTTATGGCAAGCATACGCTCTTGCTACGCCGTGCATTATGGCATTCTTTATGTACATTCTCAGAAACATCTACATTGCCTTGGATTGTTGGGGGAGATTTCAATACATTTCGGTCCTTGTCTGATCATGAAGGCCGTTCACATCCATCTCTTTCTGCTTTACAGGATTTTAATGACTGTATTGAGTCTTGCTTCTTGATGTCACCGCAATTTCATGGGCCAAAGTTTACTTGGACAGATGGTAGAGGACTTGGCAGGGTACGTCGGAGATTAGACTGGTTATTTATTAACTCTGCTTTTCAGGATAAATTTGAGGATTTACAGCTCACTCATCTTCCGCGCATTACATCTGATCATACGCCATTGTTATTTCTTTGCCGTATAAATCAGTCCACGGTTCGTCGTTCCTTTCGATTTCTGGACTCATGGTTACTACATCCGGATTTTCATACTTATGCAAAGAATGCTTGGGCGGCTTATCCTACTACGGGTGGCATGTATGGTTTCTATTCAAAATTATTCAGTTTAAAGAAAGACATCCAGCGTTGGAACAAGGAGATCTTTGGTAATATATTTTCAAATGTCCAGCAGGCTGAATCGGCACTCTCACATGCGGAGAGTGCCTGGGATGCATCTCCTACTGAAGCAAACAGGATCCTGTATCATAAAGCAAAAGCCGATTATCTTCAAGCATCCTCCTATGAACTACAATTTTGGAAGCAAAAATCTCGCGTCCGGTGGTTAAAAGAGGGTGACGCCAATACCCGATATTTCCATTCTATTGTCAAAGGAAAACGGTTGCAGTTACGCATTCAACAAATACACACCCCTAACGGCAACTTATGCTCCACACCTAATGAGATTATGGCTGAAGCAGTATCATTTTACACATCCTTGTTTGCTTGTGAGCAAACGCATAATTATGATGACATTCTCTGCCATATTCCGCGGGTGATTTCTTCGGATGATAATACCCTACTCACGCAAATACCCATGGAGCCGGAAATTAAAGATGCAGTTTGGCATTTAGATCCTACTAGTGCAGCCGGCCCTGATGGTTTTAATGGTCAGTTTTATCGATCCTGTTGGTCTATCATTCATACTGATGTGGTAAAAGCGGTTCAAGAATTTTTCCTTGGCATCCCACAGCCTGCGGTGATGGCTTCTGCGCTAATTACATTGATTCCTAAGAAACAGTCGCCTGCTACATTCAGTGACTTTCGTCCCATATGTTTAACTAATTTTCTGAGCAAAGTGTGCACACGTATTATTGCTAGTCGCTTGAGTACTTTGCTTCCACGCTTAATATCTCCGGAGCAAACAGGTTTTACCAGGCTCCGACATTTCATCACAGGTTCTTATGGCTCGGGAAATGATACATATGATGGATTAGGGTGGTTCACAGGTATGTTTAAAGCTGGATATGATGAAAGCATTTGATAGAGTCAGTTGGGAATACTTGGAGAAATTATTGCGCACTTTTGGCTTCTCTGACTTTTTCATTCGCATTATACTTAACCACTTGCGGGCTACCACATTAGCAGTCCTAATAAACGGTCAGCCTTCCTCAACCTTTCGGCCATATAGAGGCGTAAAACAGGGATCCTTTTCTCCATTACTGTTTATTTTATCTTCAGAGGGATTCAGCAGAGGATTAAAGGCATTAACAGCAGCTGGGCAATTGCAACCTTTTCGCTTAGGCCGAATTCCATTTACCATAACACATTTGGCCTATGCGGATGACTTGTTGATATTTTTACGGGTACACAGCACAATCTTCGGCGGTTTCATGCCTTCCTGACTCAATATGAAACTGCTTCTGGGCAAAAAGTCAATTTTCAAAAAAGCGGTATGATTCCATCTACTCATATATCTTCCCGGCAGCGACGGAATTTAGAGGATATCATCAACATGAAATGTACTTCTTTACCTTTCAGATACCTCGGCTCCTACTTACATAAAGGTATTTCCCGCCAGATACTGTGTTCCTTTATTGCAGCATATTGATGACAGGCTTCATGGATGGCACTCTCGATTACTTTCCTCTGCTGGTCGTTTAGTTTTGTTACGTTCTGTTATAGCGGCATTACCATTACACATCCTCGCATCTGGTGGGCTGCCTAAATCGGTTATTAAGATCATAAATCGGAAAATGGCGTCATTTTATTGGGGTCGTAGACATCACTGGGTCTCTTGGAGTGCTATCTGCGCACCTCAGGAGGAAGGAGGCTTGGGGATTCGAGACCTCAACAAGTTGCAACAAGCTTATCATTGCCGTATTTGGTGGTCATATCAACAGCATTCCACACTTTGGAGCAAATATGCACGCTAAATATGGTCATCGTGGAGATTACTTGCCTCGTTTACCAGATTCTCCAATCTGGAAAATTATTTGCCGTATACATCCTTTCTGTCTGTCGCAGTCTGCTGGCCAAGGTGTACATCTCACATGGTTACACACGCCAACAGGAGAGTTTACTTTGCGCAGTGCTTATGATACTTGCCGCACCTCATCCGCGCCTCCTTTCGGCAAGGTTCATTTGGTTTAAACAGCATTCCCCAGTTATTCAGATCTTCTTATGGCGCCTTTTCCATTCTGCGATCCCATTAGAGGATTATATTGGCAGGTACATTACTTCTCAACCAACGCAATGTCCATTCTGTAAGAGAGTCAGCTACAGTAGATCATGTTTTCTTGCATTGCTCACATGTGCGCCCAATATGGCTTTATTATGCTGGAGAATTACACTGTCCTCTGCCATCGTCCTTGCAACTGCGCCAGTATATACTTGCTTGGTGGTATCGTTCATCATTTTCGTCTCTTCTTGGGGTTTTCAAAATTATCATTCCAGCGATTATACTGTACAATATATGGCGTGGATATACATCTTTAGTCTACAGAGAGCAAACGAACATTACATTAACATCCCTTCAGGCTTCAATTCGATATGACATTACCATTTGGTGCAAAAAAATAGCAGGAACTAAACTTGCTGTTGATCCTAGACAATATTTCTCTTGGCTTCCATCGCTGACACTCTCACGGCCTTCTCTGATTCGCTGGCTATATCCACTGCCAGGCCGGTTGAAATTGAATACAGATGCGGCAGTTGGCAGACAGTATGCAGCAGGGGTGCTATATTGCGCGATCATATGGGATCTTGTGTGGGCGCAATCTCATTCAGGCTGCCCCCAACTACGCCACTAAACGCGGAGATTCAAGCAGCATTATTTGGTCTTTTATATTTCTTCCCCTAAATCGTAACATCACCTTGGAATCGGATTGTGCCCAAATGATATCTCGGTTGGCCCCCCGCAGATGGTTCATGGCAACTATTATCTCCGGCTACTTCACACACTTATTCATCTCCACCGGCTTGATTATCATCACATCTATCGGGAGGCTAATATGGCAGCTCATTACTTGGCTCAACACGCAATGATGGACCCCATCACACATTATTATTCATCGCATACTCTTCCTTCGTTGGTGCGCGCTGCTATCTCGTTAGATCTTTCTTCTGTTCAATTGCGTGTCCCTTGACAAACTACAGTCTTCCACATGGATTGGCATTTCAACAATCTCACTGCCTGTATCCTACGTGATCCAGGCAGGCTCGGTATGTGTTGCTATCTTTTGGCCTGGATTTTATACTGTTTCCTACTGATTAATCACTGGCTCTTTATGCTTGCCTTCGCATGGCTTGGACTATATATCTTGATGGCGAGATTTTTCTATCCTGCACCGGCGGACTCAGCGGCAAAGACTCCACTGGCGCGTCCTTACATAAAATCGTCGCCTTGGCACAAACTTTGCCAAGGCGACATCGGTATGTGTTTAACATCTCTCTTTATTTTCTTTGGATTCTCTCTATCATCGGTTCTCTTCTCTTCTCCCGGGATTCTTCGAGGTAGGCATTTCCCGGACAAGTCAAGCTCAAGCAACGAATTCACTGCTTATTCTGGAGAACTCGGTCCACACCACCATCTACAGCAAGCACACATTTGTACTCAATCTTAGATTCAATTCATATCAATGACCGCCGTATAAATATGTACGCTTTTTCCTTCGCCAAGGTTTTATACCCAAGGGTGGTTTTACTTGGCAAGGTTTTAATGCGGCACATCATATACGACTGGAGATATGTTATTAGTTCGTTATTTCATTTATTCGCATACTCTGATGATTGTAATATGGTTTTCCTCCGCCAAAAGTGAGGCTTATCAAATAAAATTTTTCTTCTAATAAATAATATATATATATATATATATGTAGTGTATATATATATGCATATGTATGTATATATATGTGTGTGTACATATTATGTGTGTGTATGTATAATGTATTGTGTGTATGTGTGTGTATATATATATGTATGTATATATATATATATATATATCTCGAAACACACAAACCATAAGCAATACGCATACGATAAAGTCACAATTAGTTTATAAATAAGATTGATCAAAACAGTGTTTCTTTCTATTTAACTTTCAAGTCTAGACAATGATAAGATCCTTTATATTGTTAACCTTCAAGATACAAAATTTAACTCATATGTACAAAGAAGGGTACTCTCTAGATGCACTGGATGAATCATAAACACAAATTATACACCATGTTATGGACAAAGGTGGGGCACAGCACTGGCCCCCTCCTGAAAAAAATTGCTGGAGATCAGAGACAAGGTGATGGTCAGCTCGGGCTCGTGCAGCTCAGCTGTAGATGCTCTTACTTCATGGACGGTGGATGGTGTTCTCAAACATCTACTGGCATATGAACACTTCAGGGAGAAAGTTAGGAAAGTCAACTGGGCCAAGATCGTTTGGAACTCAGCAGTGACTCACAAACTCTCTTTTACGTTGTGGCTGGCCGGTCCGAACAAGATTCCCACCAAGGACAGGTTTGTTTACCTCAACGATCAGTCATGTCAGCTCTACTCAGCGGGACAAAAGACACTACAACACCTCTTCTTCTCTTGCTCGGCCACCAGATAGGTTTGGCTATCAACCTCGGCCTGGCTTGGTCTTCCACAGAACTTAGTTCCATCCACAAATTGCTGACCTGGAGCTCACGCAAGCTTAAAGTAAAGACACTCAGAGCCGAGACAGCGAAAATTGTCTTGGCTGCTACGATGTACCAACTTATGCAGGCACGGAATAAATACATTTTTGAAGGCTAAGAATTTCTATCAAGGGATGTAATACATAGAATACGCACTCATGTGTACAGAGTAATGTATAAGCTCTTTCCCCACATTTTAGACATAAGCGTTGCTTCTATTGTTTAAAATAGATTACATTACCAAATAGTGCAGGTAGGTTGGCATGTCGATCTACAAGCAGGACTATTGTATGGAATATATTTTTTGATGTTTTGATATTCGGGTAATACAAATTTGCATTTTACCCAAATAAAACTCATAGAAGCAAACATGAATAAAAGTTAATAACATTCATATTTTTATATGCATTTTCCTAAATCATTTGATATATTTGATAAACTAAACCTAGTTTGCATAATCTCTAAAATTGTGAATACTGTAAAGTTGTGGTAAAAAACAATATTCAACATTGTGATATTGTTTTTCAATGCTGGTACGCAGGATACTGGCAAGATACGTGGTCATAAAAAAAATCTCACGCGTCATTTTGTACAATTGTCACCGTTCAAATTAAACCAGATCTTATGATTTATAAAATAAAGATAGAAGAAAGTACATAAACAGCGTGGCTATGATGATGTAAGGTACTTAGAAAAAAGAAATAGATCATATGACCTTTGTGTTGTTGTTTTTATAATAGATCATAAGCTTCGTGTTGCTTTCCTCATAATGCCTCGTCAAACTTTTGCAAGAAACCATAATCAAAGTATCAACATAGAAATGTCAATCAAGTTGATCAAAACTGGTTGCTGTCAAGAAACCTGGTGACACGAGACAACGAAATTTAGAAGTCAAAATATATTGGCCACAATAATAACAACAAAACATGTAGAGACAACGAAATTCAGAAGTCAAAGTATATTGGTCATAATAATAATAATAACAGAACATGTAGGTGGTTGAATATTATTCGTCAAATAACAGCCAAAAAACAAGCGGCTAAAAATTAGTTAGAATTTACATTTTTGGTGGAAGACATGAGTATAACTTGAAGGTGACCATGTTAAGTCATTGTAAGCAGTGACCGGTCATTTTTGGTGGAAAGATTTGATTTTTTTTTCCTATTAATATCTATGTACCATAAGCAAACCACATACTTAAACTCAAAATTAGTTTATAAATCAACTAAAAATTTGAAAATTTTCGTCTTTGTGCACATCAGGTTCACTTAAATTCAAAGAGTTATTCAATAATTCTTTTGCAATAGTTTGCTTGCTTAAAGTGAATTCAAACAATTTAAAAAAGGTTCTTAAGCATGACAACCTTTGCTACCTGCACTCTAAATCCAGACTGCGTTTGTTACTATTTAAATTATATTGTGAACCGTCTACAAAATTTAACTTACCTTTGCGAAGAAAAATTCTTGGAGACAATCACTAATTAAAGTTTATAACATTCACATGACCTCATATATCGTAGGTAACCATAGCACATTTTTATTTTGTAGGACATTCCATAAGACTCGGAACCATAAACAACATAAATTATCCAGAACTTGAGCATTCTGATGCAGTAATAGTAAGACAATCTTCAATTCAAATACAAACAGTAGAAGGTCTTTTTGGCTGGAAGTGGAAGAATCTTCAGTTGTATATCATTAATAGATCCATAGCAAATTCTACATGACATATTTGGCCTTTTTGCCATAAAATAATTTGCGATGTTAATTGGCCTTTATGCTTGTTTCATCCTACTCATTCAAATGTTACTGTCCAAGAGGTTCATATTTTTGCCGTATCTTTAAGATTCTTGCCGCCTTTCTACATGCTGTTGGCTCATAATATTTATATGTTTGCTAACATATATAAAGTGATTTATTTCATTTTATATGCATTTGAACATACCATAGGATACATTGATAAAATAAACCTAGTTTGTATGATATAGAAAATGTTGAATGTTGTACTCTTTAGTCTGCCATAGCCTACTTTAGTATAACGTAATATGCCATTAAAAAAAGTTCTGATTTTGTGCTAAACTTCTTTCATCCGTACGTTTGTAAGATGTGAGAGATAAGAAGTTGCCTTAAAGCTTGTTGACAACGTGTTGTTAAACGGTTGTTGAATTTTCAGTTTCAGTACACAGAACAAGTTCAACAAGATATGATAAACATATAATATCAACGAATATTTGATAAAGTGTTACGGCATAATCTCTTTTCTTCGAACAAAAGACGAAATCCCTTGCTCTACGAGCCCACTACTCTATTCCTAAGGAGCATGTGAAGAATGCAAATCAGGAGTCTAACGGCCTCCTAGTTTAGGTGAGGACTTACGCAGTGACCTACAGGTGTTTCCTGCAAAACTGGCCTTCCGCCGCTAGCACACTAGAACACCCACACTGTGCGTGTTCCTGAAATCGAACTCTTGACCTCTTAGAGCAAATCTCAACATGAATATCAACTGGACTATGTCCTAGAGCGGTAAAATCTCTTTTCTGTTTGCATGCTAACACATCTCTCCAAATCCCAAACCATATAGTATCCAAATACTCTGAGGGCATTTCAGTCATCTTTTTCCCAAGCACCATTCTAGCAATCCCAAGTGAAATATCTGAATGCTTAAGTTCCAAGGCGGTTTGTATTCATACAGATTATAACCAAGATACATAGGTTCTCCTATCATTCTATATCATTTAAGGCAAGGATATGTGATAAAGTTGAAGTACATACATGGAAAATCTCAAGCGTCAATTTGCACAATTGTCTGAGATAAAATAGAACCAGATCTTGTGGTTTACAAAATAAAGATGTTACAAAGTCTATAGACAAAATGACTATAACAATGTAAGGCATATATATAAAAAAAGGAATAGATCATATGATAAGCATATTGTTCTTCTCATTGATGTCTTGTCAAATGTAGGAAAACAGATGAACCAGGTGGATATGTAATTTTTAAATCAGATCAACCTAATACTTCTTTATTGTCCTGATATTCCATACTATTCATGTTGGAATTAATTCGTGACACGTGTAATACACAGCACGTTGATTAAGTAAACACAAATTGATCATAAGATGGACGTTATGTATGATAATTTTATATGTCACATATATCACGTAATAATATTAATTATTGCGTAAAACATCCACGCATTAAGTGATCATTGGGGCGTGTTCATGGATGTGCAATGTTGTCTAAAATGGAAGCTCTGAATATGTAGAAAGTCATATGGTCATAGACCGCAATGGACGGGCTCAAAGTGCAACGACCATAAAGTGTACGACGTCTGATCCCCGAGGGGCGACAACCCGTGTGGTTAGTAGAAAAGTGTTGGTACATATGATTAAATATTAAATAATATTTAATATTCAATAATAAAATTTATTATTAAATATTAAATAATATTTAATGTTGGATAAAGATCACTTGATGATAACATCAAGTATAGCCTCTCTTGGTGATAAAGATGAGAAAGAGTTTTCATAAGTAAAGGAAAAGGATTTGGTTGTCATCATAACTCTAAATCCTATCACACATCAGGATTCTCCCTCTATTAAAGGAGGAGGGTCTTCACCTCCTCATACATTAAGGGGCAGCCGGGCATAGAGGGAAAAAGGAGAGGGAGTACCAACCTTTTCTATACAGCCCACATTGCCTAGCCTCTCCATCGGGTAAATCATTAAATTGTTGAATCCATTCAAGAGGTGCATCAACAATTGGAGGGAGGTCGTGAATCCTTGGATTACACCAGATTCATCAAGCAGCTGGAGCAATTGCGTGGTGAGCAGATCAACATCAAACATGGAGCACGGTAAAATTCTGTCTTTTGTTACTTTGCCCAGTGACTCGATTAAACGGTCCTTATTCAGGTATTTTTGATGTGAGAGAGGGTTTAATCAAAATCACTTTTATTAATCGGTTCATGATTAAAAAGTTTTTTGGTCAAAAGTTTTTGTCACTGGAATAAAATTCTTGTGGAGAAAATGTACTGTTTTTCAATATATAATTAAACTAGCCCTTTCTCTGGCCAGAAAGGCTTGCAGGTCCAGTTGGCAGAGCCTTGGACTTCCATTCAGAGGTCTGAAGTTCAAATATAGGGGGCGAATTTTTCCTAGTTTTTTGGCACCAGTGGATATGGGTTCAAATCCGGGTTCAACCCGGTCCGATTCGGTTCAAAATTGGACTCTAACACAATTACGGTATAAAAATTCATACTTCATAATGGGCCGGTGGGGTTGACCCGACATGTCCCTAACCTTGATTATGGTCTTCGGCCCAAATAGTTAAAGCAATAAAAAAGGTTCTGGATTGGACCGGACGGGTTCTGACATGACCCGGTCTTGTGTTAATTTGAAAAAAAAAGAAGGAGCTTATGGAGCAAGTCTGACCCGATCCGTGGTATGACCCGTCTTTTTAAATTACTTTTTCTCTTTATTTATTTTTTATTATTTTGGATAAAGTGAATAATAATAATGTTTATTACTATTATTTTAAAGTTTTTTTAAGGAAAACAAGTAAAATAATAATGATAATAATTTAATTATTATTATTATTATTATTATTATTATAAGGAATATTAAGAAAAATAGTAGTAATAATAATTATTATTATAGTATTTAAAGAAATCCAGAATAATAATTAATTATTAAGTTTAATTTCTGGTTATTAGACTATTTTTTTATTTATGTGTTTATTTGTTTATTTATTTATTCGTTCATGTTAATAATAAATAAATGCAAGTAAAAAAATTTATGTCTGGGATTTTTTTTTTAAAAAATGACCCGGTTTCAAGTTGCATGGTCTGGGCTTTGACCCAAACTGAAAGGATTTAATGCTACCCCTTAAAGTAAAAATTAAAGAAAGGAATCAGTTAAACCGGTCATGACATAGACCGGAACATAACCCATTCAAGACCGGAATCTTGTTTGAACCGGTTTGAGCGAGTTCAACTAAGTTGATTCGATGGGTTAAGTTGACTGTGTTGACCATTTTGACCAACACGTAACCCGTATCATTTGGGTTTATCAATCAATGCAGTTTAAAGTACTCATGATAGATGATTCACTGAGTTGTGATAAAAATGCCGTACACATTATTCTGTCTAAGAAAACTGATTCTTAAGCAAGACCATTTGTGACTCCACCGGTGGCTTGGGAATCATTTGGAATGACAATACACACTTATGGCAAGTGGGTATTACCGTATTGGTTCATTTTAAATTCAATATGACTCATCATAAGGTTATATCACTGTTGAATTGATTAATAAATATATTGTTTTCTTAAACCGTAAAGAGAACCAAGCTTGGTTCAAGATGGTTCTTATTGAACCGTAAATGGAATCAAGCTAGTTCAAATTGGTTTAAGCAAACCAAAAACATACACCACAATGTATGTTGAGGTCAAGCATGCATGGTATGTGCAAGAAGGTCAGTCAGGAAACAGCAAGATCACTTAGAACCATAAAGTTACGCGACTTAGCAAACGTGGGGCTTTAATATGATCCCATTAAAGTGCGGCAACCATATCATTGCCATTGCATTTGGTATGTTCGTGAGGGGCATGTATGTGTTGGGTGCAAAATTGACTGGACCAAAGGAAGATGTGATTGTCGAAAGCACATATGAGTAGGGTAGTGGACCCAAATGGGCCCGACAGTGAAGCTTTGAATGCATAGGTTAACTCATCGGCCCAAAGAAGGTGGTTAATCCGTGCTTGGAGAGCCGTTACATTGACCACTACACCCAATTGTTGGAAAACATTGAGATGACTACAGAGAGCCCTAATGTTGGAAGACGATTGGTTGATGGAATTAAGGTTTATTTTGATTTTGAATTTATGATGGCTGTTTAAAGATCACATGTGTTGCGTATTAACTTCCGTTTCTTGTTTACTTTTCAGCAATTATGTCTAATATTAAATACATTCCTACATTGAACGGTTCAAACTATAAGCAATGGAAAGATCAACTCGAGATCTTTATGGGGATTACCGACCTTGACACTGCATTACAGCTGGACCGACTACCTGTGCTGACGGAAAATAGCACAAGTGAGGAGAAAACTCACATACCATGCTGGACCTGGTCAAATCGCATATGTCTTATGGTCATGCAAAAGACTATCCCTGAGTGATTTAGGGGAGATGTTTCTAAGACCAATACGACTAGAGAATTTTTGGCCGATCTCGAGCAAAAGTTTGTTAAGAATGAGAAAGCCGAAACATGCAATCGCTTAAAGAAATTATGCTCGAAATAGTAACGTGGTAGTGGCAGCATAAGGGAGTACATCCTAAAGATGACTCACATGGCTTCTCAATTAAGAAACATGAAACTTAATGTCTCAGACGACATGATAGTGGTCATGATTCTGAATTCCTTACCTCCTAAGTTCAAACACTTTCTGGTTAGTTACAACTGCCAAAAGGAAAAGTGGATAGTGAATGAACTTATCTCGCACTGCATACAAGAGGAGGAAAGGCTTAAGAATGAGGGACATGAGATTGCGAATGCTGTCACCACCAAGTCCGGTGGTAAGAAACGTAAAGCTGCAGAGAAAACTGAGGAGCAAAAGGCAGAAAGGGGTGGCTAATGCCGATGCAGCCAAAAGCATGTCTTGATTCTTTTGCAAGAAAGAGGAACATCTAAAGAAGAACTGTACCAGCTATCATTCTTGGCTCAAGTATAAAGGTACGTTCTTAGTTTGTTGTGAAATTAATTTCGTTTCGGATATAGCCACTTGGTGGGTCGATACGGGAGTCACGCCTCACTTATCTGTGACTATGCAGGTTGTCTCAGCCACAGAATACTAAGGGACGATTAGAGATACGTATATTTGGGAAATGGCACCGGCACTAAGGTTGAAGACATAGGACATTTCAGATTACTGTTGACTTTCAGTTTTTATCAAGACTTGCATGATACATTTGTAGTTCCGTCATTTAGACGAAACCTTATTTCATTTTATCGATTGGATAAGTGGCTATTATGGTTTTCTTGGAAATGGAAATATCCATCTTTATCATGCGTCTAGATTAATTGGTCACGGTAAAATGTCCGAAATTGAATAGCTTTACTCAATAAATGTTGCTTCAAACTAAGAAAACTTGCATGTCGTTTTGCGAAACGTTAAAGCAAAATCAACACATGAGAATTCAGGATCATTATGGCATCGACATTTAAGACACGTGTCCAAAAGCAGAATGGAGCGTCTTGTCAAAAACGAAATTCTCAATCCTTTAGACTTAACCGATTTTTATTCATGTGCATTTTGCGATAAAGGAAAATAAACTAAAGTATGAAGATATGAAGCAAATCGGGCAAATAGTCTATTAGAGTTGATTCACACCGATATAAGTGGCTCATTTCATACGGCCACCCGAAATGGCCACTTTGATTTTATCACTTTTATTTAAGACTATTCATGATTTGGCTACATATTCTTGCTTAAGGAAAAAACCGCAAGCACTGGACATGTTCAAATCAAAAGGATTAAGCCGTCAGATCAGATCGTGAAGGAGAATACTATGGTCGATGTGATGGGCCAGGGGAGCCATGTCCGGGACCATTTGCTAAATATTTAGAGAAAAACAGAATCGTCTCTCAGTACACCATGCCTAGGTCACCAAGCATGAACGATGTAGTTGAAAGAAAAACCGCATGTTTATAGACATGGTACGTAGTTGATAAGCCAAACTACGCTACCATCATTCCTCTATGGAGAAGCGCTTAAAACCGTAGCTTACATCCTCAACCGAGTACAACCTAAAGCAACAATCAAGACTCTTTACGAGTTATGGACTAAGCACAAGCCTAGCCTTAACCACATTAAGGTTTGGGGTTGTCCAGCAGAGGCAAAGCCTTACAAACCAAATGAAAAAAATATGGACAAATGTGGTTAGTTGCTATTTCGTTGGTTACGCAGAAAGGTCACGAGGGTACAAATTCTATGATCCCACGAGTAAATTATTTTCCGAGGCAAATTCAGTAAGGTTCTTTGAGAATACTTTGGTTCCGGAGGGAATGACTTGCATTAGTAGATCATTAAGTTAGATGAGGGTCACTCAGATGCGACAGAAATGCGAATCGAACCAACATTTTGGGAGATAGCATCAGCGATACCCGCGCCTAAGGTACCTCATCCTAGTACTATCGCACCATGGGAATAAGTTCCTGAGGAAGTCATTCAAGAACCAGAAAGGTCACGATACCTCATCCTAGTACCTCATCCTAGTTCTTGATCTTTTACATGGATGACATACTTCTTGCAACAAATGATGTAAACATATTGAGCAACACCAAAACCTTTCTGAGAAAACACTTTCAAATGAAATACCTTGGTGAAGCCTCATTTGTGTTGGGATTAGAGATACGAAGGAAATCGTCGCCAAGGTATCTTAGCTCTCTCGCAATATCTAGCCAGGTGATATGGCTATGCAATTTTGTCATAAGGCTACGAGTGGTGGACACTATCTCGTCTCTAATGAAGATTAGCTGTGACAGTAATGCTACGGTGCTGTATTCAAATAACAACTGGAGTTCGTCAAAAGCGAAATATATAGACATGAAGTATCTGGCTGTTATAGAAAGAGTTCAGAGTGGTCTGATCAGAATTGATCGTATTTGAAAAGACTCCATGGTGGCTGATCCTTTGATTAAGGTCGTAGAACCCATAGTGTTTCACAAACATGTTAGCCGTATGGGTCTTAGTCCGGTTAAGGATGTTTTGTCCTAGTGGGAGTCTGAGGGGTTTATGCTTTCTTATGCTCAAACAAGTTGATTGTCTTAATTTTTAGACAAACAGCATAATGTAAATTTCAATCATGTTAAAGTTTTCTGTCGATGTAATGTACATTAAGCTGTCACGACATACATTTTGTATTCTGTTGATCTCGCTAAGTTAGGGCCAAGCTGGAATTAGATATCGATCACCTAGCATATTAATTCCATACTATATATCCATTGCAGTATTCATGTCATTCAGTGGAATGTTATTATCATGATTTAAGAAGGACAAGTAACTAATTCAATGTGGCGACGTGTGGCTTAAGTCTTTTGCTAACATTTTTTGATGGACTGGAAAAGATAAGACACAATAAGGGACATTCATTAAGGGAGCTCAAACGAGTGACATATAATCTTTAAAGAAGCATACATAGTCCAAGTGGAAGATTGTTGGAATTAACTCGTGACACGTGTAATGTGCAACATGTTGATTAAGTAAACACGAATTAATCATAAAGTGGATATTATATGTATGATAATTTAATGTCACATAGTCACTATAATATTAATTATTGCATAAAAAATCCACACGTTAAGTGATCACTGGGGCGTGTTCGTGGATGTATAGTGTGGTCTAAAATGGAAACCCTGAATATGTAAAAGTCATATGGTCAGAGGCCGCAATGGATGGGTTCAAAATGCAACGACCATAAAGTGTACGGCGTCTGGTCCTCAAGGGGCGACAACCCACGTATGGTTAGTAGAAAACTGTTGGTACATATGATCAAATATTAAATCATATTAAATAATAAAATTTATTATTAAATATTAAATAATATTTAATGTGGATAAAGATTAGTTGATGATAACATCAAGTATATCCTCCCTTGGTGATAAAGATGAGAAAGAGTTTTCATCAGTAAAGGAAAAGGATTTGGTTGTCATCATAACTCTGAATCGTATCACAATCAGGATTCTCCCTCTATTAAAGGAGGAGGGTCTTCACCTCCTCATACATTAAGGGGCAGCCAGGCGTAGAGGGAAAAAGGAGAGGGAGTACCAACCTTTTTATATAGCCCACATTGCCTAGCCTCTCCATTGGTTAAATCAGTGAATTGTTGAATCTCATTCAAGGGGTGCATCAACAATTGGAAGGATGTTGTGAATCCTTGGATCACAGCAGATTCATCAAGCAGCTGGAGCAATTGCGTGGTGAGCAGATCAACATCAAACATGATGCAAGGTGAAATTCTGTCTTTTGTTACTTTGCCCAGTGACTCGATTAAACGGTCTTTATTATTGTCTTCCTACCACTTACCCTTTCCAGACCCTAACGATAGCTTTGTTGAGAAATATGTTTGGATAATTTTCAAAGTTATGATTTTAAGTGTTGAATACTTAGAAATGTCACATATAGTGTTATAAGGGATTAAAGGTTGAAAAAGTGAAGAAAAATGACGTGGATCTCTCAGGCAGAGACACATGGATCAATCCATGTACATCAGCCCCTCATGTGGATCGATCCATGTTGAACTGAGAAGAACCAAACTCAAAGTAAGATGTCAATCTCTCATGTGGATCGATCGACGTACGTCAGCCCCTCACGTGGATCGATCGACGTACGTCAGCCCCTCACGTCAGCCCCTCACATGGATAGGTTTACGTCTCACAGAATGTTTATTTTTCTAAAAAGTGATGAAATGATTGTTTTTCATTTATATATATTTCATATATGTTTATTATGTGATTCTTATGAGATATTGGTGATTATAATTGTCTTGTGACTAACGTGCCTTGGAAGTTTCTACAGCTTACCAAAAAGGGCAAAATTGGTATTTTGAGTTTTATAGGAACATCACATAGTGAAAATATTTCAAGGATGTATTCTCATTATATTTATCATGACAAAGGTGATATCATTAGTATTTATGACCGTCGGGGTCATTTCTGTAGTTTTCATATACCAGGGGTATTTTGGTCATTTCACCCCCAGGGTATTTATGGTATTTTCACTCAAGGAATCTCTTGAGCATATTATTATCTTCATTCTGGAGCTGATTTATTATTAATTTGAAGATTATATGGTGATTCATTATTCTATTCTCTCAAATGATGATATCAATGACTATAGCTGGATATGTGACGATTTGAGATGACGCATTCTTTTTCTATCTTGAAGACTTTCTTATATGTGTTATAAGAACATATTTATCATTATTATTAAGAGTTGTTCAAGGTTTCAAAAGGTGTGGAAATGTTCATCACATTTAAGAAGAAATATTAGGAATTTCAGTGTTACACGTTGACATAATCTTGTCAACTATTATCTATTGATTTCTTCTTCAAAAATTTGAGTTGCTACACATATTTATGTCCAAAAACGTGATTGATCAGGTGGACATGATGTGGTATTCATTTTATGATTTGGTGACAAATGGACAAACCAAAAAGGAGCTAGTTGGCAAAATTGCCAACTTAGAATTTTCTAAATATAGCCAATGGCTATATGGCTATTCTTGGGTATTTTCAGCAAATTTTTGAAGTCAAATGAAGACTTCACATGTCCTATTCTTGTGCTTGGAGTTGAGGATAATTTGGTGTAATTATCCTTTCTTATTTTATTAAGAAAAAACACAATTTATTTTTGAAAAACAAAAGTAGCCAACGGCTACTACCTTTGATTTTGGAGCTGAATTTAAATTGAATTGATCAAAGCCTCACATACCTATTATCTTGCCCAAAGGTTGAGAAGATGATGGAGTTGTTATGGTGATATTATCATCACATTTTCAAGATAATTCCAAGTCATCTTTTGGAGCTAAATTTTGGCCACATAGAGTTGCCAAGGTGGACCAATCATTTTGTCTTATTTTGCCAAGTGTACTAGGCCAACCAATGATGAGAAGACATTTGGACTTGATGATGAAGATGGTGACACATTGGGAGTCTTATGTTTAAGGCTCAAATCACACTATAAATAGAGGCAATGGTCAAGAAAATGAAATACACTTGAAGCTCGCAAGCATTTGTTGAATTGTCTAGCTATCATCTTCTTGTTGTTGTTCTTGTTCTATTCTTTGTAGCAAAGGTGTTCTTGATATTTTGTTGTGCTACAAGCCTCTTGAGCTTCATTTGTAAGATTGATTAGCTATTCTTATAAGGCTATATCAATAGGTGTTAGAGGAGTTGCAACTAAGTGTTGCTTAGAAGGTGATTATCCAAGTCTTGAATAGGGTTAGTGTATAACCCAAGGATCAAGCTTGGTTCTTGTTGTAAGGTGATTCATTTGATAGAGAAATCCAAGGAAAGGTGTTCCTTGGGACTGGAGTAGGTCACATTGACCGAACCAGGATAAATCCTCGGTGTTCTTGTCTTGTTTCTTCATTTCTGTTTTTTGCCCGTTTTTACTGCAAATTTCACACAACTTCTTACGTTTTGAAAAAATAGCTAAACATTTTTAAAATTCGTGATTTTTGGTGGAGTTATACTTCAGACTGTTAGCTTTCATTTGCAACAAGAATCACTTGATTTGATCAAGGGAAAGTTAGTCTTTCAGTCTTTGCAAAATATCTGTTTCAATCTGGCTGCAATCTAACCAGTTTAGAGAAAGCTTAATTTCTGTATTTATCAAGAATTGATTAAGGTCAAGGCCTTTTGGAAATTTCATCTACACATCCTAAGGAGTGTTTTGATATAATGATCAACCTTTTTGGTTGAGTATTTAAAGAGAAACACTATTTTTAAAATCAGTAACATTCTGTCCAATTCTGTCCAGATCGACCATGTGAATCTTTTTATTTGTTTGAAGAGTCAAACAATGTTATTTTTGTCTGAGTTTTGGAAAGAGTCTTTTTAACTCATTGAAGTTCAATTACGGAAAGTTTCGTTGTTTTTGGAGTTGTGTATAATTATTTTTGAATTTTTTAAAAACGGGTTCTGAATCTGAGGCAATTTCAGATTCTGTTTTCAAAGGGGATTTTAACAAAGGGTTGTAGTGTAATTTCCGCTAATTACTATTCAACCCCCCTCTAGTGGTGTTTATTGCAGGTGCATGGTCCAACAATTGGTATCAGAGCAAGGTCTACACCACTCAAAAGAAGCAAGATTCAACACCATAGGAACAATACAAGGCCAAGAAACAACTATTCATTATATACTGCTTGTCTCAAATCCAAGGTACATACAATGGCTATTGTTTCTCACAAAGGTGAGTTGGAAGGTATGTCCACCCAACGACCTCCTCTTTTTGATGGCAATAATTTTGTTCATTGGAAACTAAGAATGAGGCTATTCTTAATGGCTATAGACATCGATTTATGGTCTATAGTTGAAGATGGGTCGTACATTCCAATGAAAGTTGTGCAAGTTAGTGGAGTCACTCAAGAAGTAGAAAAATATAAAAATGAATGGACATCGAAAGATAAAAAGAAAATGTCAATGAATGTTAAAGCTATGCAATTACTCTTGAATGGACTTACAACTTCTGAAGCAGGATATGTGTCAAATTGCACAAGCGCACACGACATGTGAAAATCACTTGTATTAAAGCATGAAGGTACTAGTGGTGTTAAAGAGTCAAAAATAAACAAGCTTATGGCTGAATTAGAGACTTTCAAAATGTTGCCAAATGAATCCATACATCTATGGATATGAGGATTACTAATATTTTCAATGCCCTTGAAGCTTTAGGGAAGTCATTTTCAAACAATGAAAAGGTTCAAAAGGTGCTACGGAGCCTTCCTGCTGAATGGGATCCAAAGGTGACTGCAATCAAGGAGACAAAGTCAATCACTAAGATGGATGAATTGATCGGGTCTCTTAAAGTCTATGAGGTAAACTAAACCAACGGAAGTCAGAGTCATCTAAATCATCAAGTAAGTCTATAGCTTTCAAAACAACTGAAACACATACAAATAATGATGACAGT
>AP025040.1:38440620-38487950 GCA_036186865.1 Eustoma russellianum
ACTCTAGAGGGGGGGGGGTGAATAGAGTGTTTGGCTATTTTGCGGAATTTTCTCGTTTGCTCAACTCAAAAGGATATTCAAAAATCAGAGCAAGAATAGGAGATGAGAAGTAGTGAATGAGTACACCGGATATAGAGTGGTTCGAATCGTAAATGATTCTACTCCACTACCACTTTGTTTCCAAAGTGGATTTTCAACAACTACTCTTCTTATTATGAACAATAAGAACAACCACAGCAACACTTACACTAACACTTTAGTGTAAGCCACAACAACAGCAACTTCTTACACAAAACACACTTGTGCAAACACAGCAACTACAGCTATTAGCAAGAACAACTTCTTGCTTCCTCACAACTTCAACAAAAGTTCCCTCAAGAACTTCTCACAGTGGGTTGAAGAAATATGGTAAGGTTCACACTTTCTCACAAGTCTAAGCACAAGCTAAAGATCAAATAATTATGGTTCCTCTTGTGCTTGACTCTTTTTCTCTCAATATACAATAATGAAGATCAAAGAAAAGCTAGACAAGCTTTAAACAAATTTACAAGTATGAGAGAAATATACAACAATGGAAAATGAAGCTAGATGATGTTGAAAGTGTGTAATTGCTTCATCCAAGCCTCCTCTATTTATAGATGAAGTTCACCACGTTTTTGAGGCTCTCCACCAAGTCTTCATCTTCAAAAATGTCAAGATAGTGCCCAAATAGTCTTTAACCACCCTATGGAGTGATTTGATCTTGGATAGCCACCCTAGAGAATCTTAGACATGTATACAATAGTCAAGGAAGCATGTAATAGGTTAGGTTAAAGTCCACAAGAATTTTGAGCAAGATTGGAAAGAGAAAACATTAAAAATCTCCCTTGGATTTTGTTCCAACGTTTAAAAAATTTTGAATTCTGTAGCACATCGATCGATCGATGTCTCTTATTTGAGAGACTGAAGTATACATCGATCGATCGATGTCTTGTAGCTTAGAGATCGATGTCTCACAGAAAGTTCCAGGTTTGATCTTTCATACATCGATCGATCGAAGTAGGTTCTTCTAGAGATCGATGTACACATCGATCGATCGATGTGCATAACTTCAGAGATCGATGTCTCACAGAATGTTCCTGGATTGGTTCTGTCATACATCGATCGATCGATGTCTCTTATTCAAGAGACTGATGTATACATCGATCGATCGATGTCCTTCAGTTTAGAGATCGATGTCTCACAGTGTGTTTTTCTTACTTTCCTTCATATTCCAAGTGTTAGATTCCTTTTTGTCTTTTTCAAACCATCTTTTAATTTCATCAAAACTCTTCATATCCCAACATTCTCCCCCTTTTTGATGATTTCAAAACCAAGTTTTAAAAGATGTTTTTGAAAAATATGTTTATGCTAACAAAGAGTTTAAGACATATGAAAATTCAATCTCCCCCTTTCTTCATGCATTTTATGCTCCCCCTCAACTTATGAAATAAGTTATTATGTCCAAAAACTCCCCCTCAACCATACATCCAAATCATATTTTGTCTCCTTACACATATGTCCTTCAACATATACCCATATGTATCATTTCATACAATGTATTACCCAATCATGTTTTATATCAAGCAAGCAAACTATACCAAGTTATCTTAAGATTTACATATGTCGATATATCCTTTAAGCAAACATATTAAGCAAAAGCCAATATGAGCAATTTAGCATATGTCAATCTATCAGTCAAGCACTCAAGTATGCTACTATATCCATCGGGCAATTTAGCATACCAAAATATTAAGCAATTTAGCATACCAAAATATTAAGCAATTTAGCATACCAAAATATTAAGCAAATCATGACATATTAAACAAAACTACTTCTCCCCCTTTTTGAAATTATCAAAAGCCATGAAATAAAGGTAGATACGATAGTCTTACGATAAAAAATACTAAGCAACAAAAGAGATAATAGTTATTCTACTCTAGAATTACTACGGGACACGGGGGATGAAGAAATGCTAGTCCTAATCCTCGTCCGATGAGTAGGTTAAGCCTGGGATGCATGCCTTCATCTTAGCTTTGAACCTTGCAAATTTGTTTTTCAAGGTTCCCACCTCGTGTTGAAGCTCCACGACTTGTTGTTGTAATTCTGGAATACTTGAGCTAGGTCCGCTTTGTGTTCCTTCTTCAGACTCAGGAATAGGTAATTGTGTATCTCTCGGGCCTGTGTCCTCATCAGCTGCAGGTGGCTGAGCTTCATCGTCCTCTTCTTCTATTTCTTGTTCCACTCCTTTTCGGGCTTCTTTTCTTGATTTGTTGATTTGTTGAATGTTGATTTTGTCGTAATAGTCCTTAACAGAAATTTTCTCAACCTCCGAATCATCAATCTCAATACCCGACTTTCTGAGCATATAGTAGATAAGGTTTGCATATGGAAGGGCTTTGGTCTTTTTGGTGGCGGCTTCTATAACATTTGCCATGAAGATCTCTCCAAAATTTAATTGTTCCCTATTGGCTATTCTATAGGCAATATAAAAATCAAGATTGCTAGGAAGTTTTGCCGATTTCCCATTGATACAAAAGGTGACAATGGCAGTTAATACCCTATATACTAATGGCATGTCATTCGTATTTTTGGTCGGATAGAAGCCTAGAAAGCTCTTAACATGCTCTTCACTCACTTGCCATTTGTTCTCATCCCAATACCAAACTTCAAACGATTCTAAACCTTCATCTGGAACTCCAATGTATTCACAAATCATTCTACACGTCCATTCAATATGTTGACCATCAATTATGCTATTCAAGGAGTAAGGGAAACCATTCACATACTCAATCCATAGATTTGCATAGAAAAGTCTAGTATACTTCTTAGACATTTTCTTCATATTACTTCCAATCCAAAGATTTCTCCAATTTTGAGCATCTATCCAATCAACAATTTGACTTAATTCATTGTTAGATGCAATATCCTCTAATTGTAACAGTTTTAATGGAATAGTTGCTCTCTCAGTACTTTCCCATTCTATAACAACTCTTGAGCTCTAAGAGAAATGTATCCGAATTTACCTGTTCCAAATGGTTTCTCCAAAACTCCTTTGACATTTCTTTTGATCCAAGGGAAATTTTTATAGGTAAGACCACTGCGAATCTGATCCAAAATTTCAGCTTAACTGAAATCTGCTTGCCTCTGCCTAGTTTCTCCACTCCTAGGTTGTGTGGGGGCTTGAGACCTAGAAGAATGCCCTTGTTGCACATGGCTTGACCCTTCTTCTTCAGGTTGAGATGCTCAAGCCTTCTTAGATGTGTGCTTTGATTTAGGCATTTTCGGATTTGATGGTTAGGGTTTGAAAATGGGAACAACCTGAGGGAAGGAAGATAGGGTAGTGGATTTGACAGAGATTGAATTCTTATGAGGTCTTCTAAGAGTAGAATAAAGAAAACAAGAGAGGAATCAGTTTTGCTGAGCAAAAATCGCCAGAGAGGTTTTCTTTCTGGGTTGGGAATGTGTTTCTGGTGAAGAAAAGGGAATCTGCGTTTTTTTAAGTCGTTTGCAGAAGTTCTGGATTCGTCTACATCGATCGATTGATGTAGAGATCGATGTATACATCGATCTCTCAGATAGGTACATCGATCGATCGATGTACCTGTTTTTCTGAAATTTGATTTTCTTAATTTTTAATCATTGTTTATCATTCCTAGTCTTGTTCTAATTGATTCAAAGGTATCAGTAGGGAGTGACTTGGTAAAAATATCCGCCAGTTGGTCATTTGTTGGAACGAACTCAACGCATACCAATCCTTTTTGAATGCAATCTCTTATGAAGTGATGCCTAACTTCAATGTGTTTTGTTCTACTATGATGAACCGGGTTTTGTGCTATACTTATGGCTGAGGTATTATCACATAGGATGGGAACTTTTTCAAACTTAACATTGTAATCGTTCAAGGTGTTGATCATCCAAAGTAGTTGTGCACAACATGAAGCGGCCGACACATATTCGGATTGCGCCGTGGAAAGTGACACACTATTTTGTTTCTTGGAAAACAGAGAAACTAAGCAATCTCCAAGGAATTGACATGTCCCGGAGGTGCTTTTCCTATCAACAAGATTTCCGGCATAGTCGGAGTCACTATACCCTCTTAAATCAAAACATCCATTTTTGGGATAAAACAATCCAAAATTTAAAGTTCCTTTTAAATACCTAAAGATACGTTTAACAGCAACTAAATGTGATTCCTTAGGCATACTTTGAAATCTAGCACATAAGCACACAGCATGCAAAATATCCGGCCTACTAGCGGTCAAATAAAGTAAACTACCAATCATACCCCTATATTTTGTTACCTCAACCGGCTTTCCTTTTTCGTCTTTGTCAAGCTTTGTACTTGTGCTCATCGGAGTGCTCACACTTCTTCCATCCTCGAATTTGTACTTCTTGAGCAAATCCTTCGTATACTTTGTTTGAGATATGTACACTCCATCTTGAGTTTGCTTGATTTGTAGACCAAGAAAGCAGTTGAGTTCACCCATCATGCTCATTTCAAATTCTCCTTCCATCAATTTAGCAAAATGCTTACAAAGAGAATCATTAGTAGCACCAAATATGATATCATCCACATAAATTTGAACAAGCAATTGATGGTTTCCTTGTTCTTTAATAAAAAGAGTAGTGTCGACTTTTCCTCTTGAAAACTCGTTTTCAAGTAGGAAGTTACTTAATCTATCATACCAAGCCCTAGGAGCTTGTTTAAGTCCATAAAGGGCCTTTTTGAGTCTAAAAACATGATTTGGATAATCATGATTTTCAAACCCCGGAGGTTGAGCTACATAAACCTCTTCTTGAATTATTCCATTCAAGAATGCGGATTTCACATCCATTTGATATAGTTTGAAATCCTTATAGCATGCATATGCTAATAACATCCTAATAGCTTCTAACCTAGCCACGGGGGCAAAAGTTTCATCGTAGTCTATGCCTTCCTCTTGCCTATAGCCTTGGGCTACTAACCTAGCTTTGTTTCTAGTGATGTTTCCTTTATCATCCATTTTGTTTCTAAATACCCATTTAGTGCCAATTACGGGATGATCACTAGGTTTAGCAACTAATTCCCACACATCACTTCTTTCAAATTGATTTAATTCTTCTTGCATAGCTAATACCCAATCTTCATCATTTATTGCTTCTTTTATATTTTTAGGCTCAACTTGTGAAATGAAGGCATTTTCATTGAATTTTCTCCTTGTCATTACACCTTGGCTAGTTTCACCTAGTATCAACTCTTTAGGGTGATCTTTTCTATATTTATATGAATCCGGCAAATTTGAGGTATCCCCTCCTACTTCTTCATCTTCAACCTTAGGTTCAAGTGGATCAATCCTAAGGTCGATGACAATATTACCTTTTGGATTCTCAAATTTTTCTATATGACTTACTTCGATTATTTCATCTTTATCATCATCATTATTATCATTTGACTTATCATCGATGAATTCACTAAACTTGACATGAATTGATTCTTCCACCTTCATACTTCTCTTATTATATACTCTAAATGCTTTGCTATTTTGAGCATAACCCATAAAGATTCCTTCATCCGCTTTGAATTCGAGTTTATCCAAGTTGTCTTTGGTGTTAAGTATAAAACACTTACAACCAAAAACCTTGAAATAATCAATATTTGGTACTCTACCTTTCCAAAGCTCATAAGGAGTCTTTTTGAGAAATGGTCTCAAATAAACTCTATTGATCACATGACAAGCGGTATTTACCGCTTCGGCCCAAAAATATTTGGGTAGCTCAAATTCGTTTATCATGGCTCTACTCATTTCTTGAAGTGTTCTATTTTTCCTTTCCGCAACACCATTTTGTTGAGGAGTTCTTGGAGCTGAAAAATTGTGTCCATACCCTTTGGATACACAAAATTCTTGAAATTCTCCATCAAACTCACCACCTCTATCACTTCTAATTTCCTTAATTGTGTCTTCTCTTTGATTTTCTAATTTCTTACAAAGCTTTATAAATTCTTGACATGCATCATTCTTTTTAGCTAAGAACATTACCCAAGTGTACCTAGAGTAGTCATCTACCACCACAAAGGTGTAATGTTTTCCACTTAGGCTTGCTGTACCAATATCCCCATACAAATCCATATGAAGCAATTGTAGAGGTTTGGTGGTGGAGATTTCACTTTTGGGCTTGAAACATGTTTTAACAAGTTTTGCCTTTTGACAAGTGTCGCATAAGCCATGGTTTTCGAAATTCAATTTTGGAAGACCTTGGACTTTTTCATTTTTGCAAATCTCTTTGAAATTCTTAAAACTAATGTGTCCAAGTCGTCTATGCCATAGTTGAGTCAAATCATTTTTGACAACTAGGCAAGAAACATTTTGTGATATCAAATCATGTGTGCTAAATTTGTAAACATCATTTTTACGAATGGCTTCAAAAACAATCTTATCGTTCTTTTTCACAACACATTTTCTTTTCGCAAACTCAATTTGAAAATTAGCATCACATAGTTGGCTAACACTTATCAAATTATACTTAAGCCCTTCTACATATAGTACATTATTAATAGTAAAGGAAGAATTACCAATTTCTCCATGTCCAAGGATTTTGGCTCTCCCATTGCCAAAATGCACCGTTCCACCATCTTGGAGCTTGAGCTTGGTGAACAACGTCTTGTCTCCGGTCATGTGAGTTGAACATCCGCTGTCCATAAGCCATTTGGTTACTTCTTCTTTGGCTACTCCATTTATCTTGAGAGTTTACAAAACCAAAAGATGTATGCATTGGTACCCTTTGATGGTTGGGTCCTTTAGGGTTAGTTTTTCGACCCTTAGGCTTCCAAACATATGTGCTTTCAAATCGAGCTTTACATGCTTTCTTTACATGTCCTAGTTTGTTGCAATAAAAACAAGTGGGTACATGCTTTGGTTTAGAAGATGATGAATTTTGTTGTGTTTTTCTATTGTTTGTCTTTTTCTTCAAGGACTTAGGTTTAATAGAAGAAGATGATGAGTTAAATCCTAAACCGGATTTATCATTTCCAATCCTTTGATTTCCAAGTAGTATGTCTAAGTTGTTTTTACCATTTGTTAGTCTTTGTAAGTCTAATTTTAGTTTTTCACATTCTTTTCTAATTTCTTCATTTTCAAGAGCTACGGTTTTATGCATAGTAAGTATGATATCATGCTCTTGAAACATCAAAATATTTTTGTCATGCAAGCTCTTATTTTCTAAAATGCATTTCTTGAATTCTTTCTTCAAATGCTTATATTTTAAATTTAATTTTTCAAAGTCATCTTGCAAGTCTCCTATTTCATCATGCAAATTTGAAGGATTAGAACTTACCTCAAGGTCATCTTCAATTGCCATAAGACAAGTATGTTGAACCTTTGGATTTTCAATCATTGCTACAAGTCCAACACCTTGATCTTCACTCTCTTCTCCTTCCGATTCCGAAAGAAGATCATCCCACGTGGTTACCTCCGCATTGAGGGCTTTCTTCTTTTGAGGAAAGACCTTCTTTTCTTGCTTTTGTGGCTCTTTTACGTGGCAATCAGCAATGAAGTGACCGGGTCGACCACATCTATAGCAATTTTCACTTGCTTCTTTTTCTTTAGATGGTTTCTTGAAAAACTTTCTTGCTTGAGCTTTGTTTCTAGTTGCCATTCTTCTAAATTTTCTTACAAGAAGGGCAACTTCCTCATCCGAATCATCGGACTCTACCACCAATCCTTTGTGTGATGCTTGTGTAGGCTTGATAGGATTCATCCTATTTTGTTCATCAATAAGAATTTCATGAGTAAGAAGATTACCGGATAGCTCATCAAGAGTAAGAGTCTTGAGATTCTTTGATTCGGTGATGGCGGTGACTTTGGGTGTCCATTCTCTTGGCAAGGAGTTGAGGAGTTTTGAGACAAGGTCTTCGTTTGAGATTTTCTTGTCAACCATAGAGAGTTGATTCACTATTCGTGTGAATCGGTCGATTGTCTCCTCAATCTTCTCACCGCTCTTCATTCCGAACATCTCATACTCCTTCATGAGCATGAGTCTTTTGGCCATTCTTACTTGCTCAGTTCCTTCATGTATCATTTCAAGCCTTTTCCATGCCTCGTGGGCTGTTTCAAGGCCTTGGAGTCTAATGAGCTCAGTGGTAGTTAGAGCACTTGAGAGAATGTCAAAAGCTTTACCATTAATGGCGAACTTTATCTTCTCTTCGTCGGTGTAGTCATCCTCATCTTTAAACATTGATTCTCCTTTTGAGTTGGTAATCATTGGAACTTCAATTCCTTTGACAACAGCTCTCCATATATCAAATCCACAGCCTTTCAAATGATTGATCATTTGAAATTTCCACAAAGAATAGTTTTGGGCATCAAACATAGGAGCTTTAGTGTTTGATCCGGAAAATAGTGCAGTAGGCTTAGGAGATGAGGAGGTTGAGGTTGAGGTTGTCATTGCCATGATCTTTAACCTTGCTACTTGCAAAGATTGGCCAAGCAATCAAGGTTAGCTCTGATACCAATTGTTAGGTCCGAAATACACTCTAGAGGGGGGGGGGTGAATAGAGTGTTTGGCTATTTTGCGGAATTTTCTCGTTTGCTCAACTCAAAAGGATATTCAAAATCAGAGCAAGAATAGGAGATGAGAAGTAGTGAATGAGTACACCGGATATAGAGTGGTTCGAATCGTAAATGATTCTACTCCACTACCACTTTGTTTCCAAAGTGGATTTTCAACAACTACTCTTCTTATTATGAACAATAAGAACAACCACAGCAACACTTACACTAACACTTTAGTGTAAGCACAACAACAGCAACTTCTTGCACAAAACACACTTGTGCAAACACAGCAACTACAGCTATTAGCAAGAACAACTTCTTGCTTCCTCACAACTTCAACAAAAGTTCCCTCAAGAACTTCTCACAGTGGGTTGAAGAAATATAGTAAGGTTCACACTTTCTCACAAGTCTAAGCACAAGGTAGAGATCAAATAATTATGGTTCCTCTTGTGCTTGACTCTTTTTCTCTCAATATACAATAATGAAGATCAAAGAAAAGCTAGACAAGCTTTAAACAAATTTACAAGTATGAGAGAAATATACAACAATGGAAAATGAAGCTAGATGATGTTGAAAGTGTGTAATTGCTTCATCCAAGCCTCCTCTATTTATAGATGAAGTTCACCACGTTTTTGAGGCTCTCCACCAAGTCTTCATCTTCAAAAATGTCAAGATAGTGCCCAAATAGTCTTTAACCACCCTATGGAGTGATTTGATCTTGGATAGACACCCTAGAGAATCTTAGACATGTATACAATAGTCAAGGAAGCATGTAATAAGTTAGGTTAAAGTCCACAAGAATTTTGAGCAAGATTGGAAAGAGAAAACATTAAAAATCTCCCTTGGATTTTGTTCCAACGTTTAAAAAATTTTGAATTCTGTAGCACATCGATCGATCGATGTCTCTTATTTGAGAGACTGAAGTATACATCGATCGATCGATGTCTTGTAGCTTAGAGATCGATGTCTCACAGAAAGTTCCAGGTTTGATCTTTCATACATCGATCGATCGAAGTAGGTTCTTCTAGAGATCGATGTACACATCGATCGATCGATGTGCATAACTTCAGAGATCGATGTCTCACAGAATGTTCCTGGATTGGTTCTGTCATACATCGATCGATCGATGTCTCTTATTCAAGAGACTGATGTATACATCGATCGATCGATGTCCTTCAGTTTAGAGATCGATGTCTCACAGTGTGTTTTTCTTACTTTCCTTCATATTCCAAGTGTTAGATTCCTTTTTGTCTTTTTCAAACCATCTTTTAATTTCATCAAAACTCTTCATATCCCAACACTATGCATGTCACACGCAACAAAGTCATGTCACACAGAATGCCAATATCTCCACCATGCAATGCATGAACCCAGGTCCTACTGAGTGACTGCAGGTCATACACCCCACAGTCACCATCCTGAGTGTGCGTGGTCGCGCCACCGCACACCATCCTGAGTGTCGTGGCTCCGCCACCGTACACCATCCTGAGCGTCCGTGACCCGTACGTCACGACCCACCATCAATACAATGCACGTGTCATGAATGCAAAAACACAATCGCCTGAGGCCCCTGGCTCATCCTCACCATCCTCCGGCACTCAATTCTAGATTCACTTAATGATCGTCTGAGGCCCCTGGTCCATCCTCACCATCCTCCGGCACTCAAATCTATGTTCATTTATTATCGGAGTAGTGATTTAATATTGTTTGATGTTAAGCTTATTTTTCCATGGCTTGTATATATTTATTATGCATTTTCTATATTTTCCTCATTTTTCCCTAATTTATTTCTATTTATTACCTAATTATCCAAATTAAATAAATTACCATAATAACTGAAATTTAATGGCGATAATTTAATTTCAGCATTTTATAATTTCTGGAATTTATTTATGATTTTCTGATATTTATTTATATTTTTTCCATAATTAATTCTATTTTAAATTAATTAAATAAACAATTATGCAATTCCAGAAATTCAGGAAATTTAATTATTAAAAATATCACAAAACCCGGCCTGTGTTCGCCAGGTCCGGTCCGCATTGCACAGGCCTGACCCGCTACGGCTGGGCGTTGTCCGATTTCCCCTTTTTTTTTATATCTTCGCGTTAATGGGCCTGCTGGCAGCTGGCCCGGTCCGCTAGCCTGCCTTCCTTTTTTTTCGTTTACATTTGGGTCAGGCCCTGGATGCAGCAGCAGTCGGCCCGTTAAAGTGGCCATGCCCCCTGATCCGGGCTTCGGCCCTTTTGGTTTATTATTTTTTTAAAAAAAATTCGAATTTCCAGCGCTGGGTGCCAGGCGTGCGTGAAGGCCATGCGCGGCCACGCCAGGCGGCGCGTGCGGCGCACCGGCGGCCTTTGGCAGCCGTTTTTTGACCCCGGTCTACATTTTCGCCTATTTCCAGTCTATGGGAACCTATTCTAAGGCCAAAACAACAACTAAAAACCCTAAAGATAGTAAAGATGTGATATTTTGATTATCAAATTTTTCCCTAAAATCAAATCCAAAGCAGTTTTACTATTTTAATTATCAAATTTTTCCCTAAAATCAAATCCAATCCACGCAAAATAGTATAAGCATTCCACAGTCATCAAACGCAGTAATCAAACGCATTCCACAGTAATCAAAACTCATGATTTTCACAGATTAAGTAACATAGTATAGATTTCAACAATTAAAAACAATAAACACATAATATATCACCAAAGCATGCTTGAATTTTTACCAATTGGAGGGAAAAAAGGGAACCTACCTGGGTTGCAGATAAAAACTAAGCGACTAGAATAAACCTTGGTGGCTTTTCTCTTTTCTTCCTCTGGCGCCATCCTCCCTCTGCAGCGTTCCCCCCTTCTCTTTTCTTTTCTTTTACTTATTCTTTCTTTAATATTTCCTTGCTTATCCTTTAGCTATGTCAACGATTTCCCCCACCTCTCCCTTTAATCATCACTTGCGAAAATCAGGGGGAGTCGGTTACTCCCCATGACACGTTACCTTTTTTTTATTTTGTTTTGATTTTTATTTAGTTTGTTCTTATCCCTTTTTTTCTTTTTAATTAATTAAATTTTTTTTGTTTTTCAAACCTTATCCCACCGGTCCCCTCTTTTTTTTAGTTTCTTTATTTATTTATCATTTTTCTTCTCTTTTTTTTTTTAAATTTTCTGCAACCCTTTATGTATCTTATCTGCAATTAATACCCCTTTAAGATTGTGAATCACTTGAACATACACGATTCGTTATGGTTAATTTAATTCTGAGTGGTCGTTACACTTAACGGATACTCTAGTTTTTTAAATTGTCACATAACGACTAACTCGAAATTTCTGGGGTGTAACATCCTACCCACCTTACAAGAAGTTTCGTCCTTGAAACTTGACAAAAGGTAGGGGTAGCGCTCCCCTCATTTGATCTTCCAGCTCCTAAGTCGCTTCGTTCTCCATGTGGTTGCTCCATTGCACCTTGACATACGGAATGATCCTTCTCCTCAGTTCCTGTTCCTTGCGGTCTGTAATCCAAAGATGGGTTTCTTCATATAATGTACCCGATCTGATTCTCAAGGGCTGTGCGTCCACTATATGGCTCGGATCCATGATGTACCTCTTAACTGAGAAATATGGAATGCGTTGCGCACTTGGGCCAAAGCCGAAGGTAACGCCAAACGGTAATCTAACGATCCGATCCTTTTAAGCACCTCGTAGGGGCTAATTTAACAAGGAATTAGCTTACCCTCCAGACCAAAACATGCAACCCCCTTGTAGGCGATACCTTCAAGGAAACCTTTTATCCGACAGTAAACTCCAGGGGCGCCTCTTCGAATCCGTCCAACTCTTGCTTCCGTCTTGGGTGACCTTGAGCATATCACAGATCAACTTCACTTTCTCTTTGGTCTGCTCAATCAACCTTGGTCCGGTGATAGTGTGCTCACCCCCTTCATCCCAATTGACAGGGGACTTACACTTATGCCCATAGAGTGCCTCAATTAGTGCCATGCCGATAGCACTATGGTGACTGTTATTGTAGAAGAACTCGATCAACTTAAACATACCATCCCAGTTCTCTCTGAAGTCCAGAGCACCAGCCCTTAACATGTCCTCTAGAGCCTGCATTGTCCTCTGCGACTGCCCATTGGGTTGGAGATGAAACGTAATGCTCAACGTAGCTCCGTCTACTATATATCAACATACACGAGTTTTAACATGTGTTGTCGTTTTAATTGTTAAGTTTTTAAACATGTTTGCTATAGATATACATAGTATGTTGTGTATCCTTGTGTTATACGCATGTATGACTTGTGTATCATACGCAGCTTATGAATTCACAATTGTTATCTGCAATCTGTCACGTGTATCATATTTATATTGTTTGTTAGTTGAGTTTTAAAGGGTACACACATTATGCGCGTTTATTTTAGTCTTTGTTTATCGTGATCCCTCTTTTGTACACATGTTAGTCGTCAATATTTATTTATTTATTTCTTTTTTTTTCATGTTATTAAGTTTTACACTTTAATTTTATTACTATGCTGTCATGCAATACTATGTCATTCCTAACTCATAATTAGTATACTTTACTAAAAATGTGTATGTTGTTAATTTTTTTTAAAACTTGTAATTGTATGCCTATTTTTGCAACCCATGTCTTGTATGCAAGGTATTTGTTATTGTATTCTTTGTAATTTTTTTGTTTGTTGTCGTTATATACAATGTTGTTTATTACTGTTTTGTTGTGTTAGTTATGTTGTGGGCTCATTGAAACAGTTGTGTGTATACTTGTGCATATGTACTTAGCATCGTGTAGTTACTTTTGTTTCGTGTATCTATTTGTATGCTTTTTTAATTATGTATTACTCTGTGGATTAGTGGCCCACAATATATATTAACCGTTTAACGTTTATAAGTCTCTAAGTTGGTTATCTAGCATGGGTCCGATTTTTTTATATAGTGATCATTTAGCATATATAATCCTGACTTAACGTATATCCTTTATATGTTCGCAACTCCTACGTTGTTATAGTATTCTATATATATATTGTGAGATTTTACCTATTACTTCGTGTATATTTTTTTGTGTTGGTCGCTTTGTATGTATATGTATATATGTATATATTTACGTATGTGTATGCATATGTGTGCGTGTGTGTATATTTATATATTGTTGACTTATGTCGTTGTATATTTATAGTTCATAATTTTATGTGATATCCCTCTTCCTTTTTTTGTAGTCTGTTATATCTCTTTGCATAATTATGCTGGATTTTGTATGTTAATCTCCTAATACGTGGTTGATATGTAGAAATATGCCGTTAAGGTATGTTGTATTAGTTAGTGGGTGTATATATAATTAATTAACAATATTGTGTATTATAGTGTTGGTGTTTAATATATATATATATATATATATATATATATATATATATATATATATATATATAATTTTTTTCTTGCTCAGCGCACTTTGCTGATATCAACGGTCCACTCGAACATCGACTTCTTTTGCTTCCGTCCGTTCAAGGGCACCATTATCGACGAAAATTCTTCACAAATTTTCTGTAACAGCTGGCCGAACCTCTTATTTCATCACCTTGGTCGGTCAGAACCACTAAGCGATAGTCTTAATCTTCTTCGGATCCATTAAGGTCCCCTCTTCTGAACTTACGTGACTTAAAAAGGCCTAGCTTTCGCAGCGCAACTCTGATCATTTATCTTTAACTGTCATTCTTTGTACTGACGATGAGTCATTAATACCTGGTCGCCGACGGTTGACCCTAGTATGACATTACCAGCCTCATTGACGTTTGGATCAATCATCACATGTATCCGAGTGATCCTTGCTTCCTTTTATGCTGCTCCTGATTCTATTGTGATAGTGGCGTCGGCCTCTGCTCGGCGCCCTCTTTTGTACAACGTCCTGATCGTCGTACTCATACTTGCATAATTTCTTCCACACTGACCCGAACGTGGCATCAACAATGAGCACATGGTGGCAGCGGTAGCCATGCACTCCTCTACATCTTTACTTCCGTCGTGAGCGGTCTTGTGATTATTAGCGGCCATGTCGCACATTTATGCCTCCCCGGCGAAGGGTCCTTCTAAACATCAGATTCCAGACGTCTTGCATTTCCATGTAGTAGAACCTCATATCTGGTGGTGGCAGTGGCGGAAGATGTTAGTTCAACTGCTATTGGCACTGTACAGTCTACAGTCGCCGTTGCGCCAAGTGGTGGCCATGGTGTAGGCCAATGCTTGGAGGATGCCCCTTGATCCTGATGGTTGTTACCATAACCACCGTTGCCTCCTTTACCATATTATTATTATTATTTTTTCACGACGCGATGACATTTTCTTGGATTTTGCGCAAACCTTGACGAGAATCCGGATTGAACGGGAGTGATCGAGGGATTTGAGCATTTATGGGGCTCATGCGAAAGTTTGGGGGTACAGCAGTAATTAAATGGAGAAAGCTCACCAGCGGCACACACCTCCCATAACCCGGTCATAACTTAGATCTACTTCATTTATTAAGGGTATAATCGTCTTTTATAAAAGTAAATCATAGCTTATGTCTAGGTGATCTAGTTAATCCTGCATTCCCGAGGCGGATCTGAAGCCTCGGCTCTGATACCACCTGTAGCGCCCCGCTCCCGAACCATAGCATCGGGAACAGTGCACCCGCCGTATCTCACTAAGGAGAATACAAAGCGTCGAATCAATTTTCCAACATGTCCGAAAAGACGTAGAAATTTTTCGCGCGGAAACAAAATGCAATAACGTAAAGTTTACTTGATAAAGGAAATCCTCAGTAGAGTAATAAACAAGACATGACAAGAACGTCAACGTGCTAACATCTAGAGTCTATTGAACGGTACAAGGTGATATCTGATGGAAACCCCAACAAACTAATAACGGACCGTCGCAAAGTCTCCTCGTATCCTTGGTGCGACCGTCAGTATGCCCATACTACTATGTCAGCCCCGTCCTCAGCTAAGATATAGTCGTACTATTCCTCGTGCTCACCTAGTGGGGGGAGTAGGGGTGAGTGACGGGAAATCACCCAGTAGGCACATGCCTCCAACTAGTACAAGACGAGCATACTAAAATGATATAACACATAGCACATAAAACATGATATCAAATAAGCATATGAACGAATGCGGAAAGTAATTCACTCCAGATAAAGAATGCGCAACATCGTGATGCATGTCCTACTATGCATGTCACACGCAACAAAGTCATGTCACACATAATGCCGATATCTCCACCATGCAATGCATGAACCCGGGTCCTACTGAGTGGCTGCAGGTCGTACACCCCACAGTCACCATCCTGAGTGTGCGTGGCCGCGCCACCGCACACCATCCTGAGTGTCGTGGCCCCGCCACCGTACACCATCCTGAGCGCCCGTGACCCATACGTCACGACCCGCCATCAATACAATGCACGTGCCATGAATGCAAAAACACAATCGCCTGAGGCCCCTGGCCCATGCTCACCATCCTCCGGCACTCAATTCTAGATTTATTTATTATCCGAGTAGTGATTTAATGTTGTTTGATGTTAAGCTTATTTTTCCATGGCTTGTATATATTTATTATGCATTTTCTATATTTTTCCTCATTTTTCCCTAATTTATTTCTATTTATTACCTAATTATCTAAATTAAATAAATTACCACAATAACCGAAATTTAATGACGATAATTTAATTTCAGCATTTTATAATTTCTGGAATTTATTTATGATTTTTTGATATTTATTTATATTTTTCCCATAATTAATTCTATTTTAAATTAATTAAATAAACAATTATGCAATTCTAGAAATTCAGAAAATTTAATTATTAAAAATTCCATAAAACCCGGCCTGTGTTTGCCAGGTCCGGTCCGCGTTGCATAGGCACTGCCCGATTACCCCTTTTTTATATCTTCGCGTTAATGGGCCGGCTGGCAGCTGGCCCGGTCCATTGGCCATTGGGCCCGGTCCGCTAGCCTGACTTCTTTTTTTTCGGTTACATTTGGGCCAGGCCCTGGTTGCAGGAGCAGTCGGCCCGTTAAACTGGCCCTGCCCCCTGATCCGGGTTTCGGCCCTTTGGTTTATTATTTTTTTAAAACAAATTCGAATTTCCAGCGCTGGGCGCCAGGCGCGCGTGAAGCCACTGTGCGCACATGAAGGCCACGCGCGGCCGCTTCCGGCGGCGCGTGCGGCGCATCGGCGGCCTCCGGCAGCCGTTTTTCGACCCTGATCTACATTTCGCCTATTTCCAGTCTATGGGAACCTATTCTAAGACCAAAACAACAACTAAAAACCCTAAAGATAGTAAAGATGTGATATTTTGATTATCAAATTTTTCCCTAAAATCAAATCCAAAGCAGTTTTACTATTTTGATTATCAAATTTTTCCCTAAAATCAAATCCAATCCACGTAAAACAGTATACGCATTCCACAGTCACCAAACGCAGTAATCAAACGCATTTCACAGTAATCAAAACTCATGATTTTCATAGATTAAGCAACATAGTATAGATTTCAACAATTAAAAACAATAAACACATAATATATCACCAAAGCATGCTTGAATTTGTACCAATTGGAGGGAGAAAAAGGAATCTGCCTGGGTTGCAGACAAAAACTACGCGACTAGAATAAACCTTGGTGGTTTTTTTCTTTTCTTCCTCTGGCGCCATCCTCCCTCTGCAGTGTTCCCCCTTCTCTTTTCTTTTCTTTTACTTATTCTTTCTTTAATATTTCCTTGCTTATCCTTTAGCTATGTCAACGATTTCCCCCACCTCTCCCTTTAATCATCACTTGCGAAAATCAGGGGGAGTCGGTTACTCCCCTGACACGTTACCCTTTTATTTATTTATTTTGTTTTGATTTTTATTTAGTTTGTTCTTATCCTTTTTTTTCTTTTTAATTAATTAATTTTTTTGTTTTTCAAACCTTATCCCATCGGTCCCCTCTTTTTTTTAGTTTCTTTATTTATTTATCATTTTTCTTCTCTTTTTTTTATTTTCTGCAACCCTTTATGTATCTTATCTGCAATTAATACCCCTTTAAGATTGTGAATCACTTGAACATACACGATTCGTGATGGTTAATTTAATTCCGAGTGGTCGTTACACTTAACGGATACTCTAGTTTTTTAAATTGTCACATAACGACTAACTCGAAGTTTCTAGGGCGTAACATATAGGTTCTCACCATATGGTATTTATGCGTCTGCATGACCACCATAGTAGGCACGCTTTATGAAAACTATTTGATGCAGGTTATTTGGAACAAGCTACAAGGTTGTAGTGCAAAATGAAAATCAGATCGAGATTTCATTCATCAGAGAGTACAAATCATCCTCAGCAGTGCCATTAAACATAGACAAGAGGTAAGCAATTTTTATTTTATTTTTTTTAAAGAACTATTGGAAAGGGAGTGACATTTAAAATTGACTTGCCGACAATAAAATTATAAGTTGGACTCTTATAAATATACTGCAAATATATTATTGTAAAGATATACGTACAGAATATTGTGGAACAGGTATGTATTGCTCCGTGGCTCACCTGGATTTTACACATACACTGTGTTTGAACGCTTGGAGGGCTTTCCTCCTATGCAAATCGGAGAAGCAAGAGTGGTATTCAAGCTTCAGGAAAACATGTAAGTATATGAAAAAGGATTCCATTCCGTCCGGCTAACTGAATAGTTCAGTCATTTTTTGAAATGTTAGCGAGATCATATATATATATATGCATAATGTAATCGAATAAAAGTTAATCGAACCATTTAGCTGATCGAAAAAATACATGTACTGAACTTTCTTAGTGTGTCCTTGCATAGACTAGATGCTAACCCAAATACGGACTATATAGATCAGCTAAAAATACATATACTGAACCCTTTTATTGTGTCCTTGTATTGACAGATGCTAACCCAAATACGAACTATATATATATATGTATATATATCTGTGTGTGTGTATGTGTAGCGCTAGTGTTGTCTAAGACTTGTATTGTTTTGGGAAGGACTTATTTCATGGCAATGTCGGACGTGAGACAGAGAATAATGCCTACAAAACTGGACCGTGCAAGGGGTATTGTACTTGATTTTCAAGAAGCTGTTCAACTTGTGCATCCAAGTAATCCAGACTTCAATGGAGAGGTGCAATTATTCATTAAGATTGAATGCAGATATGTTTTACCCAAGATATATATTTCGTGCTGATTTTCCTTCATATTTCTATTGTTTATTGTATAAATTTATTTGTACTTAGTTATCAAATTAGGTGTGTATATATATTGCAGGTGGACGATAAGTATTTTTATTCATGCGATGACAAAGATAACCAAGTATATGGTTGGGTTAGCTTATCAGAAAATCCCATAGGGTTTTGGATGATCACTCCAAGTAATGAGTTTCGCACGGGTGGCCCATTCAAACAGGATCTTACCTCCCATGTTGGTCCTACAATACTAAATGTAAGAACATCCCTTTCCTTTTTGACTTCTTTGCCCGGGGGGTGGGGTTGTGGGTTTAATATAATGTCTACTAACTTAAGATTTTTTTCCCTGTTTCTTGATATATACTATTATTAAAGTGGATAATATTTGTCACGGTGAAAGTGAAATTTACGTGCATATGCACAAAATTGAATCCATGACCTATGGTATCGGTCCCCTCAACTTTTGACTACTAGGACAAGCCTTATTGAATGAATTACTAACGGACGGAAAGTCCATCTCTGTACCTATGGCGAGAGTCCATGGGTACAAAGATGAATGCTCCGAGAAAGAATGAAACATTGAAGAAATGTATACTATAAAAAGGAAAAAACCAGTTAGATGCAGCTAGGTTTTCAACACTAAGTACAAGGTGGATGGCACTATTGAGCACTACAAGATCAGGTTAGTACCCAGAGGATATACGCAGACATATGACATTGTTTCTTTAGAAATTGTCTCTCCGATAGACGAGATTGATACCATCAGATACTATTTTCATTAGCAGCAAATTAAGATTGGACGCTTCATTAGTCTGATGTTAAGAATACCTTCTTACATGTGGAGTTGAAAGAGGAAGTATATATGGAGGCATCATTAAGGTTCACTGGTAGTTATGGGAAAATAAAGTGTGCAAATTAAATAAACACTCTATGGGCTCAAACAATCTATTTGTGCATGGTTTGGTAGGTTTACCATGGCTATGAAACAGAACAGGTACACACAAAGTAATGCTGACCACACTCTGTTCTTCAAAAGAAACAAGAACTTGGTTACCTTTTTAATAATCTACGTAGACGACAAGATCATAACAGGGAATGATAAGAAGAAAATTGCTCAAATCCGAAAAAGTCTGTTCACATAATTTGAAATAAAAGATATAGGTGGTGAGTACTTCTTAGTTATTGAAGTTCTTCATTCGAAAAAGGAAGTCTTCATATCCCAGCGAAAATACGTACTAGATCTGCTGACTAAGGTCAGGATGGTAGACTACGACCAAGTGATACTCCGATTATGACAAACCACATGCTAAAAATAAAAGAAGAGGCTCCAGTAGCAAATCAGAGCAGTATGAAAGACTAGTGGAAAATTTAATATATCTTTCCCGCACAAGACCGATATTGTATATACTGTCGAAGTCAATTCATGCATCAACCACAGGAAGAACACATGGAGGCAGCCATGAGGATACTACGTTACTTAAAGAGCACACCAAGCAAGGACATTATATTCGAAAAGATTGGGCACCTAGATACTGAGGTCTTTACTGACACTAACTTGGTCGAAAACCCAAATGTTTGACGATCCACTTATGGGTACTATACCATGGTTGATATGAACTTGGTAACTTGGAGAAGTAAAATAATAGAATGTGGTGGCTCTTTACAACGCTGGGGCAAAATTCAGAGGCATCGCAAAAAGGATAATTGAGATTCTATGATTAAAAAGGTTGATGAATGAGATTGGTTTCTCACTCAAGGTTCCGACTCAATTGATATGCGACAACAAGACAACAATCAATATCTCTGAAAATCATGTACAACATGACAGACCGAAACATGTGGAGATAGACCGATACTTTATATAAGAGAAGATTAAAGAATGCACCGTTGAGCTTCTGTTTATATGCTCCGAATATCAGTTGGCAAATATTCTTACAAAAGTAGTCAGTGAAAGGATATTTGACTCAATACTGTATAAGTTAGGTATTAAAGATCCTACTACTCAACTTGAGAGGGAGTAATTGAAGGCCGATCAGGATATTATTATACGGGATATGATTATACAGAATCAATCATAATCATTATATTTATTTTTCTGTATTTGTTTCTCTCCATAGTTAGCGGTAGCATAAGATTATAAATAGAAGGCTTTTGCATGCCAACGAATCAATGAAAACAAATTTCATTTTCAAACAAACACTAACCTTAGTCTTGAATCCAGCTTGACAACGCCTTTTTTTCCTGTAAGTGCTCTTCCACTCCCCTTGTCGGTTTTGGCACAAGTGGATAGGATTTATCTAAATTTTCTTTGGGGGAGTAACATGGCAAGCTTTTAAGAGGGAGAGGGGGTGAAGAATCTTCATCACTATCTTGTAGAAATGGAAGAAGGTAATGATGAGGGTGTAAGAATTACATGTAGGATCATTAGTTGAACGAATGATATAAAAAGGTGGAACGGACGATTAGACAGAATTATAGTATACCAAAAATCAAATAGCATATGGTGGTTTTGTCAAAACCGCCGTCCATTTGTTAGGGCATGATAAGGATTTGAATTGCATGTCCTTTAATCGCATACATGATTCTTACTTTCTACTTTTGTTAAGGGATATCTTTGGCTTGATTGTCAATGGTACTTACTACTTTTTGGTTGGATTATCAAACATTTTGACTTGCAATGACATACATGTCATTTGTGCAGATGTTTGCTAGCGATCATTATGCTGGCAAGGATTTAACCATTGACTTCAACAATGGAGAACCTTGGAAAAAAGTTTTAGGACCTGTCTTTGTGTATCTCAACTCCAACCCACAAGCCAAGAGTAACCCATCCATACTATGGGAAAATGCCAAAAGAAATGTATATACGTGTAATTCCTTCCCTCTTTCAAAATATGGGCAAAAAAATGGCCCAAAACAATTTCTTATAATTATTTTTATTACTTATACAATTGTACAATCTGCAGATGTTACAGGAAGTTGCAAAGTGGCCTTACGATTTCCCGAATTCCCAAGATTTTGTTAAATCCAATGGAAGGGGAGGTGTTAGAGGGCGTTTACTTGTTCTTGACAGGTACTTTATACACTGCCTTATATATAACAAGGCCGAGACTTCTTATTCTGTTTTTAAAAAAGTTTTATGAATGGAAACCCCAACCGAACCCATATCAGCCTGTCCCACGACGTGATAGGGATGAAAGTCAAGTGACTAAGGCCTGCTACGACAGAGTTTGTACTGCTCAGGCAGCCACACAAGGAGCCCACTGCACGCCGTGGAACTCCAATACCATGCGCTTACCTGGAAAGAGAGTCGAAAATCTTGCTTGGGACAAGAATCGAACTTTCGCCACTCTCTCAAGCCTCTGCCATCAAAACTATTGGGTCGTGTCCTGAGACACTTCATATTCTGTTTTGATTAAACGGAAAAAAGGGTCTAAAAATAAAAGCATGTCTTCTCCATTACATAAATAACATCTAATAGATATTATGTTAGAACAAGTTTAAGTTTTGATGATTTGCACAATTTGGTACTTCGAACGATGGATTAGGCGCCTTATATGATGTGGTTGAAAGTCAGTATACTTCGAACGCTTACATTAGGCGTTTCATGTGTCTTGGTGGAATCCAGTACACTTCGAAAGCCTACATTAGGTGCTCCATGTGAGTGTCTTACATTAGGCGCTTCATGTATTCTAGGAAAAAGGTTGTACACTTTGGACGCATACACTAGGCGCTTCATGTGTACCATCAAGTCAAAAGCACTTTTCCCCCCAAAATGGGCATGTACACCAAGTACTTTCTGAGAAATGTGTAGCGCCCCGCTCCCGAACCCTAACATCGAGAACGGTGCACCCGCCGTATCTCACTGAGGAGAATACAAAGCGTCGAATCAATTTCCAACATGTTGAAAAGACGTAGAAATTTTTCGCGCGGAAACGAAACACAATAACATAAAACTTCTTTGATAAATAAAATTCCTTGATACAATAATAAACTAAATACTGACAATAACATAAGTCTAAAAATCCAACAAGGTAGTGTCTGGTGAAATCTCAATAAATAAAGACAACAGTCGCAGGGCCTTCTTATATCCTAAGCGCGACCACCAGTCTGCCCACTCCACCGAATCAGCCCCGTCCTCAACAAAGACATAGTCATAAGTCTCTTCCTGCTCACCTGGTGGGGGGGGGGAAGTAGGGGTGAGTGACTGGGAAATCACTCAGTAGGCACCTGCCTCCAAGTAGTGCAAGCCAAACATACACAATGATATAGCACATAACATATAGGTCATGGTATCATATAAGCATATGAATACGGAAAAGTAATTCACTCCAGCTAAGAATGCGCAACAACATGATGCATGCCCTACTATGCATGTCACACGCAACAAAGTCATGTCACACAAGATGCCAATAACTCCGCCATGCAATGCATGATCCCGGGACCTAACTGAGTGGCTGTGGGTCGTACCCACCCACAGTCACCATCCTGAGTGTACTTGGCCCCGCCACCGTACACCATCCTGAGCGCCCGTGACCCGTACGTCAAGACCCACCATCATGCAAATGCACGTGCCATGAATGCAAATAACACAATCGCCTGAGGCCCCTGGCCCATCCTCACCATCCTCCGGCACTCAACTCTAGGTTCATCTATTCTTCAAATAATGATTTAATGTTGTTTGGTGTTAAAACTATTTTTCCATTGCTTATATATATTTATAGTGCACTTCCTAAGTTTTTTCCTCATTTTTTCCTAATTTATTTATATTTATTACTTAATTATCCAAATTAAATAAATTATCACAATTACCGAGATTAGTGAAAATATTTTAATTTCAGCATTTTATAATTTTCGGAATTTATTTAGAATTTTCTGATATTGATTTATATTTTTCCTATGATTATTTCTATTTTAAAATTAATTAAAATTACATTTTGAATTTCAGAAATTAAAGCAAAATATATATATATCACTCTAATGGGCTGGCCTTGTCTCCAGCCCTGTTAGCACCCTTTCCCAGTTCAGCCCGTCGAAAGCCGGCCTGCTAAACCCATTTTTTTTGTTAATCGCTTAATTGGGCCGCCAACAGCTGGCCCGGACCGTTGGCCATTCGGCCCGGTCCGCGAAGCTGGCAGCCTCTCTCTTTTTTTTTATATAAACAGCTTTTGGGCCAGGACTGCTGCAGGAGCAGCCAGCCCACCCAAAACCAATGTGCATCATTAAGGGCCTTCGGCCCTTTTAACAACCATGTGTATATATATATATATATATATATATATATATATATATATATATATATATATATATATATATATATATATTTTTAACAAATCAAAAAAAAACAACTCCAGCCCTTGATATCAGGGCGCGTGCAGCCACGCGCGGCCGCTTCCGGCGGCGCGTGTGGCGGTCCGGCGACCCCCGGCGACCGTTTTTTCGACCCCGATCTATATTCCCACCTATTTCCAGTCTATGGGAACCTATTCTAAGGCCAATACAAAGTGAAAATTCTCTAAATATACTAAAGTTTTACTATTTTGATTATCAAAGTTTTCCCTAAAATCAAACTAATCACGCAATACACAGTGAACGCATACCACAGTCTCCAACTTTCATGCTTTTCACGGATTACAATCATGCTATGAAACTCAACAATTAAAACAACAAAAACACATAAAATACCACTAGAGCATGCTTGAATTTGCACCAAATGGAGGGGGAAAAGGGAACCTACTTGGATGCAGACAATTACACGATTATATGCCACCGTGGATAGGTTGAAACGCTTGGATCTCTATTCTCTTCTCTCTTTCTCTTTCCTCTTTCCCTTTCTTCTCTTTTCTTCTTTCCCCCTTTCCCTGCTGCTGTCGCCCCTCCTCCATATTTATAATTGGTTTATTATTTTTTTTCCCAATTTATGTTGCTGTAACCGATTCCCTCTCCCCTTTATTGATTTGCGTGCCTAATATTTGGGGGAAAACGGTTTTCCCCCTTAACTTCTACTTTATCCCTTTTTTTTTTAAAATTACTTTATTCCTATTTTCTACTTATCTTATTTATCATTATGTTTTGTTTTGTGTGTTTTTTTTTTAAAACTATCCTACGGTCCATTAATCATAATATTAACATTATTGTTATTTTATATTATTTCATCTACTTTCCTTTATTGTTGCTCGATTTTACATAACATTACATATATAAATATATGTATACACACCTATAGCTAATTCCGAAATCACCTGGACATAAACGATACAATATAGTTAATTTAGTTCGGCTACTTCAATTTTAAAATTAATGTGTAGCAGCTAGTTCGGAAATTTCGCGGGCGTAACAAAATGTCAGAATTAGTTCGAACAAGCATGAAGGCTGACATTAGGCGCTTCATGTGACTTTGAACGCCTTCAATTGCCCACATAAGGCGCTCTATGTGACTTTGAACGCATGTTCAATTTCACATAAATCGCTCCAAGTCACTTTGAACGCCTGTTCATTAAACACATTAGGCGCTTCATGTGACCAACTTTACAAAAGTCTTATGCTTCACTTTCTAACATCATTTGACTCTTTGTACCCTCCTCTTTTAGTGTTATTTTCACAGGTTCTCTCTCATTCCTGAAGAAGTCAGGTTTCCTCTTTTGGCTTCCATTTTGAAACTTCTCCAAAAATATTGCTACAAGCCAAGAGGAGATCTCCAATGAAAAAGACACACCAACACAAGATGCCAAAACCCATTATTGGCTCTGCAAGGGTTTCAAACGGGAAGATTTTTGAAGAATGATAAAACAAGGGTTCTTCAACAACTTTCTACACTTTCAATCTCTCAAGTTTTCTCTCAAAGCTCAAGCTCTCAAGATAGTTGTAAACTTTGTATATTTTTACTTTATTGTTGAGAGTGATTATTGTAAGAAGAAGAAGAGTCTTCTTCTTGGTGAGTAAAGATTGTGAGAGGTGAAGTAGATTGTTGGTCAAAGAGCAAGGGTGCTTCTTGTTTGAGATTTTTAGACCTTGGAGGGTTAGTTGATAGTGTTGTGGTGCACTATACTCCCTACAAGATTTCCTTCAGGTGTGACAGGAACCTGGACTTCGGCTTGGGGAGTATTATCAGAAGTTTCGACTGAAAAGGAAAAGTATCCAAATGATTACATAGGAATCAAACATGTCCAAGACCAGTGTAGGGCAAACTTCTACCTGGACGTGTCTGCACTTCAGATGAAGAGCTGGCAGAGGCTTGCTCTGAAGTAGAAGGTTGTCATTCTGACCACGTTTTCTTCCTGGGGACCAAGTTCTTCAGCCTCTCAAGGGTTCCACGTACCATGATTTCTGCAAAATTCAAGGAACAAAACAGTCAAAACCCAGATGTAATATCAGAATCAGTCAAAGATTGTCAAAAATGTTGCCATATACCCCGAATTATCCACAAAGCGAGGGGAATAAGAGGTCAAAAATTATATTCCGGCCACAAATGTTCCAGGTCAGCAACCTCTACAATCTACCTATTAACTCTCTTCCAATCTATAACTCGAGGCAAAAGTAACAATTGAGAGGCTTCATTACGAAATTGTTCACTCGGCCTCCTGTTATTTACACTACCAGTGTTCCAAAGGAACTCACCGCTTAAATTATAATCTCAGTGAGATATGACCCAAACTGACTTGAGCGTCGGAGGGTACCTCTGACCTGTGCTTCCTTGTGCAGGATATTTTAGAGGCTATTCTAGCTACAAGCTTTCAATCCCAGTTAACAACTCTTCGAGTTAACTGACGGAGTTAATTTGAGGTTGTCTAGACCCTTGGTGAAGATCCGGCTTCATCAGTATGCATGTATTTGAGTGCTTTATCTGTATATGTGCATGTGAATGTATTTATGTAGCTGTTTATGTTTGCATCTTTGTCTATACGTTGGATGCTCTACTGTGTGGCTAGTGTGTTCACGGTCTCCATTTTGTGGTAAGAGCTTTACTTAGAACGATAATTCGTAAGGGAAAATAGGAAAAGTATGCACAGGATTGATTTTATACGAGTAGTTTACTACGTATTGAATTTGATATGTTAGGAGACTTAAATTTTAAATATGCACATTTTATATAAACAAAAATCAATAGGATGACAAGGTCAAAAAAGGGGTTACGTAAAACTGGTAGTATATATTATTATGCAAAGAGTAATTAAAGGTTGGACTACACAATAAATTCATGGACCGTACGTGCTGGCTATATATAAGAGTGTAATATTTATAACGTTGTGTTTGTAAAATAACGTATACATATTAATATTACCACTGACCGGGCTTAATTAAAGATATAAATGATGTTATTAAACAACACAAGTTGCTTTAACTTGGCATTAGTGAACATATATTATCGTTTGACCATCACTAAAGATTCTTAGAACGCCTTTCTTGAAGTTTTTTTTTTCAAGATTTTGTCATCACATTTTTATACGGTTATTATATCTGGCTAGGCATATCTATATAAATACATACATATCACATATATTTATAGATGTATGGATATGTATGTATTATATATATACACATATATAGATATACATACATACACACAGACACACATATATAAAAGAGCGTGCGTGTGTATATATATGTATGTATATATATATATCAAACAAAGTATTCGAACTCGAATTTTGGGTGGATGAAATGCTACTCAATCTAAGAGATTTTGCGAATAATATTTTGTTAGGTATGTAAGACGAATTTTTGACCCGGCGTCGTTTGCTTATGTTGGATTGGCGCCACCCGGAGATACCGGATCATGGCAAAGAGAAAACAAGGTTAGTTTTTAATTTTTATTTCATCTTTTTATACATGTATCATTAATTTACAGCACAGAACTTTCATATAAGGGTCCATTTTACGTTATTACTTTTTTTTTCTTGGGATAATTTCATTTCAGGGTTACCAATTTTGGGTCAACGCAGATTCTGAAGGAAATTTCATCATTAAGAATGTTATAGCCGGGACTTATAACTTATATGCTTCTGTGCCGGGAAGAATTGGGGACTACAAGTACGAGTCCGAGGTTGTCATAACTCCTGGTAATTTCTTCATCATTTTTTTTTATAATTAAATTTCCAAGTATATTAAAAGTCGTTCTCGGTGTACTAAGCTTTTGCGCATGATCTGGAAAGGGATCGGGTCGCTTTGCGACCTTACCCTGTGTACGAGGCTGTTTAAATCCTAACACAATTAATATACCTTTGTGCAAATTTTTTTTCTTCATTTTATTTTCTACATCTTAGTACATCTCAATTTCGAAGAACTAGTAAAAAAGTGCTAAAAAAATTGCTCAAAATTTGCAAACCCCCACAGGGTCAGTTGAAAATATTGGAAATTTAGTGTATAAACCTCCAAGAAATGGGCCAACTTTATGGGAGATAGGAATCCCAGATCGGACGGCTGCTGAATTTTTCATCCCAAAACCAGAACCAACGTTCAAGGTCCACATATATAAAGAAGGACAAGATAGGTATAACAACATCCCAATTTCATTTCAATTTATTTTAATTTTTTGTATAATTATCTTGGAAAATGAATCTATATATACAATCTTTAATCTCAGATTCAGGGAATACGGATTATGGAGACGTTACACAGATTTGTATCCCAATAATGATTTAATTTACACGGTTGGTGTTAGCAATTATACCAAAGATTGGTTCTTTGCTCAAGTTGATAGGTACACTCTTTTTCCCCTTTGTTAATTCATTTTACCTGTTCAGATGAGGAGAGAAATTGAGACAAAGTATAAGGTCTCTAATCACGCGCTGCCATGTGTACAAGTAAGGAGAGGTTTAATTTTTTTTTTGTTTTAAAAAAAAGGTTACTTTTACACATGGCAGTGCGTGATTGAAAGCCTTATATTTTGCTTAACTTTTCTACCTCTCCTGATCTGAACCCTCATTTTACTCACAGCATTATAAGAAACTTTGATGACACACACTCTTTCTGTATGTGTATGTATATGTGTATATATATATACATACATGGATATATATTAGTTAATTAATTGAGACGTTTTATAGACTGACGAAAAATCAAGGCTACGTACCAACGACATGGCAAATTGTGTTTGATCTCCAAACTATGAAGAATGGTGATTATACTCTTCAGTTAGCTCTAGCATCTGCTTCCTATGCTGAATTGCAAGTAAGTTTTATGTGCTTCTTTTTCAAGTCTTCATTTGGTTTGTTGTTTGCTGTGCGTGTTCAGAGTTTTGATACATACTATTGCAGTTAAACGGGAAATTATATTGTGAAGTACCAATTGATCAACACAATTTGGCGTAATTTTCATTATGGGTCATCGAGAAACAATTTCTACGTGTTTTTAACACGTGTGTGGTTGCATACATTCGATTCTCTATGCTCTGCTATAGACAGAAGTTTCTAAGGTAATGAGGTAATTTGGATGTTGTTGTGATTTTACGTAAAATGATAACTTAAAAAGAAAATTATAAATTTCGATTTTACGTGAAATAATATTTTAAAAATGAAAACATGAATGATGTATACCAATGAGGAAAAAGAGAGTATATAAAAGTGCATCTTTTTCTTCTCCCCCCATTTTAACCGAATAATTTAAGATAAAACGTCATACTCTTTTGGATGATTTTGTTGAAGCATATATAGGGGTGTCAGCGAGTTGATAATCGATCATATAATAAAAAAAGTAATTTATATGAATTCTTATTCAAAATCTTTACTCGCATAGTTGATTATGTGTTGTAATTACATGGTTCATTATATAATAGGATCAACATATGTGAAGATTTGATTAGTATGACTTTAGTTTTAAATGTATATTTGCTCCAAACATTCGATCAGCTTGAGATTGTGTATGAGCCTGAACGAGTTTCAAATTCTTCGGACATAAACATGCCAAACTCGATAATTTTTAATTCTTTTTCAAACCAAGTCTCAATCATTTCTTTCATGCTTGATCAACCTCAATTCAAATTCGAACACATCTAATAAAAAACATACTTGGCTCGATAAGAAAAATATTTTATGCGGCTCAGATCGTTTACATCTTTAGTCATATGTATATTAATATCCGTATTATGCGATTGTATAGTATTTAATTGATCATTTATTTGATGCTTTCTCCATGAAAAGGTTCGGTTCAATAATCAACATGGGGATCCTCATTTCACAACTAGGCTAATTGGAAACGACAATGCTGTGGCAAGGCATGGAATTCATGGATTATATTGGCTATATAGCATTGAGATTGCAAGTAGTTTATTGATTAAAGGAAGAAACACAATCTTCCTAACACAGGCTAGAGGGGCAGATCCATTTAGGGATATTATGTATGATTACATCCGATTAGAAGCACCTAATTAGTAAATTAAAGTGTAAATGTATACATACACTTACAACTATGTAACGTGCATATGTAACATTTAGATAGCAATATACACATGTGAGATATAGAAGATGAAGAAGAAGTGAATCTAGTCGGAGTTGGATTGTCATGTTATGCTTCTAAAAGTACATCTGTATTTTTTTTTATTCTCACTATAAAATTGTGACCCCTTTTATATCTTACCTTATAAAATTTATTAATCTTAAAGCTTCGACTTTAGTGTTAGCTTTAATGTTTTAACTTAGAGTTGTAAACGATCTGAGCCGTATTAAATTTTTTACTAGACCGAGTATTTAAAAAAATCAACTCGAGTTCAAGCACAAAGTTTACATGCTTTCTGATCTCAAATCAACATTGAGCGCCTTCGTCCACTTGAACTCGTCGGATTGGGAACATATTTTGAGCAAAAGTATAGTTTTTGAAAATTTTACATACAAGTATAAAAAATTTGTTTTTAGCTAATATTATCGATCGATACTGGCTTTTACATGAAAAAGTTGTTATTATTTCAATGGTTGTCGATTACAAAGTTTAATTTATTAATTACAAAGATAATTATGCAAATCTCCATTTAAATTTTATATTCAAGTATGTTTGCAAGCTAACAAATCAAGAATCAACATCATTCGAGCCAAATCAAGATTGATATATTGTTTGCTCACGTCTTGCATTCAATGTTCGGACCTGATCTAGAATTTTTTTTTCAATTTTTTTGACGTCCCTCTGATCCGGATTATTGCTACCTGAAATAGTTTCGGTGAAGACATGACCGACGCCTTTTTGATTGTTAGGAGAATAAACGATATATTATGCTAATTAAAATTGTAAAAGAATTAGCTACTAAGCTCGTATTATATTTTATAGCATTTAATGTAAGTTTTTTCCTATAAAATGTATGAATTATCTCAGAATATGATCACTCGTTAGCAATAACCTCAAATTGTAAATTCTATAGTAGTTCCGAATGAGAAAGTTCAATTCTACCTATTACTTTTCACCTAATGGAAGTTATTTTCTTATATTGTTAAAGGAAATAGAAGATGCAAAGCAAGTTGGGTTCCCATGTTTGCAGTAAATTGGACCTCAATTGATATTCGGGTACGAGTTGCTTTAAAAGGTATAAGATTCGCTTCTAGAAACATACGCAGTGTGGGTGTATTGCTGCTATCTAGAATAAAGGTCTAGTTTGCAGTAGGCATCTTGTGTTGGCTCCTTATGTATGACCTCCCTCAATCTAGGAGCCTGCTGAGCTATTTATTTACATCCTCTAATGCTCCTTGAATTTGGGTGGTGAGGACCCTCAAGACTAGGTTATGGCCTTTTGCTCCGAGTAAATTAATATTACCTTAATTTTTCTTCGAACCACCTTCTTTACCTGGGGAAAATACTTTTGAAACATTATATAATGTAATGTATCATAATATCTCCAAGTATCAAAGTTCAAATAATTTAGAAAAGGTGCTTTTGGAACTATGTAAATTATAGATTTCTAACCAAATTCTGAGACCTTGCATGATTTGATTCATGTACAAAATGTAAAGAAAGTCATAAAACATGATTTGTGACTTTTGACTTGAATCTCTTTTTTAGTAGAATGGTTCATTCAGAACATCTGATTCAATAAATCTGTAAATCTGATATAACTATGGCTAATATAAAATATAGTTAGTATTTTTGTAAATGGTAAAATTTTCTCTGTTGATGAAAAGTATAAGGGGAAAATATAAGTTGCATTTTTTTGGGAGAATTTATATGAGAAAAGAAGTTAATAATCACCAAAACAAATGGGCCCTTTTTGTTTTACAGTATCAAAATGTACCCATGAAAAGACAATATACTAAAACTTGTGAAACGCATTTAATTACATATTTTATTAATAGATTATACCAACTTTCGGTTCCAATAGAGTCAAAAACACATTCTTCCTTTACTTTAGAATTATGATAGAATAAAGTAAAATGACTCACTCAATTGGCTGCGTTTCTTATATTATGAAGTAGCAGTTGATCGACACAGATTGACGCCATTTTTATTATGGGTCATCAGGAAATAACCGATGTGTGTTTCTAACGCATGAGTATGATTGTGTATATCCAACTCCCCATATCATCTATAGGCTAAGACAATAGATAATGTTGTTGTATTAATAGATTATACCACGTCATCATGGTACAGTATAAGACTTTCTCCTATATAAGCCCCATCAAATTCCAAACATGTTATTAAAGTGACCTGAAGATAGCAGTACTGTAGGAGAATTTCATTATCTTTTGTGAATTAATTAGCCATCACGTGTTAAGAAAAGAAGGGAAGTTGAACTGTATGTAATAAAAGTGACCCAACTTTTTACCAGATGTATTATATATTTGGTAGAAGATTTGAAGCAGAAATAGATTATCTATATACGAAAAAATTGCAGGTGCATTGGAGAAGAAAAATGAAGAGCCGACGATATCGGTTGCTAGAAATGGCTGCTCAGCTTTTCTTGTTTACTTGTTTTCTACATCAATTTGGGTTAGCTTTGTCATTTCTTGTTTTCCACAAGTGTTAACACCCCACCCCACCCACCCACACACCCCTTCTTTTTCTTCCCTTTATTTTTCAGTTTCAGGTTTCTTAGATGAAATATATTTATTGTATCCTATCTTTGTGAAAACGCATGATGTCGTGATGTGGGATGAAATCATCTCTCTTAGAATGCCCATAAACCCCACTATAACATGAAACCACCGTGTTTTTTTTTTTAAAAAAAAAAGTGCTACATCCACGGTGTATGTATTTTTCTTACATACATCGTAGATGTATGTATGTTTTTTTTTCCCACAAATCAGTGTCGTTTTTGTTGTGAAAGGGGTAAGGCAGGTTAACACATGAAAGTTGGTATTCGAGTTAGAATTTGTTCTAAGATGTCGAGTGTTCGAATCTAGGGACATGCACAGTGTAGGTGTTCCACTGCTGTTAGGCCGAATACCTGATTTGTAAAGAGACACCTTGTGTGGGTCAGTGTGTAAGTTATGGGGCTCTGATTTGAATCCTCCACAATGCTCTTTGGGACTGGGATGGTGAGAACCATCGAGACCAGAGAATGACCTTTGGCTCCAAGGTTAAGACATGGAGATGATCTCATCTTGATTGATGTTGGACATCAGATTGAATGAATGACCCATGTCATTTGAAAAAAAAAATTATAATTTTCCAAAACTAGAAATTAAATTGGCTCCATATTAGTGGATATTTCCCCTTTTTTCTTTTATTCTTTTGTTCTTTCGGGCCGGGGGGGGGGGGGGGAGTAGATGGGAGCATGCTAGTGCGTAATTTCGAAAACTTCTACCATTCCACCTTTCAAACCATGAAAATTCAACAAAGGAAGTCACCCAAAATTCATTATGCATCCATCAAAAAGAAATAAAAAAAAAGTTTTTTTTTTGTTTTTTTTCATGTTCTTGGTTTAACAATTGCCCCTTTAACCTCAAATCACTCTTTTGGTTGGATGGTGCAGCTTGACACATGCAACATCGAGCAGACAAGATTCGGAGTCAGGTTCTCCAGTGAAATTGGTGAAAAAAGATGGTTACTTTGTAAGTTATGGAAATTAAAAACAAAATTTCGTGTATACACTGTTATATTTTTTTTTGGGTGAAATGCAAATTTGTACCATCCGAATATCAAGACATCAAAGGGACGTATCTCATAACCCTACTTGTAGGACTGACTGTCGATCTACATGCACAATTCAGTAATGCAAGCTATTTTAGACAATAAAAGTATGACCTACGTCTAAAATATAGGGTAGAGCTTATACATTACTCTGTACATATAATTATGTTACTATGGTTCAACCATTAAAAATATCATTTGCTAATACATGAATCTTATACTCAGGTGTTGTCAAATGGTATCCTCAATGTCACGTTGTCTACTCCATCGGGCTTTATAACCAAAATATCATATAATGGCCCTAATAATTTACTCGAAGAAAATTACCCAGAAGACGATAGAGGGTAAGTTTATCTTCAAATTTCTGATGAGTTTTGTTTATGCATTTATATATTTATTTGAAACTTTGATAGGAAATTATCACATAATATTTATGAACCTAATCTTTACAGGTATTGGGACATTGATAGAAAGACCAGTGCCCATGATACCTTCGAGGACAGGTACGTAATTTCATGACATTCACTCTAATAAGGTTTAAAAATGAACCTTATAAATATGAAAGCTTTTTTTCTTCCCTCATTAATTTATAAAATCGTCTAATTTACGCAGATTAAATGGAAACAGTTATAAGGTCATTGTCGAAGATGAAAATCACACAGAGATTTCATTTGTTAGAACATACAATCGGAACTCCGGCGAGGACGATGAAAATGTTCCCATAAATGTCGACAAAAGGTAAATAATATTTTCTATATATAGTCATATATAGCTCAGGGCGAGTCTTCGAACAAATGTTAAGGTAGTTGCTTTGTGAACTTGAAGTCACAGGTTCAAACAATGAAAATAGCCTTTTACACAAAGTGTAGGGTAAGACTACGTACATCAGATCGCGAAATGATCGGACTTCTCCTCGGACCCAGCGAAAACGCGGGAGCTTAGTGCACTAGAAACGTCCTTTATAGCTTTCACATGTCACGGAAATTTATGAAGTTGATTCATTTAGTGGTTTCTTAGTTATATGAAGTTGATTCATTTAACAGCAATTGATCGATACAGCTTGGCGCAATTTTCATTATGAGTCATCAGAAAACAAACTCTGTGTGTTTATAATACATAGGAATAGTTGCGTACATCCGACCCTCTCATACTCTATCATAGACGGAATCATTTAAAGCATAGGCCGTGTAATGTTGTTGTTGTTGATCGACACAGTTGAACTACTTATGTTGCGCAGGTTTGTGATGTTACGTGGCTCTCATGGATTTTACACATATACCGTGTTTGAGCGATTGGAGGGTTGGCCTCAATTGGAAATTGTAGAAGCAAGGATTGTGTTCAAGCTTAAAACAAATATGTAAGTAGACAATTAGACTATCATTTCTTTGTGTCCTATCATATAAAATGTTTAATTATGAGATGTGTAACAGTTACATCGTTACGTGAAGGTCTTATTTTATGGCAATGTCGGATGTGAGGCAAAGAATAATGCCCACATTAATGGATCGTGACAAAGGCAAAGTGCTTGATTACAAAGAAGCTGTTCAGCTTGTCCAATCAAGTAATCCTAAATTCGATGGAGAGGTAAGATTTTAATACGTCAAATGCTGATAGTTACAGCATGATTGTAATAAAGGTCTATGTAAATCAATGAGACATGGTTCGTTTCAGATTAGGCACACCCTGGTAACTTAACCGTCATCTAAAGTGTTGTTATTTACCCTAGATCTATTGTTGAGAATATTGTCTATATCGGATACTTTGAGATAAAATACATGGGTTATATGAGAATGAGGTACCACTACCTATTGTCTTAAGGTTTTGATCGGATATGAGCATCACATCATGTATGCCCAAGTTTCAACATGGTATCAGAGCCAGTTTAAAAATATGGGCTCACACCTTGCCTGCCTTATGGTTGACCATTTATTGTCTCACTCACCCAAGTCCAGAGGTTCATGTTTGGTTTATGGTTTGTGATTGAGTGCGGATTCCAAAGCGCATGTGTATGTCAAGCCACGTTGACACATGAGGGCGGGTGTTGAGAATATTGTAAACATCGGACACTTTGAGATAAAATACATGGGCTATATGAGGATGAGTACCACCCATTACCTTTAGGTTTTAAATATATATGGATCTCACTCATGTAAGCCCAAGTTTCAACATTTATCATTTAGTTTTGTTCTTGTAAGTCTTGACATATAGTTAGCATATTAGTAAGTTTATCATTTATAATAATTTAGCATATTCGATCCGCGGAAACTGTCTCTTGCACAAAGTATAAGGTAAGGCTGCATACATCAGATCGCGAAGCGATTCTGCCCCTCTCTACACCCTACGCAAACGCGGGATCCTAGTGTATCGAGAACGGCCGTAACATTTATAATAATTTAGGACGCCATGGTAGTTTTCTCTAAGCTTTGTAGCTTTATTTAACGACCCATTTATAACCGATTCATTGAATTAGATAAAGGGGATTTGAAATGTGAGAGAGAAAAAAGAACAAAGTATAAAAAGTTCTCTTTGAGCCTTTTGACGGTATATTTACATACATATATACGAAATGCAGGTGGATGATAAGTACTTTTATTCAAGTGAGAACAAAGATAACAAGGTCTACGGTTGGGTGAGCTTATCAGATGCTCCTATAGGGTTTTGGATGATTACCCCAACCAATGAATTTCGTACAGGTGGTCCTTTCAAACAAGATCTTACATCCCATGTTGGTGCAACAATACTTAATGTAAGGAGACTTTTTATTTTATTTTTATATATAAAACATTCTTTTTCATCATAAAATTTAGAGATCTCAATTTTTAGACCAAGAATAAAGCTCCATTCACCAAATCATTCTGACTTAAGTATTTTTCTATTTTTAACGGAGTCAAAGATACACTCTTCTCTGACTTTGGAATATGATAGAATAAAGTAAAATGACTCACTAAATTGGCTGCGCTTCTTATATTGTGAAGTAGCACTAAATCGACGCAGCTTAACGTAATTTTCATTATATGTCACGGGAAACAACCTCGGTATGTTTCTAACACATGTTGTTGTTGATTCTGACTTAATACCGTTATATATGTGCTCATTCAAAATGTTGAATATCCATGTCATCTTCGCAGATGCTTACAAGTACCCATTATGCTGGACCAAATTTAACCATTAAATTTAGAGATGGAGAACCATGGAAAAAGGTTTTAGGCCCTGTCTTTGTGTATCTCAACTCCGACCCTAAAGCCAAGGATAATCCTTCTATACTTTGGGAAGATGCCAAGAAGAAGGTATATTTATATAATGTCTTCTATAACCGGAGAAAAAATAAAATAAAATAGTAAAATCAGAGAGTATATTAATGATTTCTTTTATATATGGCGTTGCATTTTTATAAATTGCAGATGCAAGAAGAAAGTTCAAAATGGCCATACGAATTTCCTGATTCGAAAGATTTTGCTAAATCGAACGAAAGGGGTGTTGTTAGAGGCCGTTTATCTGTTCTTGACAGGTATGTGCATATTAGAAGTTTTTAATGCCTGTGTGTATGTCAAAGCCATGCTGTCACGTGAGGGCGGTTGTGGAAAATATTGTCTCACATTGGCTAGTTTGAGAAAAATATATGCGCTATATGAATATGAGGTACCGCCACCTATTGTCTTAATGTTTTGAGTAGATTTGGGTCTCACGTCATTTAAACTCAAGTTTTAACATGGTATCATAGCCAGTTTAAAATATGTACTCACACCTTGACTGTCCCATGGTTGGCCATTTATTGTCTCTCCTCTTCCAAGTCTAGATGTTAATGTATGGCTTGTGGTTTGTGATTGGGAGGGGATTCTACTACGCGTGTGCATGTCAATATCATGTTACCACATGAGACCCGGTGTGGAAAATATTATCTCACATTGGCCACTCTGAGAAAAATATATGGGTAATATAAGTATGAGGTACCACCACCTGTTGCGCTAAGGTTTTTAGTGAATATAGACCTCACCTTATGGTTTGTGATTGAAGAAGAGTTCTAATGCGTGTGTGTATGTCAAAGTCATGTTGCCACGTGAGGCAGGTGTGGAAAATATTATCTCACATTGGTCACTTTGAAAAAAATATATGAGTTACATAAGTATTAGGTACCACCACTACCCAGTGGATTTTGTGATAAGACAAGTTATGCACGCTGAAACATAGACTTGTGTTGTCAAATTTTACCATATGGACACAGTTATTTTAACACCGTCGGTTGACTATGTCTATCAAAACAGACGATCTATATTACTCACAAAGCTTTAGGTTATTGACAAAATTCTACGGACACAGACAATATGTTCTTTATGGTTGGAGGTCAACCCCTTTTTAACAAGGACTTGTGTTGTCAAATTTTACCATGTGGACTATTTTCATCATTTTTTTTACCAGGCATGCCAGTAAGCAAACTGAAGCGGCCGCGTCCTCCTATGTTGGATTGGCGAAACCGGGAGCTGCTGGATCATGGCAAACAGAAAACAAGGTTAATTTTATCAGCAAGTTTACTTTTTTTTTTTTCTTGTTTTGTTTCATACTTAGCAAGCCATTAGGTTTTCCAAATTGAATACAGATTTTTTATGTTATGTTTTCATATTTTTATTTTGTATTTTGTTATTCAGGGCTACCAATTTTGGACTGAAACAGACTCTAATGGAAATTTCAAAATTGAGAACGTTATAGCTGGGACATATAATTTATATGGGTCGGTTCCTGGAAGAATTGGGGACTACAAATATGAATCCCAAGTTAAAGTAACTCCAGGTTGATCAATTCTGCCACATGCTTTTTCCTGTTTTTTTTTTCCATTGGCACTTCAGGTAAATGAAATCATACTCTTTTATTCTGGGTAATAAGTCAAGAGCAGGCAAGGGATTATTGAATTTTTCACATTTATCATTTTCTTGTAAATTTGAATCATCTAAAGAAAATCTTACACGAAAAGAACACAAGTGAATTTTCACAATACAGCTATAACATGGTCTTGTTAACTTCACAATTTAACATTTTCAGAACCGATTGCATGCTTATGTGACAACAAAAAAAAGACAACCATACCTAAAGAGTCATAATGGTGGAACGAGGATGTGCAACAAAAAATAAGGGATAAACAAAGGAGTTTTAGAGAGGTGTTAAGCTGCACATATAGAGAGTAGAAAGTGAAATTGAAGTAAAACTACAAAATCACCAGGAAGGAGGCCAAGAGGCAGTGACAGAAGCAAAGACCACAGCCTATAAAAGAATGTACAAAAGACTTGAAACAAAGGGCGGAGAGCATGATATGTTCAAGATTAAAGCTAGGAATCAAAAGAGACAGAACTTTGGAGGCGAGAAGTTTATAAAGGGAGAAGATGTAAATGTTTTAGTCAAAGCACAAGACATCAAGTGGAAATACAAACATACTTTCACAATCTTTTCAGTGGCGGGAGGGCTGACCACGAAGAAAGAGAAATCATCACTACTCAACAACGACAACATAATAACTGCGACCATTAGAGCATCACACAAGGAGACGTGATGAGAGCACTGAGAAAGATGGGAAGAGCTAAAGCAGTTGACCTGGATAACATACCCATTGAGACGTGAAAGTATTTGGGAGAGAAAGGGATTCAATAGCTAACGACTCTGTTCAACCTTATTTACAAAACATGAAAAATGCCAGATTAGTGGAGAAAGAGTGTCGTGGACCTTTATATAAGAACAAAGGAGACGCACAGTGTTATGGGGACTACAGAGGGATTAAGTTGCTAAGCCATACTATTAAGTTATAGTAGAGAATAATCGACACTAGAATTAGGAAAAAACTCAGGTTACGGTGAACCAATTTGGTTTTATGCCGGGACGGTCAACTAAAGAAGCGATACACATCCTAAGGAGATTGATAGAGAAGTATAGGGAGAAGAAGCGCGATCTACATATTGTTTTCATCGTCTTAAAAAGCGTATGATAGTGTGCCACGTATTCTGATCTAGGATTACCTGGATACAAGATGGGTTCTCATGAAGATATAAACATAATTAGGGATATGTATGCTAGTACAAAAAAATCGTCCGTACCTATGGAGAAACATACTTTTTCCTGGTTGAGGTTGGCCTTCATCAAGGATTTGCGTTGAGCCTATGTCTTTTCGTAGTTGTCCTTGACGAATTGTCAAAGCCGATCCAGGAGTCAGTTCCATGGTGTATGCTTTTTGCAGACGATATTGTATTAGTCACAGAAAGTAGACATACCCTGAGTATGAGACTGGAGCATTGGAGAGGTGTTTTAGAGAGAAAAGACTTAAGGATTAGTCATTGTAAGACCGAGTATCTACACTACGACTTCAGCGGCGCAGCTGACGGTGAGAATAGCCAGAGGGTCAAGTGGTACCACAGGTAAGTAAGTTCAAGTACCTAGGATCATTTGCACAGCAGGATGGGGACATATATAGTGATCTAGCACACAGAGTTCAAGTAGGATGGTGTAGATGGAGGGCGGTCTCAGGGGTGCTGTGTAACAAGAATTTTCCAACTAAAATAAGAAGAAAATTTTAATAGGATGGCAGTGCGACCAGCAATGGTATATGGAACAGATTGCTGAGCCATCAAGAGGCCACAGTCGCAGAAGATGGAAGTAGCAGAGATGAGGACGTTGAGGTGGATGTATGGCCATACAAGGCTAGACCGGATCAGAAATGAGGTGTTTCAGAAAATGTTAGAGGTGACTAGTATAGCAGATAAGATAAGGGAGAGGAGACTGAGATGGTTTGGACATGTCAAGAAGAGACAGACAACGACGTCTGTCAGAGCAGTTGAAAGCCGCATTGTAGAAGGGAAGAGGAGTAAAGGCATGCCCAAACTGACTTGGGATAAGCAGATTATGCATGATCTACTAGATTTACATCTTTCTGAGGACATGGTCCAGGATAGGAGTTCATAGAGGCAGAAGATTAAGGTTTAACAAGGTATAGGCAGGATATAAGGACAACTTAAAGTATATTTAGGGGCTTAGATACTATCTACGCTTTAGATTGACTTTGCACTTTTTTTGTTTTTCCTTTGTCGTTGTTTTGCATTTATGTACATATACACGTTTATGAGTATGTTAGTATCGGCAGCTTCCTATTTGTATTTACTAAATTATCTCACTAACACACTAGCACATCATATCTATATTATTGTGTCATTTATGCAGATACATATAGAGCTGAGAGTCTCACTGAAATCAAACTCTCTATCCCTTGAGATAGAGGTATTGTTTGTCTGCCGCTTACCATCCCAAGACCCTAGCTGCAGCTTTTGATGCCGTTTGGATATACTGGGTTATGATTGGTTGATTTGGTCCCTTTTACAATTAAGCCAGTCTCGGTTGTGGATGATACGTAGATGTCTCACATAGTCTCATACATGTCTATTTATAGTGAATGGACCCGTCATGAATTATACATGAGTAAAGGATCGTTGAACTGATGAAACGAATCGAACGCATATTGAATATTTGTACAAAACCTTTGCCATGCAGGATCAGAGGTGAATGTGGGGGATTTAGTGTATGAGCCTCCAAGAAGTGGACCAACTTTATGGGAGATAGGCATTCCTGACCGCAAAGCTGCTGAATTTTTCATCCCAGAACCACCATCAGAATTCAAGGTCCACGTGTATAAACAAGGACAAGATAGGTAATTCAATGACCAATTATTTCCTTTAAATTTTGGAGTTACGTACGGGCCTCAGATATTGAATATTTCCAAATTATAATATCAGGTTCAGAGAATATGGATTATGGAGGCGTTACACAGATTTATATCCTGAAAAGGATCTAGATTTCGTTGTTGGTAAAAGCAATTGGACAAATGATTGGTTCTATGCTCATGTTCCAAGGTTTATTTCTTTTACTTTATTTAATTTTAGTGAAAATTACTTTTGCCTATTTGATGGTTACTTGTTTTACTTTAGTTCTCTAGTACCTGAAAAACCACCTTTTAAGTACCTTTGTGTTTCGAGTTAAATGTTAATGACTCCTTTTCTGCCTAAACTAACTAAAAACAAATACAACTTTTATTTATTTTATGAGATTCTTTCTATTTTTATTGGAGTCAAAGACACACCCTTCTTGACTTAAAAATGTGATAGAACAAATCAAAATGACTCCCTATATTAGCTACACTTCTTATATTGTGAAGTAACAGTTGATCGATATAGCTTGACGCAATTTTCATTATAGTTAATCGGGAAACAATCTCTGTTTGTTTCTAACGAATGAGTATAGTTGCGTATATCCGACCCTCCATGTCCCGCCATAGACGAGAGCCTGTAAGACACTGAGGTAATGTTGTTATTGTATTTATTTTATGAGATGTTATTAATTAGTATTTTATAAATACTATAAGTGAAATTTACTTTCTTACCCTTCTTCTAAAAGTCGAATTAAAAAGAATCCATTCATCTTCTATGTTGCAGCAGCAGCATCCCACGGCTGTCTCCCGCCATCCTCTCCCTATCTGTGCCCTTTCTTCCACCATTGTCACCCTCAGTCTTGTTACCACCTCCTTCTGTCATCACCTCCATCCTATCATGTCTCTTTTGATTCAGTGACAACCCAAAGCCTGTCTTTATCTATCAGTTGCTCCTACCTCCTCCCATCCAGCCCCATCCTCTGCACCACACTCATCCTTCTTTCCTGTGCAGAGGATGGAGCCGAACGGGAGTCACGTGATAGGGGGCTAGGGGTTGTTTTAAATAAGGAAAGAAAGAACATAGTGGTGGGTGAAGGAGGGAGAGGGTGGAAGAGAGGGGGTAACGGTGGAGATGTTGATGGGAGGCAGGGGGAGTCGGAGGTCAGAGTGACGTCTGCAGGAGGGTGTTTAACGTGGGGGGTTTCTGGGACCTGATCCTCCCACCACAATCCCCTCATCCACTTTTCCACCGCATGGCACGTAGCAACAGAAAAGGGTGGTGAGGCTAAATAAGGATCACCTGCATATAGCCTCACCATCCTAATCTCTTCTGTTGCCACATGTTATGCGGTGGGAAAATAGGTGAGAGTATTGTGGGTGAGGAGATCCAAACTTGGTTTCTGGGCTTTGATTTGGGGTGAGTTTCTTTTTTTTCAATGTTAAAATTAGGAGGGTATGGGTTTTGATTTGAGGTGGCTTTTTTTTCTTTTAAGATTAAAATTAGAAGAGTGATATACTATTTTTAATATTTTTTTTGTCAGTTTAGGTAGAAAATAGTAATTGACTTTTAAGCCCAAATATAAAGGTATCTAGAGGTTGGTTTTCAAATATTGTGAAGCTAAAGATGAAAAAAGTAAACATCAAAGAGATTAAAGGTAATTTTTCTTTAATTTTATAACGCATTTTGCTTTCTATTCTTAAGTCAAGAAACTAAGGTGTGTTGCAGGTTGGCAAGAAATGGAAGCTATGTACCAACCACATGGAAGATTGTATTTAATCTTCCAACTTTGAAGAAAGATGGAAAATACACACTTCAATTAGCACTTGCATCAGCTAGGCATGCAAGACTAGATGTAAGTTTTATTACCTTTTTCTTCCTCCATTTTTCAAACCCGCTATGATTGATAATTTTTTATATAACTAATTATTTCTTTGTTTTTGTTGTGAAATGAGAAGGTTCGATTTAATGATGAAAATGCAAGAAATCCACATTTCACAACAGATTTGATTGGGGACGATAATGCTGTCGCAAGACATGGAATTCATGGGCTTTATTGGTTGTATAGCATTGATGTCCAAAGTAATTTGTTAGTCGCAGGAAATAATACAATTTTTCTAAAGCAAATTGAAGGGTCAGATAAATTCAATAATGTGATGTATGATTACATTCGATTTGAAGCGCCTGAGTAGGCGAAAACAATGTATTGGTAACAATTGCAAAATGTGATTGTACCATTTTTCTAAGACAAAATAAAATGAAATTGTAATTGGAAGTTCTAAACATGAAGTCCCAGAGGGACTAAGGAAATACATCTCTATCAGGTGTCCTTTTTACTCTAGCAAGCTTGCACGATTGAAGATTGCCTCTAAGAATTCAGCCAGTAGAATTTATGTGATGGCATTTTGAGAAGTTATAGAATTTAAATGTCAATTGCTTAAAATAGGATACAATTTAATCAACTCTTCACAAGTTGAGTAATTCGAACTAGTTTAGTGCTAAAGGATATTGAATTTGATGGTGACAACTAAGGTTCGAATACCTACTACATCTTCCGTTTGTTTGTTCGTGGAGAATGTTGTTAGAAGAAAAACCGTACACATGTTTTTTTTTTTTTGAATTTCAGAATACATGATTAGGAAATTGCGGGTGAGATCTGAGGAGGTTGGAAAGGAGGTAAAATATGAGGCCTCCAATTATGTCCCGCCACGTGTAAAAAAAATTGTCTTTTTTTTTAAAAAAAAAATTTGAATGTGGTGGGACCACTGACAATGTTTTTTACACGTGGCGAGACGTGATTGGAGGCCTCATATTTTACCTCCTTTCCAACCTCCTCAGATCTCACCCCAGGAAATTGACTTTACACATTCAGCATTTTAACATGAAATGATATCATTTAAAAGTTTATGTTTCCCTGAACTTCTTAACAGATTAAGTCATTCATATTTTTTATTGACATAAGCACTTGATCAAGAAGGCATTGAGTCTGAAGAGCTCATGCTGATATAAAACTAGCCGTAACTCCAATTATATATCCTTGCCAATAGTTCCACATAAAACCATGAAATATAGAATCACCTCTCTTGAGCCGCGTACTCTTTGCACATATTTCGTCGCCATTTCGTCGCTAATGGTATATAGCGACGAAATGGCGACGAAATATGTATGTCGCTATACGGCTTGTCGCAAAGTGATTTTCGTTGGTACGGCGTCGTTATATTGCGACGAGATCAAGGTCGTCGGCGGTTCGTCGTAAAATTGCGACGTAAAATTGTCAGGTATGCGACCTGTTTTTTCCGTCGTCGGCGGTTCGTCGTCTCCTGCTGCGCCTGCTGAAGCGACTGCTGCAGCGCCTGCTGGGTCTGAGTGAGCTGCGACCGCAGTGCCTGTACACTCTCCTCATGCTGCGCCCTGATGGTATCCATCTCATGCTGCAGCGCCGCATGATCTGCGTCCAGGCGCGAAATATCCTCTGGAGTCACAGAAGGCTCAGAGGTGCTGGCCTCGGAGGAAGCACCTGGATGCAGAACTTCGGGGAAGAATCGCGGCGCTGCTGATCCAACCCCGTACACCTCCCTCTTCTTCTTATTCTGAGGGCCGATGGTCCGAACCGCATCCCAATAAGCACGGTTCTTGTCGGCCTCTTCTTCCCTCTCTGCTAGTAATCTGTTGTACTCGTCCTGAAATGAGAATAAGAATTGTTAGGGTTTAGAAATAAAACAAACTAAGGAAAAAAAAATGATATCGTAGACTACTTACACTGATGTCGCGGGCCTTCACCGTGATCCAGTCCTCCGTCCCGTCGGAGGTTTTCTTCCGATGCGTCTTGTAGAAGAGATCGTAGGAGGCTTGCCACTCCCCCGTCTCCGCGTGCTGAAAGAATGAAATAAAATATGTTAGTGAAATCCAGAATTTTAAAAATTTCGGCATGACCTATTCGTTTATCGGAGGTATCCCGGCTTTAAAGGCCTCTCCCAAGTCAAATCAAAAATAAAAAAAAAGGCAAATGAACACATATACTACTTACATTAACCATATACGAATACCAAAAAAAAACAACAACGGAACATAAGAAATCAATGAATCTAAATAATCCACTTAAGTCAATGAATCTAAATAATCCAATGAAATCAATGAATCTAAATAATCCAATATTAAAATACTTACCATAGCACGCATCATGGTGGCGTGGGAAACCGAACCACCTGAGTGTGTGGCAGGTGCTGGGGCCTGTAGATTGCCGCTGTGCCGGTTCTCCGCGTTCCGGACGCTGCAGGCTTGGTTAGCAGGGTCCTGTCACCCTTCTATTCACCCCGCCCAGGTGGCCTCGGATACGTAGGGAGGCCTCGCAGTAATAGGGTCACGTTCCCACTTGGTCTTGAGCGAGTTGACGAAGTCCCTGTAGCGTTTGGCGGCCCTCTGGCGCCAGGCCTGCTCCACATCATGAGCGATGTCGGCTGGCCAACTGTACGCCTTCTGCAATTATTATATGGAGGAAAAATAAAAATGTGGTTAGAAAAGTAATAATCGATTACGCATCAAAAAGTGAAATTCATCAAATTTGAATACCTGAAACTCATCCCAGTAGAACCTACGTGTCTGTGGAGTGACACAGGACCAGCATATCCAGCAGGGTCCTGCCTCAGGTGGAAGGACCGAGTGATGCAACCGGAAATCTGGCCCGAGTCCGATGCAAACCTGAAAGAGGTGAAGTTGTTAGGAAAAAATAACTCGTGAAATATATTTGAAAACGTGTTAAAAAAATAAATCATTACTTACGTATGGGTAGCATGTGACCAAGGGAGGGCACGACGCGCTGGTATGACACCCTCGTCCGATGCCGCATTAGACGCCGGATGATGGGCTGAACCGGTGGGTGTGGGTGGCGTCGGAGATATGGGGCGTGCGGACCTATCGGTAGGCCCTAAAAGGTCTGCGTCCGCAGCCAGAGCGGCGGTCGACATCGAACCAAGCAGCTCATGCTGAGAAACGAACAGATCGAACTCTCCTGAGAGGGCCTGTCTGGCTGGTGGGTAGGTGGGTCGAGTAGGTAAACCCTCACTAGCCATCAGATCTGCAAGGGTGAAAAATTTAAAAGGCACATTCAACAAGTTTAGGGTTGATTGGCCAAACAAATAAGATGTCCAAAAAATGACAAGTGTTTACATACATTTAATGCAAGATATTAATAATTTTGAAAATTTCGGCATGACCTATTCGTTTATCAGAGGTTTCCCGTCCTTAATGGCCTCTCCCAAGACAAATCCAAATCCAAACAACATGACATGATTAACAAAACTACATAATCAAACTTCATTATCAAATTACACTTCAAAGTATACATCACTTGAACTTGATACTTAAAGCATAAATATGCATCACCTCTAAAGAAATTACACTTCAAAATATACATCACCTCTACATCCTTATGATACATCACCTCTACATCCTTATGATACATCACTTGTAACATGAATTATGCATAAAAATGGTAAATTTGAGAGAATTATGGGCTGCCCAAAGTAAACACAATTCAGTTTAACAACAAACAGGCTTCAACCATAAACTAGCTAAACAAAATACATGGCTTCAATAATATACATCATTTGAGCTTCAAACTTGAAAAATAAATAAAAGCTACTTAATACATCACTTGTAACATAAAATAGGCATAAAAATTGAGAATTCAAGAGCATTAGGAGGGGCTGCCTTTGAACATACCTTAGCCACATGATCACCAACATGCTTGCTTCATATGTCGTCGGACATGGAAACCCAACCCCGCACCACCCAGCCCCACCCAGCACAAACCTGCACCCACAGCCACCCCCAACCACCACTGCCCCGCCCA
>AP025040.1:38487960-38502935 GCA_036186865.1 Eustoma russellianum
CAACACCCACAACCCAAACCCAAAACAAAGAATTGAATCTATAACTAATTAAAAGCATTAAAAACAAAATAGGAAGAAAAACTAACCGGGGAAGGAGGTCACCGGAGAATGGCGGAAGCTGAAGGAGCGGCGGTAGAGAGATTTCGCGGGGGAGGAAGGAAGTCGCGGGGGCTGAAATAGGGAAGAAGAAGGGGCATTTCTGCTTTAATTTTGAAATTTTGCGACGAAATAGCGACGGGCTTTCGTCGCTATTTCTTGTGTCGTCGCTATTCCAAACCTGCGACGACACGTTTCGTCGATAAATCGTCGGCGTTCTTCAGTATTGTAAAAAAATAATACAAAATATAAAGTACTTACAGATACACATTATGTATATACATGTGTATAAGTACATCAACACATACACACTTTCACATAAAGAGGTACATAAAAATTTTGACTAACGTCAATCTTCATTTTCATCCGCGTCCTCATACGCATCTTCATTTTCATCTTCATCTACATGCTCGTCGTCCTCTTCATCCTCGTATTCGTCTTCGCCTACATCTTTAATATCGTCAGCCGGTTGTATGTTGAGATGAATTTCGATGAAACCGCCGTTGGGGTCATTTAGAGGGAGATTGTGCAGTTCAACATGTGTCGTATCCACAACGCACGGATTTCGATGAAACTTGGCGATCCTCGTGTAGAAATAAAGGAGCTGTGGAACATAGTAGAGGAGATGAGGGGGGTGCTTAAGCAACAGGATCAGCGTCTCGACTACCTGGACAGAAGGCAGATGCGGATCAAAGCCAAAGCTACGTAGCTAAGACGCCTCCTGAAGGCGTGCGCGGAGAGTGTTGCTACTCTCTGTCCAGATGACGAACAGTGAACGGCTCCTCTCCGCTCTTCTTTTACATTTTTTTTTTCAGTTTTTTCTTTATGTATTTTGTAATTTTTCATTCTCCATCGCTTTCTTTTTCTTAATTTAAACACGTGTTTAATCCCTTACGAATCTCAACGACGCTAAAATACAAACAAAATGTAAATCGAAAAAATTTGCGACGACTAATTCACCGACTAAACAGCGACTATATACCGACGAAACTTAATACAACGACGAGAACCTAATAACCTACGAATTTATTTCTTTGATTATCCGTGGAAATTTAACGATGCTTTACCGATGAAATACCGTCGTACCTTCACACCATACGATGCCTTTCGTCGCTACAGGCGTTGCTACGGCATCGCTATTCACCCAACGGCCGTGTCCACACAGTGCCCGATGGGTACAACGTACGATGACCTTACGTCGCTAGTGCGTCGCTTGTTCAAACGAAGTGTCACGCCCGCACATATTCCCATCTTAATTAACGGTCGAAAAATTCGTCGCATATTCGTCGCTAATTTTACTTATTTATAACCCCACAGCCGTATATTACACATAAACAAAGTTATAAAACTTCCTAAACAAACTACAAAGTATGCCACGTCGTTATACAAGAACCCCAAGGCGTGGAGGGGCAAACAGTGCACCTCCACAACGGCCTCCTCCTCAACCACAACCATCGGTTGAGCGGGAGGATTCAATATCTGTGCATGGCCCAATGCCGCCAGAGGATCCTCAACAAGAAATGCCGGAACCGCAGATCGACTACCGTATGCTTATAGCAAACATGCAGCAGCAGTCGAGGCAACTGCACAGCGTGACCAGAAGGCTGCGCAAGTTGAAAGCCAGATATTACAACCTGAAGTGCCTCTTCAAAGAGTTCGCGGAGAATGTGGCGGCCACTCTTTATTCCGATGACGAAGAGTGAACGGCCCCTCTCCGCTTCTCTTTTAGATTTTTTTAATTTTTCGTCTTTATAATGTAAATTTTTATTTCTAAATGAATAAATTTTTTTTCCAATCATCGCTTTCTTTTTTTTTAATTCATACATGTGTTTAATCCTCGACGAATCTGCGACGACACAACGACGAATCAGAATATATAAAATACGAACGAAAAGTAAAACGAAACATTTGCGACGACTAATTCATCGACTAAACACCAACGATATACCGACAAAACTTAATACAACACCGAGAACCTTCTAATCAACGAATTTATTTCCTTGTTTATCCGTGTTTATGTTTATGGAATTTTAGCAACACATTAGCGACGATATAGCGACGAAACGCTCAAACTAAATAGCGATAAACAAAAGACACAGAGTAGCGACGAAGCACCGACGAACTTGTAACGAAAGGATTAACCTGACTACTTTTTTGTTAGCGACAATGTATTTCATCGTAGGTTCGTCGCAATTAACGACGAAACTCTGTTTATCGCTATTGCGTCGCAAATTAATGACGAAATACCGACGTACCTTGTTTCGTCGGTGAATTTTTCGTCGCTAATCGAAATTCTTTTTGTGGTGTTGGTAATGTTGCGGGGTTTTTTTGGTGCACGGTCTGAGAAAGATCGGATTATTTCGAAATCTGATGTACGTAGTTTTATCCTTTATTTTATGTAATAAGTTGTGTTCACGACTCACATCGATGATCTTAAGGTCACATACCGACAACCTTACCAGCTATAGAAAGAGGGGCTTTCTTTTTTTTGACTGGGTTCACCCTTAATTTCTTAAAGATAACAGAAAATGGTATGAAGAATCCATTACCAAGTGAAGACAAAAGAGAGATCAACCACTTTCAAATCATCCTTAAATTCAAAATAAAATTGGTTTTTTTTTGTCTTATTGAGATGAACCGCATGCACTTCAGGTTTGGCCGGATTGTTGCACAGCATTCTGTGCCAGTCTTACAAGAAGGTGGTCATAAGAATACGTCACCTAAATGCCTAATTAAGGTTGACATTAAAAAGGCTTTTGACTCGGTTGCTTGGGAGTTTTTGGAGGAAGTACTGGAGGGACTTAAGTTTCCTTCTAAATTCATTAGATGGATCATGGAATGTGTTAAGACTCCCACATATTCCATTGTGATCAACGGATCCTTAGAAGGTTTTTTTAAAAGGAGAAAGAGGTTTAAGACAAGGTGATCCTATCTCACCTTTCCTCTTTGTGTTAGGAATGGAATATTTGTCTCGTTTGCTAAAAGGGCTTGGAAGACAGTCGGATTTTAAGCATCATTCTAAGTGTGACTTGTTTAAGATTTCACACTTAGCTTTTGCAGATGATTTGCTTCTTTTATGTAGGGGTGACAAGCATTCTGTTCTATTGATGATGAATATCTTGGATGAATTTGCTCAAGCTTCTGGACTCTCTAGTAATATTAGCAAATCTGAAATTTTTTTGGCGGGTCTGCCCCCTGCGGATCATGAGGAGATCAGAGAATTATCTAGATTCAAGCTTGGGAATTTCCCCTTTCGGTACCTTGGTGTACCTATTGCTGGTTTTTCTCTGAAGTTTGGGCACTTCAGTGGATATCTTATGAAGGTCGTCTCTTATACGTCAATGTGGAGCTACAAATCTTTGTCTTATGCTGGAAGAATTGAATTGATAAGAGGCATTCTTCAAGGCCTTCACGCTTTTTGGATGGGAATTCTCCCCATCCCTGTGAAGGTTTAAAATCAACTGGATAAAATTGCAAGATCCTTTTTATGGGGACTTAAGGATGAGCATCAAAGAAAAGCATGGGTCTCTTGGAAGGATATATGTAGACCCAAAGAAGAAGGTGGATTGGGACTATTGGATTAGAAGGCTTGGAATAATGCATTGTTATTAAAACATCTATGGAATATACAGTCAAAGAAGGATTCTCTCTGGGTTCGTTGGATTAATCACTACTATAGATTTCAGAATGGGATTTGGTCGCAGCAACCGAAGGGAACGTACTCGGCATTTATTAAGAAAATTCTGCAAATTAAAGATGTGTTGCTGCAGCGCCTGGGCAGCGCTTCCAGCGCTGAAAGGGAAGTTCAAAATTGGATGGTTTCTAAGAGGTCCTTTTCTGTTAATGCATATGAATTTTTTAGAACAAAAGGGCGGAAGACTAGATGGGCTAACTTGGTTTGGGCGTCAACAAGCACTCCAAAGCACTGCTTCACGTTTTGGTTGGTTGCTCGAAACAGGTTGCCAACAAGGGATCAACTACATTTTGAGGTTGGGGATGTTGCTTGTCCGATTTGTTGGTTGGCAAATGAATCGCAGGATCACCTTATTTTTGACTGTTCAGTGGCACAACAAATTTGGTTACAGGTCTTGCATTGGCTAAATATTTCTGAACGTTTCCATACAACCAAAGAACTTTTTGAATGGATGACAAAAAATGCAAGGAGGAGATGCAGCAGAACTAAATTCATCAAAGCATCCTTTGCTACTACTATTTATTTTATATGGCGTGCTGGGAATCTTAAGATTTTTGAGGATCAGAATGTTAATGTTCAGGATGTGGTTCATAGAGTTATTACACATGTGTATAGGACTTTGCATCATTGTTAGAATGTTTTGGTCATTGTATGATCTACATCCTGGGTATGCCCAGTGGAATTTTAAATGAACTGATCCTTTTTTGATCATTGGTTAAATGAAATTTTTACATTTTAACCAAAAAAAAAGAAGGTGGTGTTCTGGAAGCAACAGTATCAACTTGTAGGGGCATATTTTCTTCGAACCAGTTTTGGACACCGATGAGTGAAGTGTTCGGACTGCTGTGTTTGAATTTTCTGGACGGCAGATTTCTGGTTGATTATTTTTTAGTTGGTGGTATAACAACGTTCACAAATACAATCACAATATGAACAGTAAAGCACATGTTTTTCATCTCTTTTTTTGTTGGTTCAAAAGGATCGAATTTTTTTTTGAAACAAAACTCAAACTTTACATCAAAATCAAACTCAAAACAAAACTATAACTATCCATTATTCACAATCGCAATGCCAGTGGCAACTAAAATCAAACTAAAACGTTGTAAAATTTCCTTCACGAACACCCCGGGTGGAGGTCAATCAGCCCTCTGCTCATGCAAAATTTCATTTCGGCTGGACCATATTGAGTAAGCGGTCTCTCTGAACAAGTAATCCCAATGGGTATTAAGTCCCAGTCGACCCTATTCATGTGTCAAATTAAGATCGACCCAGTCAGCGGCAGTCGCACCCCCAGAAAATACATCAGCCCACGCATGATTGAGTAGCAGTCCCCAAACCCTTCTCACCCATGGACAATCTCTTATATCATGAAGTTCCCTGCAATTATATTGGCCACAAATGAAGCAATCAATAGAGTGTACCAAATGTCGTTCCCTCAAAAAAGCTAATGTTGGAAGGACATTATGCCGAAGTCCCATAGAAACAAACTCAAGAGACCAGGATCCCGAAGTCTCCATAGACAACGTCAAGCTTGCCATTCCAAGTCAACCGTCCCAGATGTCAGCATATCATAGGCACTGTCCACTGTAAACTTCCCAGACCCATCAGCCTTCCACTTTAGTTCAGTGACATCCCCATCACTAGGCGAATATTCAATACCCCTGATAAAATCCGAAACACACCTACAAATACTCCTCCACACAAAGGATATGTTCTGTCTCACTGAATTGTCCAAGAATCATATTTATCTCATAGCACCCGCATCGACCAGGTTAGCTTCATCAAGATTGAAGAATTCATCTGCCTCAATCTACGAAAGACGAGTCCTCCCACATCCTTTGGCCAGCAAATCTTCTCCCACGACAGATAATGAAGCTTTTACTCCCATCAAATTCATTCCAGAAAAAATTTCGCATAAGTTTCTACAACACCTCCAATGTCCCTACAGGTATTCTGGGCGTCTGCATCAGATAAACAGGCAAGGAAGAAAGAACCGACTTAGCAAGCAGTGAACGAGATGCCCTAGAAAGGAGGCGTGTTTTCCACAAAGATAGCTTCGCACGTACTTTCTCAACAAGGAAATGATATGTCCGGGTAGTGACCTGACTATGCAACATTGGCATCCTCAGGTAACGTCCCAAATTATCAGTCACACTCATATTGAGCCTCTTCTTCAATAAATCCACGACCGTCGGAGATGCATTCGTTGAAGCAAAAAATTGTGACTTCCGAAAACTTATTCTCTAGCCTGACAAAGCACAAAAGTGAGAAAGAATACCTTTCATGACATCAGCCTGCTTCTCTGTAGCTTCACCAAACAACATAAGATCGTCAGCAAAGAAAACATGGGAAACTCCCAGACCAGTCTTTGACGCCTTCAGCGGTATCCATTCATTAACATGAACTACCTTCTGAATATCTCTACTCAGCACATCTATACATAACAGAAACATATATGGGGCCAAAGGGTCACCTTGACGAATACTATGCGTCGGTTTAAAGCTTTCCAACCGCTCACCATTCCAAATGATTTATAGGGTAGCCGACTCCACTATGAACATGATTAGCTCCACCATGTCAATACTGAAACCTACCACAAGCAGCACAATTCTCAAAAATCGCCAATCGATTTTGTCATATACCTTCTAAAGATCAATTTTCACCACCATGGCACCTTTCTTGTCAACTTTATTTCTCATAGAATGTAGTAATTCTTGAACAATGATAATATTTTCTGAAGTAGTCCTTATGGGAGTGAAGGCACACTGTTCTGGGGACACCAACGTCGCTATTAATATCTTTAGCCGATTTGCAATTACTTTTGATATGAGTTTCACAATCACGTTTGTAAGGGCGATAGGGCGAAACTGACTAATAAATTCAGGCTTGTCAACTTTCGAAATCAACGTCACTAAAGTATCATTCAGTGAAGATGGAAAGCATTTAACACGGAATGTCTGTAGAACAAAATTTGTTACTGAATCCGTAACAACATGCCAATTCTTCTGAAAGAAAACTGGGGGGAGTCCATCAGGGCCAGGGGCTTTATTAGGCCCAATTTGAACCAACGCCTTCTCTATTTCCTTTGCAGACACAGGACAATTTAGGCGATTCCGATCAGAGTGGGATAGAATAGGAAAACTGAACCGTGGACACGTCACACTTGGGATTTGAACCTCCGAGAAGAAAGACACATAATAATTTTGGACACCCTCCTTCAATCCACCCGAGTCCATAATATATTCATCAGAGTTACATTTCAATGCTACTACTCTTTTCAGCCTTTTCTGCCTAGCCATAGTCTTATGAAATAGATGTGTGTTTTATTCCCCTTCACCAATCCAATCAAGTCTGTCTTTCAATTGCCAGTGTTGTGCCTCCAATGTCGATAGAGAGTGATATTCCTGCACCAACTACCCTTCCAGATTGGATAAAAACCAGACGACCGGATAGACAACGACTCCTGAATGCCCCGGATCCTCACCAAACAACATTTCTTCTTATGAATAAGGTTACCAAACACATCAACCCTCCATATTTTAACCTGCTCCGCAAACCTTTCCACAGTAGCAATTATATTACCAGGAACATCAATCCAGGCATTTTTTTCCAAAACCATCAAAGCTAGCATGAGCCATCCAAACTACTTGAAAGAGAAAAGCATCAAACATTCTCATAGCAGTATACTCGGGTACCACAAACGATAGAAGCAACGGGTGATGGTCAGAATGGACACATAGGAGATGCCATGTACCGGCATTCGGATATAGATCATGCCACTGATCATTAGCCCAACTATGGTCTAACTGTTGTTGGATCTTAAATCTACATGGATGATTATTAGTCCATGTATATCTTGGTCCTGAAAATGGCAACTCCCACAACCCACAGTTACTAAACATCTGCTGCATTCTTGTAACAAAATAACATTGAACTGGACGACCACCATACTCATCATCATGCGAGGCAACTTGATTAAAATCCCCAATCAAGACCTATGGTATTTGGACCACTCTACTTGTCCGCTCCATATAATCACAAAAGGTGTCCCGGAGTGCTACCACCGGGGATGCGTAGACAACCGATAGAAGTCATATCCTATTCTCAACTCTGACCCTCAGATTGATCATCTGAGCAATATAACCAACAACTTTCATATTCATACAAGCTTCATCCCAGAGACACCATAGTCCGCCCGCAAGCCTACGAGCTTCAACCGCCACAAATCTTGAGAACCTGAACTGCTGCAGAAGCCAACCAGTGTCACAACTCTGCATACGAGTCTCACTGACAAAAACAACATTAGTCCGATGATCCCGAATCATATCAGAAAAATAATTCCTAAAATGCGGTGACGCTAGCAATTCCATGCTAAGAGCTTCATTAGAAAACATCTAAAAAATTATTAGGGGGTGGCTGTTGCCGCTTGGGCTGGCTCTGGTAACATCCTAGCAGTATCGCCATCTTCATTATGTCTCCCCCACACATAAATTCGAGGATTTTGTGATAACCGCCCATTGACTCTGAAACTCAGTGTCTGGCGGATGATGCTTAAGCACTTCAACAATACTTGAAGTACTAGTATTCCTCCCTAAGCTAGGTAGCTGAGGCCACTCATCCATATGTGAAACTGGCGTCCTCTCATGAGAATTAGGATGCTGGCCCCCATTGGTTATATCCCTTAATGGTCTCACCCTAGAGCCTCCACCACAGTCTCTCGAGTATGATCCATGGCCCCTAGAAGATGATGCTCTCGCAGTCAACATGCCCAATAATCCTCCACAAAATGATCACCTACTGTATGCTTATCGTATGTTTCATATACTTAGTCTGTACACGAGCCCTGTTAGGCTCCCTAACTCGAATACCTATTTTCTTTCAGTTATCTGCATGGGGACCGCTCGACCTCGTTATTGCCTGGAACATCACAGGTGGACCATTATCTTCTAATCTTTGAAGGTCCTGCTGTAACTCATCATCAACATTATCCTCATTTAGATCATCCCCCAAATCGCTCAAAGTATCAAATCTGCCCCCAATCGTTATCGTCTTCCCTTTCTCAGAATTCATATTAGCCCCTTCAATACCATTAACATCCCTCATCGGATTAGCTCTATGCCTCCTATTATTGGGATCAACCATCCATGGGCCAAATGAGGCAGCAGGATCGTTGTCATTCTGCTTAGTCATATGAGCCTCTTGAGTGCTCTGCTCAACCCCATTCTGTTTGCATTCAGCTGCAGTGTGTCCATACATTCCACAGTTAAAACAGGTACGATCCAGCCCCTCATATTCAATAGTAAACAATTTGCCATTCAACTTAAAATGAGCAGGTAAAGGCTTTCGTAAATCGATTTCTACACGTATACGGGCATACCTCCCGCAGTGAACACTCATAGTGGTAAGATCAGCCTTAATCGCCTTTCCAAACATCCCTCTGACTCCTAATAGGAGGTTCTCCCTAAACAGATCAAGAGGAAAATCTGGAACACGAACCCAAGCCAATGTGGTATTCACTGTATTATTCTTGTTAGAAAAGAAAAGTCTCCTTTTTATAACCGTAATATAATGACATTAGACCATCCATGGTCCATTTTCAAGAGCATTCATATACTGTGTACGAGAAAAAAATCAAACAACATCGTAACCCTCTGTCAAATCCATAATTTTGAGCATGTAGGACCTTAGACGCTACCAACTCTTCAAAAACCAATTCGTGATAGGAGATGCGCATACCCTAGCTTTATAGTGCATTCAGCACACACAAGAGCCCAAGGCATTCGACTGTGACTTAGCTCATACGGCCTATACGCCACGGGACAATTGTTGCACCCAACAATCTCCCCCTCAGCAATTGCTCCCGCTGGGAATCGAACCCGTGACCATGGCTCTGATACTACTTGTAGGATCTGTATAGCACCACTAGAAGGGGGGTTGAACAGTGAGTGTGGAAATTTCGGTTTTTAAAAGTTTTTGACCCAAATTACTCACTTCTGAAAACAATTTCTGTTTTCAGACCTTGATTTGAATTATTCTAATGACCTAGTTGTAGACCTCAAAAAATTATGAAATTCGGTGAAGATGTGATATCAGATGTTGTGAGTGACTCACAAAAATTTTAAATTAAAACTCCAAGCCTAACCTCCTGAAAACACGTTTTTTATACAGATTGTGCAAATCTGCCAGAAATTACTCCAAAAATGCAAAATTTATTCCTATTAATTGGGAGCTCTAAATGGTTTGAAAATTCTATGGTAAGACCCTCAAGATTTTTATTTTAATGGGTTGAAACAGTTTTTAAAAAATTCCTTTGGTAAGTATGTCAACCACGTTCATGTTCCCAACCTTTGCAAGTCTGAGAATCAGATTGCACTAGTTTCAGAATTATTAACGTTTGATTGACTTATACTTATCTAAATAAGGTGAAACTTGTTCCAAATGAAAACTAGGACGTGTGGCTACGTTTCTGCAAACTTTTATGATTTTTTGAAAATTGTTTACTATTTTTACTATTGAAATGAATGCAAAAAATTGGAAACTGAAAGTGAAGTGCTGAAAAGTGAGAACACCAAGAATTTTATACTGGTTTGGTTAAAAAAACCTACTACAGTCTTCGAGGACACCTTCCTCAGTTATCGCTAAACACAACAAAAACCTTACCATAAGGGTGATTGGAGTTAAACACTAACTCCACCCTTTTACAATCAAAACAATCAAGCAAATTAATCACAAACACCACCACCGATCGAATGAATGTTTGATCACACTTTGATCAACCTTTTACAAGCAATGAAATTGTATAGGTGGTATAATCAAAGCCTATATAATATGTAGAATATATTAATGATAGGCTTGAGACCAAGAAGAAGAGAAAGGAAGGAAGAAAAAAAAGAGTAGTCTAGCTTTTTGCACTTGTGAGGATATGAATTGTTGCTTGGCCTTGTCTTGCACATCTTCTCCTTTTTATTACTCTTTGGCTGCCCCTAGGGTTCTCTTCCTTCTTGAGAATTGTCTTTAATTTCCTTGGAAGATTTACTTGTGCAATAGATGACACAATATTGCTTATTTGGTGCAATATGATTGGAAGGATGACTTGTCCTTGCCAAGTTGTCACTTGTTGATTGGTTATCATTAGTACACATTGGCACCCTTTAAATGAGCTGTAAATTCAAAACAAAATATCTGAAAACATGTGCTCAAATTCTAGTCAATAATTACCATACAATCACACATTAATCTCCCTTCAATTTTGGAAGACAATTGAAGACCATTAGGGGCAAATTTTCAGCATGTGTTTCTATTGAATTCTTTCCGTATGTGGTGCCCTCTTCACTGTCACTAATCTTGTGTAGCATGTCTTCCACCAATTGAAGTGACAAATAAGCTCCACTTTGACTCCAACATGGATGTAGTAGGCGTGTAGAAAGGCTGCATATGTGTTGAAATTTTATTTTGGCAAGTTTTGTCAAAAAATGCACAATATTTACACATATATGGTAAATAATAATCAGCCCTAATTTGAATTTTCTAAAACGCTTTAACATGTCTTGAATGTGTAAAAAGTGTCTTGATACATGTTACACCTATGCCAAAAACGTTCCATGTGTGTATGTTCGTAGTAAACCGAATTTTTGACTTTCGTCGATTATGCGATTTTTCTCCTATTAATTTCAAACTTCTTACACATGTAATATATATTATGTCACACATAATATACATAGCTTGAATTCTCCATAAATATAGGCTAAATTGTGGGTGATTTGTGTGTGCCAACATGGTATGAATTTTTGGCTGATCGTAAGATGTGAGCCACAAAATTTTTAAGCATTTTTGATGTATATAGGCTGGCCACCTTTATATGGCAAGTACGTAACATGTTGGAGAATTTTCGGTAGTCACCCGATACGACAATTTTTTGGTTTATAACCTTGTAACATGTCGTTATAATTTTGACGTTATCATGACTTATATCATATGATATAAGACCTGGATAGACTCATATATATGAGGTGTATGTATTGGTGTGACGTCGACATACGTTTATAATATATGTGATGTGTCAGTGGTACGTCAGAATATACGTATATAGTGCCTTATAAAAAAATATGGATATATATATTAAATATATATATGGCGTGTGAATTAAAGGGGATGAGGAGACTTTCCATTTTCGATTTGTTGACATATAGCTCTCTCCAAATATGTTCTCAATTAATGAACTAGTTAATTCATTAACTTAAGCACTTCACTTAATGAACTAGTTTAGTTCATTAAATATAGCACCTAAAAATAGTACAAAGACAACAAATGTTTGTCATATGATGTAGCTTACCTTATCCATATAGTGCATTCAGTTCACACAAGCGCCCACGGCATTCGACTGTAACTTGGCCCAACTAATTCGAAAAGGCCATTTTCAAAAATTCAAAAAGATACCTGTTTGCCGAGAACCTTAATAATAAGAGCCCTCCGTCATGGCTTCCAAAGCTCCTTGTACTCATCAATCGAAATCTCCATGGACAGCGTCCCAGTATCTACTTCGTCATTAGGGGAAATCATAACATCATCATAGCTTTCAAACATCTCAATCAGGGTATCATCATCCTCATCCTTGGTGGTATAAATCTCCAGACGCTCCTCGCTCTATCTGAAAAGGCTAGCCCATCCATCATCGCCCATCACCGTACCTTGGACCCGAGACCCTGGCTCTCTATCTGCCAGACGTTTAACCTTCTTTGTGCTTAAATGTAGCAAAATCAATCTCTTCTGGGCTCTGATTAGGTGGTTCAGGTTCCATATTATCTATCACTCCCACCATTTGATCTACATGTTTTTTTCATCTCTATTTTGCTTATAAATAGGCGTGTTTTGGTAAAAGAAAAATACACCAACACCAAAAACAACAATCCATTCAAGAGCTTCTTGGGAAAGAAGCGAGTGAAAGAAAATAGAGAGAGGAATGGAGAGTTGTGAGATTATAACAATCCGGTATAAGAAATATTAAGTGTGTCGATTCTCTTGTATTTCTTAAGTTTAAGTCTAAACTTGAGTTGTCTTTTGTATTTCCATTATTTCGAATAGTGAAAGCTGTTGTCACTGTCGGTCATTTTTTCCTCCACAGAGAGAGGGTTTCTACGTATATCTCGGTGTCTCTATTTTATCGCACGTTTACGGTGAATTGTGATACATACACCGTGTATGTAATTTCTGTCTAAGGAAGTTGAATTTTAAGAGAGGCCGTGTGTGACCCTTCGGCTAAACTTGGGATTTGCGTGGAATGGTAGTACTGTCTAAAAGGTCATTGTGATCTTTCCTGGGAATTATTGAACGGTTCCCTTTACTTTTACTGCTATTTATCTCGACGATTCTGGTGAGTAGTAAATTACTATCCACTGTTTAATTTTGCTTAGAACCGGATCGTTATTCCCAACAAGTGGCATGAGAGCTTGGTTATTCGATTCTTGATATTATCGAATATGACAAAGATGAAATTTAAGGTGTCAAAATTCAACGGAGATTTTGGATTTTCCACATAGCAGAAAATGGTGAAGGATTACCTTATACAACAAGGTGTTCGCAAAGCTCTTCTATGGCGAAGAGAAAAAGTCAAAAGCTATGAAAGATGATAATTGGCAAGACCTGGATGACAAGGCAGCAAGTGCAATCCGCATGCACTTGTCCGACGAAGTCTTAAACAACCTAGATGGAAACACTCAGCCATGAAGATTTGGACAAAGCTAAAAAACTTGTACATGTCCAAAACGATGACAAATAAAATTTTATCTTAAGAAGCAGCTCTACACACTCCAAATGAGTGATGACACAAATTTTTGTCTCATTGAATGATTTCAATGGCTTCATACCTCAGATGGCAAATCTTGATGTTACTATGAAGGATGAGGATAAGGCGATCATGCTCTTGAGTTCACTTCCGCCATCCCTCAATAGTTTGACGACTAATTTACTTCACGGTAAAGATGCAATCACATTGAAGAGGTACATCATTTTTGTTGCTGTATATTAAGATGATACAACCAGAGAAGCAAGGACAGACTCTTCTGACACAAAAAAGAGGAATGAGCAAATATAGAAATTTCAGCAGTCATGATAAAACAAATAAGTATAACAAGTCCAGAGGTCGTTTCAAATCAAAAAGCAGAGTGAAGTTCTGGAACTGTGATAAGAAGAACAAGCTTACTAAGTGTCATTATTGTGTTGAAGGGAAACATCATAAGAAACCCTTCAAGTCGGTAAATAGAGCAACAGAGAAATTAGAATTAATTCACAGTGATCTAGGAGATTTTAAGAACACTATGAGTAAAGGTGGTAAACAGTATTACATTTCCTTTATATATGATTTTTCTAGGTTTTCTAATGTTTACTTGCTTAGTAACAAGGATAAAGCTGAAAGTATATTTATTAAATACAAGAACGAAGTTGAGAATCAATTAGATAAAAGGATTAAAACAGTAACGTCGGATAGAGGATAAGTAATGTCGGATAGAGGAGGTGAGTATAGCACTTTGTCTTTACAAAGTTTTTTTGTGAAGAAAATAGGATTATACACGAGTTCACACCTCCGTATGCTCCTCAATCAAATGGTATTGTTGAAAGAAAAAATAGGACACTTAAAGATATGATGAATACAATGCTCTTAAGTTCCGGATTATCAAGTAATACATGGGGTGAGGCTATACTTTCAGCATGTCATATTCTTAATAGAATACCACATAAGAAAACTAGTTTAACTCCTTATGTACTTTGGAAAGATTATACACCCAACTTGAATTATTTGAAAGTGCGGGGGTGTTTAGCCAAAGTTGGAATTCCTGAATTCAAGAGGAGTAAAACTGGCTCTAAAACAAAAGATTGTGTGTTTTGGTTATGCTTTGAACAGTGCAGCACATAGGTTTATGACTTTAGATAATGGTAAGATTATTGAGTCTAAGGATGATGAATTCTTTGACTTGAATTTCCAATGAAACAAGACAAAGTAAGTAATACTAGTTTTGTGAGCCTAGTATTAAACCTAGTGATGAAGTTGTTTCTTTGCCTAGGACAAGCAAAAGACAGAGGATTGAAAAGTCGTTTGAAGATGACTTTACTACTGCCTTTATTTTAGAAGAAGATCCTTAGACTCATAAAGAGGCTATGAAGTCCATAGATGTTAAGTTTTGGAAAGAAG
>AP025040.1:38506411-38554499 GCA_036186865.1 Eustoma russellianum
ATCCTCCGTCTTTGACATGAAAGATATGGGTAAGGCTGATATGATACTTGGTTTGAAGTTAGTCGAGAATTGTGGGGGTTATGCCTTGTCTCAATCCCATTACGTTGAAAAAATGTTGAAAAGATTTAATTTCTTTGATGTTAAACCCGTGAGTACTCCTTATGATCCTGCGGTACACTTGAAGAAAAATAGAAATAACAGTATTTCACAAGTCGTGTGTGCTAGAATAACTGGAAGTGTAATGTATCTAATGAATTTTACAAGACCTGACATAGCCTATGCAGTAAATAGACTAGCCAAATATACTCATAATCCAAGTAGTGAACATTGGACTTCTTTAGAAAGATTAATCAGGTATATTAAAGGAACAGTGGATTTATGTCTTGTGTTTAATGGATTTCCAGCAGTGTTAGAAGGTTTCTGTAATGCTAAATGGGTATCCGATAATGATGACATTAATTCAACTAATGATTATGTATTCACGTTGAGTGGTGGAGCCATTTCTTAGAAATCTTCTAAACAAACATATATAGCAAAATCTACGATGGAATCTGAATTTATTGATTTAGAACTTGCTGCAATAGAAGCTGAATGGTTAAGAAACCTATTAGCTGATATTCCTTTGTGGTATAAACATGTGCCTTCTGTTTCTATTCGTTGTGATTCGTAAGTAGCGATCGCTCGAGCGAAGGATAAGATCTACAATGGAAAGAGCCGGCATATCAGATTGAGACACATTATTGAGCGGGATCTAATTGTTAAGAAATATGTTTGGATAATTTTCAAAGTCATGATCTTAAGTGGTGAATACATAAAAATATCATACATGATTTTATATGTGTTTAAAAGTTGAAAAAGTTGACATCGATCTCTCAGGTTGTTGCACATCGATCGATCGATGTACGTAGACCTCTCACATCGATCGATCCATGTAAGGCAGTGAAAGTTCAAGACCTTACGGTGAGACATCGATCTTTAAACCTGAGACACATCGATCGATCGATGTACATAGAACCCTCACTCTGATCGATCAATGTAGGTCAGAGACAAATTCTGAAACTTACGGTGAGACATCGACCTCTGAAGCTGAGGCACTTCGATCGATCGATGTCTAGGGTTTTTAGAAATAATTTTCTAAAATGTGATAAAATGGTTGTTTTCATTTTTATATAATTTATACATGTCCGTTATGTGAATATTATGTGTTTTTGGTGATTTTAAATATATTATGACTAATGTGCCTTGGAAGTTTCTACAACTTACCAAAAAGGGCAAAATTGGTATTTTGAGTTTTATAGGAACATGATATGGTGGATATATATTAAGGACTTATTCTCATCTTATTTATTATGACAAAGATGATATTATGATTATTTGTGACCATCGGGGTCATTTCTGGGTTTCTCTCACCAGGGGCATTTTGGTCATTTCACCCCTAAAGGGTATTTTTGGTATTTTCACTTAAAGAATCTCTTGAGCATATTATTATCTTCATTATGGAGTTGAGTTATTATTTATTTGAAGATTATATGGTTATTTTATCTTATTTCTCTCACAAGATGATATTACTAACAATAGCGGGATATGTGACGAGTTGTGATGTCACATTCTATTTCTTTCTTGAAGACCCTCTTATATATGTTATGAGAGCATATTTATCATCATTATTCAGAGATATCAAAGGCGTTAAAGGTGTGGAAATAATCACTACGTACAAGAAGAAATAGTTGGAATTTTTGTGTTATATATTGGCATAATCTTCTCAATTATTTTTTGGTGATTTCTTCTTCAAAAATATGAGTTGATATACATATTTATGAGGTCAAAAACGTGTGTATTCAGATGAGTATGATGTATAATTCATTTTATGGCTTGGTGACAAGTGGACCAACCAAAAAGGAGCAAGTAGTCTTCACATGTCCTATTCTTGTGCTTGAAGTTGAGGGTACTTTGGTGGTATTATCCTATTTTATTATCTTCATTTTACAAAGAATAATCAAAATTATTACTTGGAAATTTCAGCTTTGAACCTAATGGCTACATTATTTTGTTGGAGCTCAATTTGAGTTGTTTTTATCTAAAAAAAGTCAGCCTCACATGTCCTATGTTTATGCCAAGAAGTGGAGGGTTCATTGGTGGAATTATCTCTATTTTGCTAAGGATAAATCAAGACAATTCCAAGGTGTAAAAATCGGCCAACAAGGTGTGTTTAAGGTGGACCAATTATGTTGTCTTATTTTGCCAAGTGTACAAGGCCAACCAATGATGTGAAGACACTTGGACTTGATGATGAAGATGGTGATACATGTGCATTCTTATCTCCAAGGCTTAATTCACACTATAAATAGGAGGCAATTGTGAAAAACATGAAACACACTTGAAGCTCACTTGAAAGCATTTGCTGAATTGTCTATCTATCATCTTCTTGTTGTTGTTCTTATTCCATTCTTTGTAGCAAAGGTGTTCTTGTTGTATTTGTTGAGCTAGAAGCCTCTTGAGCTTCATTTGTAAGATTTATTAGCTAATTCTATAAGGCTACATCAATAGGAGGTAGAGGTGTTGCATAGAAGGTGTTCATCCAAGTCTTGAATAGGGCTGGTGTATAACCCAAGGATCAATCTTGGTTTTTGTTGTAAGGTGATTCATTTCATAGTGAAATCTAAGGAAAGGTGGTTCTTGGGACATGAGTAGGCCATATTGACCTAATCAGGATAAATTCTCGGTGTTCTTGTCTTGTTTTTTCATTTCTGTTTTCTGTCCGTTTTACTGCAGTTTTCACACAAATTCTCACTCTTTGAAAAAATAGCTAAACACTTTCAAAATTCGTGATTTTTGATGGAGTTATAATACAGACTGTTAGCTTTCATTTGCAGCAAGAATCACTTGATTTGAGCAAGGAAAGTTTAGTCTTTCAGTCTTTGCAAGATAACTGCTCCAATCTAGCTGCAATCTGACCAGTTTTGAGAAAACTTATATTCTATATTTATCAAGAACTTTTTAAGGTCAGTGGAAACATCATCTACATATTTAAAGGAGTATTTTGATATAAAGATCAACCTTTTTGGTTAAGTATTCAAAGAGGAACACGTTTTTCAAAATCAGCAACATTTTGTCCAATTCTGTCTAGATTGATCATTTGAATATTTTTATTTATTTGAAGGATCAAACGATCTTATTTTTGTCTGCTTTTTGGATAGAGTCTTGTTAATACATTGAAGTTAAATTCGGAAAAGTTTCATAATTTTTAGAGTTGTGTACATTTATTTTTGAATTTTTCAATAACGGGTTCTGAATCTGAGGTGGTCTCAGATTCTGTTTTCAAAGGGGATTTTTACAAAGGGTAGTAGTGTAATTTCCGCTAACCACTATTCACCCCCTCTAGTGGTGTTTATTGCAGGTGCATGGTCCAACACTAATTAGTTCAGGGGTGATTAACTTGGAGTATATAAGAACCGAGTTGAATCTGGCAGACTTTTTAACTAAAGGACTAAACAAGAAGTTAGTCCAACAAGCATCGAGGGGAATGGGGCTGATTCCATTGTTGTGAACTTTGTATGACAGCAACCCAACACAATATTAGTAGAGATCCTACAAACGGGGTTCAATGTGGTAAAAACAAGTCATATAGAAGTTCTGCAGGTACTATCATTTTGTCTCTTCCTATGGTGCTGTTGAAGATAATACTCGCTACAAGTAAACGAGGGTGAGATTTATTAGAATCTCTTAATGAAATTCATAGCCATGTTGTATGGTGGTGTGTGAGCAATGCACACTTGATGAATTTCACCTATATAAGCGTGGAGGTGGTGCCGCTTCCTATAAGAGTTTGGATCAATTCACTAGAGCGCTTATGAAAACCTGAGACTGGGTGCATGGCCGATATCGCACCACATAACGAACTTGCCTGAAGCTAGTCAATGACATGTCGGTTGTAAGTTTATACAAACAATAGAGAGGTAAGATTTCAAGACGTCAATGTCATCTTATTTCTGTTTATATACTTCTTCTTGTACTAAGTGGCAAATCAAGATGTAGGTCATTATCCATTATGTGTCATTATCTTCGTTTGATAGTAGAAAGGTTAGTTTATTAACGTTTGTATATAAGTTTGGATCATGTGGGGGATTGTTAGAAAAGTACGTTAAAGTACTTTAAAATGTGCTCCAAACTTATATAAAAACATGTGTGTTGTTGTTTGGGGTATGATTGATGATTTGAACACTTTAAACTTGAAAGAAATCACTTGGATCGATCCATGTGTGAGTTGGATCTACCCAAGTGAAAGCTGAAATGAAGTTGACTGTTCTGTTGGACATAGATCGATGACATCGATCGATCGATGTGGCATGGTGCAAAGTTGGAACTTTTTGTCCAACATAGATTGATGAAATCGATTGATCAAAGTGACTTCAATCGATCACATCAATCGATCTATGTGGTTAGGAAGCAAAGTTGAAAGTTTCTGTCCAACATCGATCGATGCACCAAAAGCCAGAACTCTTCACTTTGAATTGCATCTTTTGATCCAAGAATCATATCCCTTCATTTGTGGACAATATTCAACTAACTTGGAGGTGTAGTAAACTGCTAAAATAGGTTTTCAAAGTGTATTTTCATCTAACTTTAGGCTTATAAATAAAGGGCTTGGCTATTTTAAATTTACAAAAATAGAGTAGTTTTCAGCAATCTTGCTCTCCTCCTCTCCTCTACATTCAAACACTTCTCTCTGTAAATTCAATCCTTTTCTTATAGAGCAAACAAATAAGGAAAGCCGTTAAATCCTGGGAAGCATTTGTTTGTAGTTTACCTTGCTCAACTGGTGGAGGCGAAATTGCTTTTAAGGACAGTGATTTCTATCACGTCTCGGTCACCTTATTGTGTTGGTATTGTTTTTTTGTCTATTCTCACTCAGTTTGTCTAACAATACCTTATAAAGAATTGCAGGTCTTTAAAGCAAGACAAAGATCGAGGTCAAACACAGGTGGGAGGTAACAACACAACAACAATGGCGTCAAGTAGTGATGGAGAGACAACATTGGTTTGTCACTAAAATGAATGTTGTCATGTCTCAAAACTAGATCTTGAATGCATCGTGGTTACAGGTGCTTCATGTTATTGTGCTACTAGTAAGGAATACTTCTCCACATACAAAGCTGGAGACCTTGGTGTATTGAAAATGGGAAAGAAAAGCACCTCATCAATCATGGAAATGGGTGATAATATTGTGGAAATTTCACTTGGTTGTACATTCACATTACGAAATATGCACCATGTTCCAGATATGAGATTCAATATTTTATCTGCAAACACACTGGACAAGGAAGGTTATGAGTATTTTTTTGGTAATGCGACATGGAATGTTACCAAATGTTCTCTAGTGGTAGCAAAAGGAAATTTATGTTGTAATTTGTACAAGACACACTTTAAGGTGCGTGAAGGTTAAATAAATCCAGTAAAAGACAGTTTTTTCCCAAATGTGTGGCATAGACGTTTGGACGCTTTGCCAGAAAGGGTTTCAGTTACTGGCAAAACAATCCTTAATATTGTTAGACAAAGGTAAATCACTAGACCCATGTGATTGCTACTTATTTGGAAAACAACACCGTGTCTCTTTTCAGAAGAACTCCAGGATAAAAGAAAACAAATTGGAGTTGGTTCATTCTAACGTGTGTGGTCTTATTAGGTGGAATCTCCAGGTGGAAACAAATTTTCACTTTCATTGACGATTCTTCTAGAAAAACATGGATATACTGGATAAGAAATAAAAGTCAAGTACTCCGATGTTTTCAAAAGTTTCATGCAATGGTTGAAAGAGACACTGGAGAAAAGTTGAAATGTCTTCACACTGACAATGACGGCTAGTACATATCAATATAATTTGAAGAGTACTGTACAAAACATGGCATAAGGCATGAGAAGATAGTTCCTGGTACTCCACAGCATAACGGAGTTGCACAATGGATGAATAGAGCCATTGCAAAAAAGTGTGATGCATATTCAAAATGGTTAAACTGTTTAAGTCATTTTGGGGAAAGGCTATCAATACATTTGTCTACTTGATCAACTGATCTCCTTTGGTACCACTAAACTTTGATGTTCCGGAAGCAACATGGAGCGGAAGATAAATAAGCTACATTCACCTAAAAGTATTTGGATGTAAAGCCTTCATTCATGCTCCAAGAGACCAGAGGCCAAAGTTGGATGACAAAACTATTCTATTGTATCTTTGTGGGATAGGAAAATGAGTAATATGGCTTTAGGCTATGGGTATGAATTTAGGCTATGAGATCCAGAAAAGAAAAAAGTTGTCAAAAGTAGAGATGTGGTGTTCCAAGAACATGAAATGTTCAATGATATAGAAAAGAAGTCTGTTACAGAAAATGTTACAGAGGTAACACTTATTCCTTCATTCACCAATGACATAAATGGAGGAAATATAGAAGAAACTGAAACAAGTGATGATGTTTGTGGTGTTGAGCAGAAGGGAGCACACCCCTGCTTCTCTTGAATTGCAAGATGTGGATCATCAACCGAGAAGGACTGTCAAACAACATGCTTCTACCAGCTATCATAATTCTCAATACATTCTTATGACAAATGATGGAAAACCAGAGAATTTATAAGAAATACAATCTCACTAAGATAAAGATTGTTGAAAAGAAGCCACGCAAGAAGAGATGCATTCATTGAAAAAGAATCTCACTTATGATCTAGTTCAACTTTCAAAAGGAAAGAAAGTTTGGAAAAACAAATGGGTCTTCCAGTTAAAGAAACACAGCGATAAGATGCTAAAGTACAAAACATGGCTGGTGGTGAAAGGTTTTGGTTAAAAGAAAGGTATCGACTTTTATGAAATCTTCTCACCAGTTGTTAAAATGTTTTCTATTCGACATGTACTTGGTTTGACAGCTAGCTTGAATTTAGAGCTAGAGCATCTAGATGTAAAACCAGTTTTCTTGCACGGAGATATGGATGAGGAAATCTACATGGAACAACCAGAAGGCTTCACAGTTAAAGGTAAACAAGACATGGTCTGCAAGTTGAAAAATAGTATGTACGGATTGAAGAAAGCACCATGACAATGGTACAAGAAGTTTGACTCATTCATGCTGAGTTAGAAATTCAAGAGAATAGTTGCTGACCCTTGTGTATACATTCAAAGACACCTTGATGGTAAATTTATCATTATTCTCTGTCGATCGGAGAAGATGGCAACATGATCCAAATCTTCAAAGAGAAACTGTCAGAAACATTCGACATGGAAGATTTGGGTGTTTCAAAACGTATCTTAGGAATGGATATCATTCGATATCGGGCAACAAGAAAGTTGTGGTTATCATAGGAGGGATATATTGAACCAGTGCTTCAACGGTTCAATATGGACAAAGCTAATCCAGTTACAACTCCACCTGCTGATCATTTTTAAGCTAAGAAGAAAGATGTCCTTCAATGGAGAAGGAAGAAGATGAAATGTCTTTGATTCTATATTCTTCTGCAGTAGTAAGCTTGATGTATGATATGTTATGCACAAGGCTAGATGTTGCTCATGTGTAGGAGTAGTGAGAAGGTTTCTATCAAATCCAGGAAATACGTATTGGAAAGCAGAAAAATGGATCTTTCGATCCTTAGAGGAACTTCTAAATTATGCTTAACTTTTGGAGGTTCCAGATCAACTTTTGATGGATACACAAGTTTAGATATTGCTGGAGATCTAGATGGTAGAAAATCTACATTTGGTCATTTTACATTTGCAGGGAGAGTTATATCTTGGCAGTTGAAACAAAAAAAGCGTATATCGTTATCTTCTATCAAGGCAGAGTATTGCAGCTACAGAAGCTAGCAAGGAGATGCTTTGGATGAAGCAATTTTTACAGGAGTTGGGGTTCAAAGAACAACAATATATAGTATACCTTGATAGTTAAAGTGTTATTGACTTAAGCAAAAATACGATGTATCATGCCAGAACCAAACATATAGATGTGCGATATTATTGGATTCGGGATGCCACTGAGGAAGAACATTTCCTTTCCGATAGGTTGACTACCAACGCCCTTGGACAACTATCTATTGAACATCTTTCAAAAGGCCTTACATGGAATGGATCAAAAAGCCACTCATATCCACTCTCAAACTGTGAGCTCGTAAGCCGTTGGTTCTGTTGGACGTGCACCTGCAATAAACACCACTAGAGTGGGGGTGAATAGTGGTTAGCAGAAATTACACTACAACCCTTTGTTAAAATCCCCTTTGAAAACAGAATCTGAGACCACCTCAGATTCAGAACCCGTTTTTCAAAAATTCACAAATAATTGTACACAGCTCCAAAAATTATGAAACTTTCCAGAATTGAACTTCAATGAGTTAACAAGACTCTGTCCAAAAATCAGACAAAAATAAGATCGTTTGACCCTTCAAACAAATACAAAGATTCAGATGGTCAATCTGGACAGAATTGGACAGAATGTTGCTGATTTTTGCAAATAGTGTTTCTCTTTGAATACTTAACCAAAAAGTTGATATTTATTATAAAAACACTCCTTAGGATGTGTAAATGAAGTTTCCAAAAGGCCCTGACCTTAAACAATTCTTGAAAAATACAGAATTTAAGTTTTCTCAAAACTGGTCAGATGCAGCCAGATTGGAGCAGATATCTTGCAAAGACTGAAAGACTAACTTTTCCTTGCTTCAAATCAAGTTGCAATGAAAGCTAACAGTCTGAAGTATAACTCCACCAAAAATCACGAATTTTGAAAATGTTTAGCTATTTTTTCAAATTGTGTGAAGTTGGGTGAAAACTGCAGTCAAAAACGGGCAGAAAACAGAAATAAAGAAACAAGAGAAGAACACCGAGGATTATCCTGGTTCGGTCAATGTGACCTACTCCAGTCCCAAGGAACACCTTTCCTTGGATTTCACTATGAAATGAGCACCTTACAACAAGAGCCAAGCTTGATCCTTGGGTTATACACCAACCCTATTCAAGACTTGGATAATCACCTTCTAAGCAACACTTAGTTGCAAATCCTCTAACACCTATTGATGTAGCCTTATAAAGAGGGCTAATCAATCTTACAATGAAGCTCAAGAGGCTTATAGCACAACAAAAATATCAAGAACACCTTTGCATACAACAAAATACAAACAACAAGAACAGAAGATGAATATGAAAGCTATAGAATGCTTCGTGAGCTTCAAGTGTGTTTCATCTTCTTCACCAATGCCTCTATTTATAGTGTATTTGAGCCTTGAAGATAAGAATACCAATGTGTCATCATCTCATCATCAAATCCAATGTATTCTCATCATTGGTTGGCTTGTACACTTGGCAAAATAAACACAATGATTGGTCCACCTTGGATGTCACCTTGGCCGATTTTAACACCTTGAAAAGACTTGGAATTTTCTTGAAATGTGAAGATAATAAGGCCATAACCACTCCACCATCTTCTCAACTTTTTGGCACAAGAATAGGCATGTGGGTATACCATTTCAAGTCAAAAATATGCTCCATTTTCATGTAGTAGCCGTTGGCCTACTTTGTGTTTCAAAAAAACTTGATTTTTTTTCCTTAATAAAATAAGAAAGGATAATACCACCAAATTATCCTCAACTTCAAGCACCATAATAGGACATGCGAAGTCTTCTTTTGAGTTCAAAAATCTGCTGAAATTTCACCAATAAAACAATATAGCCGTTGGCTATTTTTAGTAAATTCCAAGTTGGCAATTTTGCCAACTAGCTTCATTTTTGGTTGGTCCACTTGTCTCCAACTCATTAAAATGAAACTCCACATCATATCCACCAGCATATTCACGTTTTCCACATATATATAAGTGTAGCAACTCAGATTTTTGAAGAAGAAATAAATAGATAACACTAGACAAGATTATGTCAACGTGTAACACCGAAATTCCCCAATATTTCTTCTTATATGTCAAGAATATTTCCACACCTTGACCCCTTTAATATCTCTGAATAATGATGATGAAATATCCCTCTTATAACATATATAAGAGGGTCTTCAAGAAAAATAGAATGTGACATCTTAAAGCGTCACAATCCAGCTATAGTCAATAATACCATCGGTTGAGAGAATAAGATATAAGATCACCATATTATCTTCAAAATAACAATAACACAGCTCCAGAATGAAGATAATAGTATGCTCAAGAGATTCCTTGAGTGAAAATACCCAAAAATACCCTCGGGGTGTGAAATGACCAAAATACCCCTGGTGTGAGAAACTCTAGAAGATGGTCAGAAATAACCATGATACCAACTTTGTCATCATAAATAGTAGAAGAATATGCTCTTGAAATATTTCCACCATATCATGTTCCTACAAAACTCAAAATACCAATTTTTGCCCTTTTTGGTAAGTTGTAGAAACTTCCAAGGCACGTTAGTCACAAGACAATAATCAATCACCAAAAACACATAATAAGCACATAATGAACATGTATAAATCATGTACAATGAAAACAATCATTTATCACATTTTAGAAAATTATTTCTAAAAACCCTAGATATCGATCGATGTGCAACAACCTGAGAGACCGGATGTCAATTTTTTCAACTTTTAATCACATATAACACCATGTATGGCATTTTTAAGTATTAACCACTTAAAATCATGACTTTGAAAATTATCCAAACATATTTCTCAACATTCTCTCCCTTTTGGATGATTTTCAAAATAACCTAACATGATTTTAATGTCACAACTTATAATTAAAAAATTAACCCAAATGTTTTCAACTTTTAAATAGTATGTTGCTCCCCCTCAACTCATACTCTCCCCCGTAATCAACTCATACTCTCCCCCTTAACCTATGCTCCAAAACTTATACCAATCAAACCTTAGCATATGATTAACATGACTTACCAACTAAAATCCATGACTTACCAACTAAAATCATGTACTTATTCTATCTCCCCCTTGTATTTTGCAAATCATGCAAAGATAGAACTATGCAATGGTATCGTAACTCATCATGCCTAATTTGGCTCGTAAGTTTTTCAAAGTGGCTTGATTAGGGGTTTGGTGATGAGATGTCAGCGATTTGGTGATCAGTTCTTATATGGTTTATCACTATATCCTCATTTTGAACATGATCGCGAAGAGAAAGTGGTATCGCACCTCAATGGGTTTTGGCCTTATAATGAAGCACCGGATTCCGGGAAAGATTGATTGCACTTGTGCTATCGCAGAAGAAAATATGGTGAATCTTCTTCATTTTAATGCCAAATCACTAAGTTGCTGTTTAAGCCAAAGTATTTGGGTAGTAGTACATAAACTCAAAGCAATATACTCGGCTTCAGTGTTAGAAAGAGCTACACTAAGCTTGCTTTTTAGAAAACCAAGAGATCAAATTGACATGTGCCGCATTAGAGATTTCTATCTAACTTGCAACCCACCATAATCCGCATCACTATATGCGTGTAATTCCAATCTTAGCGTTGTCTATCATACCATAATCCTAAGTGAGGTGTATGCTTAAGATATCTAAGATCTTTTTCACTGCATTGTAAGTGATACCTTAGGACAAGATTCAAACCTAGCACACATACACACACTAAATTAATATCAGGTCTTGATGCAGTTAAGTATAATAGTGATCCAATCATAGACCTATAGAGAGTGTCATCAAAAGGTTTACCATTTCATCCTTATCAAGTTTAGTACTAACACTCATGGGGGTAGTTGTAGGTTTCAATTCTTCAAAACCAAACTTCTTAATCATATCATTGACATACTTAAGTTGGCTAATGTGAATTCCTTGAGGGGTTTGTTTGATTTGAAGTCCTAAGAATAATTCAACTCTCCTACCATTGACATTTCAAACTCTGACTTCATACATTCTTCGAAGTCTTTTACTAAGGTAGGGTTAGTTGAACCAAAGATAATATCGTCTACATATATTTGAACTATTAACAAATCATTGCCTTTTCTTTTTAGGAATAATGTGTTGTCTATAGTTCCCCTTTGATAATTATTTGCAATAAGAAAGTTTGCAAATCTATCATACCAAGCTCTTGAGCTTGTTTCAAACCATATAAAGCTTTCTTAAGCTGTACACATGGTTAGGATTCTTTGGATCTTCGAATCCAGGGAGTTGTTTGACAACACCTCTTCTTGGATGTATCCATTCAAGAATACACTCTTGACATCCATTTGGAAGAGCTTTAATATTGCTTAGACTTGCAATTGCAAGTAACAATCTAATTGCTTGTAGTCGTGAATCTAACGGGTTGCAAATGTTTCTTCATAATCTATACCTTCTTGTTGATTATATCCTTTTGCGACTAGTCTAGCCTTATTTTTGTAATGTTTCCTTGTTCGTCCATCTTATTCCTAAACACCCATTTAGTTCCTATGATAGACTTATCTTCAGGTTTAGGTACTAAGTCCCACACATTATTCCTTGTGAATTGGTTCAATTCCTCATGCATAGCTTCTATCCATGATATGTCACCTAAGGATCCTTTACATTCTTAGGTTCTAATCGTGAGATTAAGCTATGTCCTTCAAGTTGACTTATATTTCTACGTGTTCTAACCCCAACACTTGGATTCCCCAATGATTAATTTTCTAGGGTGCCACCAATTCCTAGATCGACTAGGTTCACCCTCATCTTGTTCAAATGTTTCATTAGTGTGAACATTATCATATGTAACTGGATCATTAGTTACATTATCTTCCAATTGCAAAGTTTCTTCATTTATATCACCCAAGAGTTCATGCATGTCTTGTTCAGGGGGAGTTGGTTCTAGATGATCAAGTACAGGCTCAAGTAATACATCATCATCAAACATATTTTCAACATTTGTTTCTTGTTTATGTTGATGTTTATTACTAACTTCAAAGCATGCATTTTCATTGAATTTCACATGTATAGATTCAATTATTTTTCTAGATGCAGGATTATAACACATATATGCTCTTGAGTTAGTTGGAATACCCAACAAATATGCATTCAATAGACTTTTGTTCAAATTTATCTAGATTATCCTTAGTGTTTAGCACAAAACATTTACATCCAAATACTTTAAGATAATCTATTTTAGGTTGTCTATTGTTTAGCAATTCATAAGGCGTTTTATTTAATTTCTTTCTAATAGTGAGCCTATTTATAATATAGCATGCACAACTAACAGCTTCAGCCCATAAATATTTAGGTAATTTATTTTCACACAGCATTGTCCCTAATCAACTTCTGAATCGTTCTATTTTTAACGTTCAACAACTCCGTTGAGTTGTGGTGTTCTAGGTGGTGAGAATTCATGTTTTATTCCATGTAGTTCACAAAATTTGATTACGTCTTTATTTTTAAATTCTCCACCTCTATCACTTCTAATTCTTTTGACATTTTCTTCGTAAATGTTTTCAAGTTGCTTGATAAGGGTTTCGATTGCTAATGGAGCATCGTCTTTGTGTGTTAAGAACAATGTCCATGTTGTAGCGTGAGTAATCATCTAATATGACACACACATAGTAGTGTCCACCTAGACTTCTTGTCCTACTTGGACCAAATAAGTCTAAGTGAAGCAATTCTAGTACATGACTAGTACTCACTTCATGTTTCGGTTTTAAGGTTTCTTTAATGTGTTTTCCCTTAATACATGTTTCACACATTTGAAAATTATCTAAGTCTAACTTAGGCATACCTCTAATTAAATTCTTTTAGATAATTTCCTAATGGTTGAAATTCCTATATGGCCTAATCTTCTATGCCATAAATTCACATCTAAGTCATGTGCATATTAGACATTTAACCTTAGCATCTAACATGTTATCTAAGGTAAGAGTATAAATATTCCATCTCTATTTCCTTTTAATACTATTTCTCCTTTTTCATTTATTATATCACAAGAATTGGGAAGAAAGGAGACATTATAACCACAATCTATAAGTTGAGAAATACTAAGTAATTATAGGATAGATTGCTTACTAATAACACATTTCGTATTTGAAATGTGTTAGGGTCCCCGATGGTTCCTCTCCAACAACTTTTCCTTTGTTGTTGTCACCGAATGTCACCTTTCCACCATCAATATTTTCAAGTTCCTGAATAGTTTGGGGTTGCCCGTCATATGCCTCGAACATCCACTATCTAAAAACCATTTGGTTTTTAGATTCTTTGACTTTGCCTCCTTCTTGTATTCCTTGCGTTGTTCCTACAATGGAGACAAAGTTTTAGGTACCCTTATTTGAGTCCTTGAATGTTAGGGGCATTATTCTTGTTTAGATAACCGTTAGGTATCCAAACTTGAACATACCTTTTAGGCACATTTTTAGCATGGTTAAAATAAGAAGGATAAGCATATACATGATTATTCCACATAAGTGAAGATTCATTGTTATACATGTTGTGCCATGTTGATAATCATTATAGGATGGCCGAATTTTATAATGTGCATAAGGCATGCGATTTTGTTTCTTGAATGGCGCAGTATAAGTGTATTCATAGGCATTTCTATAAGACTTATAAGAGTGTTGCCTATACTTAGGTTCATAATAAGTTGGATGCTTTTTATTATGTCTAGTTGCATTTGTATACATATAGGCATAGTTTCTAGGTTGTCTAGATGCAAAGTTTGGCCTAGATGTATAGTTATGCGGTGTGTGTTTTTATGGGTGTATGCTGCATCTTTATCTTTGAATAAGTAGAAGAAGGAGTAGAAGAAGATTTAGCAGAAAAATTTGTTTTTATAACTTTATAAGGTTGTTTCGTAGTTGATGATACAAACTTAGTCTTTTTATCTGATTTGTCATCTTCTTCTTTATATCTCAATCCAGTTTTATCATTTCCATACTTTTGTGATGATATAAGTGTATCTAACATATTTGCACCAGATTTAAATTGTTCTATCATTTTTTCTAAGGTAAATTTAGAAGACTTAAGTTGCACTATTTCATTTTCACAACTTTCTAACTTGGATTTAACATTTTATTTTCCATTTGTAACTTTTGTTCATCTTTCCTATATGATTCAATTTTATTCTCTAAAGAATCAAGAGTATTAGTAGACTCTTGTTTAAGAGATTCTAGTTGATCGGAAAATTCCAAGTTGGACGTCTTCAACTTGTCATTTTCTTCAACTAGTTTCTTCTTTTCTTTAGAGAGCCTCTTACAGTGAGCATGCATTCTTAGGAATTCTTCATACATTTCATCAAATGTCATGTCACTATCAGAATCACTATTAGAAGAAGAACATACCTCGTTTGATACGAAGCAGACTTGAGCTTCCTCAGTTTCGGATTCTGAGTCGGATGAGTCGCTCCATGTGCTCACCTTCATTGCTCGTTTCCCTTTTCTTGCCTTAGACTCCTTTGTCTTTGTCGTTTGAGCCTCCTTGTCCTTGGCTTGTTTATTATTGTTGTGGTTATTATTATTTTCTTCGTGGGACAGTCGTATGAAATATGTCCTTTTTGACCGCATTCATAACACTTTAATTCTTTATTATACCATTTGTTTGTGTTATTCTTCCTAGGTTGAGAAGAAGAAGAAGAATTACGTTGTCTATTCCTGTTTGGACGTTTGAAAAACTTTCTAAGTTTTCTAGCGATCAATATCAAGTCATCGTCTAATTCAGTATCACTATTGCTATCATCGTTACTAGCATGTGTTTCGGTTGTTTTGAAAGCTATTGACTTACCAGATGACTTAGAAGATTCAGACTTTCGTTGGTTCAGTTTTACCTCATAGACTTTAAGAGACCCGATCAATTCATTCATCTTGGTGATTGACTTTGTCTCCTCGATTGCCGTCACCTTTGGATCCCATTCAGCAGGGAGGCTTCGTAGCACCTTTTGAACCTTTTCACTGTTCGAAAATGACTTCCCTAAAGCTTCAAGGGAATTGAAAATATTAGTAATCCTCAAATCCATAGATGTTATGGATTCGTTTGGCAACATATTGAAAGTCTCTAATTCAGTCATAAGCATGTTTATTTTTGACTCTTTAACACCACTAGTACCTTCATGCTTTAATACAAGTGATTTCCACATGTCGTGTGCGCTTGTGCAATTGACACATATCCTGCTTCAGAAGTTGTAAGTCTATTTAAAAGTAATTGCATAGCTTTAGCATTCATGGACATTTTCTTTTTATCATCCGATGACCATTCACTTTTATATTTTTCAACCTCTTGAGTTACTCCACTAACTTGTATAACTTTCATTGGAATGTATGGCCCATCTTCAACTATAGACCATGAATCGATGTCTATAGCCATTAAGAATAGCCTCATTCTTAGTTTCCAATGGACAAAATTATTGCCATCAAAAAGAGGAGGGCGTTGTGTGGACATACCTTCCAACTCACCTTTGTGAGAAACAATAGCCATAGTAGTACCTTTGATTTGAGACAAGCAGTATATTATGAATTGTTGTTTCTTGGCCTTGTATTGTTCGTACGGTGTTGAATCTTGCTTCTTTTGAGTGGTGTTGGTCTGGCTCTGATACCAAATGTTGGACCGTGCACCTGCAATAAACACCACTAGAGGGGGGGTGAATAGTGGTTAGCAGAACTTACACTACAACCCTTTGTTAAATCCCCTTTGAAAACAGAATCTGAGACCACCTCAGATTCAGAACCCGTTTTTCAAAAATTCACAAATAATTGTACACGACTCTAAAAATTATGAAACTTTTCAGAATTGAACTTCAATGAGTTAACAAGACTCTGTCCAAAAATCAGTCAAAAATAGATCGTTTGACCCTTCAAACAAATAAAAAGATTCAGATGGTCAATCTGGACAGAATTGGACAGAATGTTGCTGATTTTGCAAATAGTGTTTCTCTTTGAATACTTAACCAAAAGGTTGATATTTATATCAAAACACTCCTTAGGATGTGTACATGAAGTTTCCAAAAGGCCCTGACCTTAAACAATTCTTGAAAAATACAGAATTTAAGTTTTCTCAAAACTGGTCAGATTGCAGCCAGATTGGAGCAGTTATCTTGCAAAACTGAAAGGCTAACTTTCCCTTGCTCAAATCAAGTTATTCTTGTTGCAAATGAAAGCTAACAGTCTGAAGTATAACTCCACCAAAATCACGAATTTTGAAAATGTTTAGCTATTTTTCAAATTGTGTGAAGTTGGGTGAAAACTGCAGTCAAAAAACGGGCAGAAAACAGAAATAAAGAAACAAGAGAAGAACACCGAGGATTTATCCTGGTTCGGTCAACGTGACCTACTCCAGTCCCAAGGAACACCTTTCCTTAGATTTCACTATGAAATGAGCACCTTACAACAAGAGCCAAGCTTGATCCTTGGGTTATACACCAACCCTATTCAAGACTTGGATAATCACCTTCTAAGCAACACTTAGTTGCAAATCCTCTAACACCTATTGATGTAGCCTTATAAAGATGGCTAATCAATCTTACAAATGAAGCTCAAGAGGCTTATAGCACAACAAAAATATCAAGAACACCTTTGCTACAACAAAATACAACAACAAGAACAAGAAGATGAATATGAAAGCTATAGAATGCTTGTGAGCTTCAAGTGTGTTTCATCTTCTTCACCAATGCCTCTATTTATAGTGTGATTTGAGCCTTGAAGATAAGAATGCCAATGTGTCATCATCTTCATCATCAACTCCAAATGTCTTCTCATCATTGGTTGGCTTTGTACACTTGGCAAAATAAAACACAATGATTGGTCCACCTTGGATGTCACCTTGGCCGATTTTAACACCTTAAAAAATGACTTGGAATTTTCTTGAAAATGTGAAGATAATAAGGCCATAACCACTCCACCATCTTCTCAACTTTTTGGCACAAGAATAGGCATATGGGCATACCATTTCAAAGTCAAAAATCTGCTCCATTTTCATGTAGTAGCCGTTGGCTACTTTGTGTTTTCAAAAAAACTTTGATTTTTTTTCCTTAATAAAATAAGAAAGGATAATACCACCAAATTATCCTCAACTTCAAGCACCATAATAGGACATGCGAAGTCTTCTTTTGAGTTCAAAAATCTGCTGAAATTTCACCAATAAAACAATATAGTTGTTGGCTATTTTTAGTAAATTCTAAGTTGGCAATTTTGCCAACTAGCTCCTTTTTGGTTGGTCCACTTGTTTCCAATTCATAAAATGAACTCCACATCATATCCACCAGCATATTCACGTTTTTCCACATATATATAAGTGTAGCAACTCAGATTTTTGAAGAAGAAATAAATAGATAACACTAGACAAGATTATGTCAACGTGTAACACCGAAATTCCACAATATTTCTTCTTATATGTCAAGGATATTTCCACACCTTTGACACCTTTAATATCTCTGAATAATGATGATAAATATCCTCTTATAACATATATAAGAGGGTCTTCAAGAAAAAATAAAATGTGACATCTTAAATCGTCACATATCCAGCTATAGTCATAATACCATCGGTTGAGAGAATAAGATATAAGATCACCATATTATCTTCAAAATAGCAATAACACAGCTCCAGAATGAAGATAATAGTATGCTCAAGAGATTCCTTGAGTGAAAATATCAAAAATACCCTCGGGGGTGAAATGACCAAAATACCCCTGGTGTGAGAAAACTCTAGAAGATGGTCAGAAATAACCATGATACCAACTTTGTCATCATAAATAGTAGAAGAATATTCTCTTGAAATATTTCCACCATATCATGTTCCTACAAAACTCAAAATACCAATTTTGCCCTTTTTGGTAAGTTGTAGAAACTTCCAAGGCACGTTAGTCACAAGACAATAATAATCACCAAAAACACATAATAAGCACATAATGAACATGTATAAATCATGTATAAATGAAAACAACCATTTTATCACATTTTAGAAAATTATTTCTAAAACCCCTAGACATCGATCGATGTGCAACAACCTGAGAGACCGATGTCAACTTTTTCAACTTTTAATCACATATAACACCATGTATGACATTTTTAAGTATTAACCACTTAAAATCATGACTTTGAAAATTATCCAAACATATTTCTCAACAGGTTCCACTCTCTCATTACGTATATTGGACAAAACTGGGCATGGCAGGTCTTCGAAAGCTAGTGTGGCTTTACAAGAGGGAAGGTAGATTAGACTCGAATCTTGGATCTGTTCTTGAATCCTACACTAGTTAATGATGCGATGGGATACGTTTTTGTCATTTTTTCATCAATGCTGGCCTAGTCAAGGCTCGTTTATGCCTAATCCGATGGACACCCGTGACTGAGATTTTTGCTCATTGTAGTCACTTCTGGGGTTCATTGCACCTCGATAGTACCAGGACCCTTGTGGCCCAGCCCTTGATCAGATAAAGCTACCTGCGTGATGATCCATAACTCAAAATGAGCCTTGCCCTACATCGAGAAGCTATTTGTAAGGGACTCTCTCAGTCTCAAGTTTATTTTCGCTCGTGCTCAATCACTGCCGTCCCATCCTTCACTTGAGCTAATTTTGTCCCGCTTTCTAGCATATAGAAGATTTTACTATCTTGGGAAGATATTAGGATACCTGAGCTAGTTCTTTGAGCCACTAAAATGGCATGATATCATATAGGCATTTTGGATGTTGTTAATGAAATAGTCTGCCTAGCTATATTTTCTATTGCTCCATTCATTTCATAAAGTATTCTAGTATTGTGCAGCATCACTTGACGATTGATGAGACCGTGAAACCAGTTAAGCAGAAGCCATGAAAGTTTATGTCTAATATGAGCTTCAAGATCAAGGAGCAGATCATCAAGCGATTCTGGGACTCAGAACACAGAGAACAAAGGGAATGACGAGAAAGCAGAGGTGGCGATTAGTTTCCAAGGCTAACCCTGGGGCTTCTTAGGATCTCAAAGCAAGGTTGGAATCACCTACGATGATACAGAAAGGTCTTCAATAAGACAGTCGACCAATCGAGAAATCCAATGTGGTATTCAATCGATGATGTAATCTTAGTTGGATGGAAGATAAAAGCTATCAGAATCATTAATAGGAAGATTACAACTCCGAGACACCGAACAAATTCCCTAGGGCAGCTATAACTCGCATGATACAGACCATGAAAAATATGAAGGACTACCCAAGGCTTCGATACATTTCTCAATGGAGAAATATCTACTGGTGCAGGTGCTACCCAAAAACAATTAGCGGAGAACTTACAATAATACAACACCACATTCTCCAAAGATGAGGAACAAGAAAAGATCTATTAAGAGAAAGATTTGTTTGAGAAAAAACCTTAACAGTTACATACAATCACACGAGGTAACTTTATCTTATTCAATCGTGAACTAGATGAGAAGTAGGAAATGAGACTTGATCTTATTCAACCAGTGAGCTAGATGAGAAAGAAACAAGTGGAATTGAATCAATTGAAAGATACGTAGAACAACCGAATTGGCATTACCATTACCGCTAAGCAAACTGTGCACCCGAATGAATGATTTGAACAGAGGAGCTAACTCCATTCGTGTTCGATCCAGAGCTAGTCACTCATCTATAAAAAAAATTTCAATTTAAACGGAATCAGTCGGCCGGGTTTACGAATATATTCTAACTATCAACGAATTCCTCGAATTTTAGGAGAGATGACGATTGTAATTTTGTCCACTTCTCGAGGTATAATGACCAACCGCTCTTTCATTTCTTGTTTCCGAACTGGTATTTGAATTCGTGCATCTTTTTTGTAATTTCATCTACTTTATTCATTCAATTCACAGTAAACAGTAATGAAGAAACGGAAAGTAAAGGACCTCTATTACGGAAAGTGAACCATGGTTAGTTGGACTTTTAAACAAAGTTCGTTCAGCTACTACTCTTTGGAAAGTTGGCTAAACTAAAGAGCGATATATAATGATCTACTTATTATCTTGATGGGAATAGGAATCCAGTAAGTATCAGAGTATATCTCTATTGAACAAAGGCAAAGAAAGTCATGTATTAAAACACAAAAGTCATTACAAAGGAGAAGTTAAATTGGTGCGTCAAGCAAGCTGGGTTGGACTCTCAATGAGAGTCGGAGTATGCCTCTAATCTGGAGGGAGAGAATTGAAAAGAAAGAAGCAATTCAAGATCTTCTTGAGAGAGAAGTGAGTGAAAGAAAAGAAAACAGAACGAGAAAAAGAGAATCGTCTGATTATACTAATCCGGTATAAGAAAATATTGAGTGTTTGAATTGTCTTGTATTTCTCAAGTTTAAGTCTAAAATTGAGTTGTCTCTTGTATTCCCATTATTTTGAATAGTAGAAGTTGTTCTCATTATCCGTGGTTTTTTCTCTCCACAGAAAGAAGGTTTCCACGCAAATCTCAGTGTCTCTATTTTGTCTGGAATTTTATGGTGAATTGTGATAGATACACCGTGCACGTAATTTCTGTCTAAGGATGTTGGATGTTAAAAGGGAACATATGTGACTCTTCCAGCTAAACATGGGATTTTATGTGGAATGGTAATACTACATAGGAGGTCATTGTGATTTTTTCTGGGTAATACCGAATAAATTGACTTCACTTTTACTGCTATTTATCTTGTTATCATACTTGATGATTCTAGTGAATAGTAAATTACTATCCACAGTTTTATTATGCATAGAACCGGATTGTTATTCCTAACAATGATCACAAACAAAATCATCATAAGATCCGACTTTGTCATAAATATAACGGAAGAAGCCAACCGTGGTCTTTTATTTGCCACATCTGGTCTCAGTCATATATTGCTCCCAAATAGTTTAAATTCTGCTGACACAGCATTGGTTGAATTTTCTCAGCAGTCAGCAGAGAAAGTTGCAATATCATATGTTTCAGCATCTTATGCGGTATCTTTTTTGGAAAAAGTACATAAAAGTGTTTTAGAATGTGTTTCAAATTTATATAAATACATGTAAGAAGATTGATAAGAGAATTGAATGATACATGAATTTGATAGAATTGACCAAACTTTTAAAATTGAAGTCACCGAATGTTTGGTGACAGCGAACGCTCGAACGATGGGTAGCAGCATTCCATGTCCTCAGCAGTTGTGCCTTTTCATGAGTTGTAACTTTTGCATCTTGGGGCATCTTCTTTCAATCTAGAACGGTCATAAACTAACTTTGTAAGTTCAATTTTGCAGAGAGGTGTCCATTTAACATCTTGCTTGTGAAACAAATGGTTATAAATACAAGTATCCTAAAAATACACTTGAAAGGCTTTTGAAAGCTTTGAAAAATCCTGTAGAATACTTTGAAATAATTCAAGTTAGGTGCATAACCTTTCCAAAGTTCATAAGGAGTTTTATTGGTCTTCTTATGTGGGATTCTATTCAAGATATGATAAGCCGAAAGGATTGCCTCTCCCCACATATTATTAGGCAAACCTAAACTTATAAGCATGGCATTCATCATATCTTTAAGAGTTCTATTTTTCCTTTCAGCAACTCCGTTAGATTGAGGAGTGTAAGGCGGTGTGAATTCATGTATAATTCCATTATCTTCACAAAACCTTTGTAAAGATAACACATTATACTCACCTCCTCTATCGTCCTCAACCTTTTAATCATTCTATCTAGTTGATTTTCAACTTCATTCTTATACCTGATGAACATGCTCTCAGATTCATCTTTATGAGCTAACAAGTAAATTCTAGTGTATCTAGAAAAGTCGTCAATAAAAGTAATGTAGTACTTTTTGTCACCTTTACTTATATAGCCTCTAAAGTCACCAAGATCACTATGTATGAGTTTTAACTTATCGGTTGTTCTTTCAACAGACTTAAATGACTTCTTGTGATATTTTGCTTCTACACAAAACTCACACTTTCCAAAGTCATCTTCACATGCATAAGAAATTAAGTTGGTGAACTTTAATCTCTTTAATGCATCCTTGTTAACATGTCCTAGTCTAGCATACCAAATATCAAAGGAATCAACAACATAAGCAGAACTAGATGTATTCTTATTATTCATAATACAAATTGCATCCAAAACAAGTAAACCCCCGGAGCAGTATCCTTTTCCATCAAACTCCCCGTTCCTAGAAAGAATAAGCTTATCAGACTCAAGAACAAGTTTAATATTAGCCTTGTTCAGTAGTACTCCAGAAATCAATTTTCTACGCATTGCAGGAACATGTAGCACATTATTCAACTCCATTCTCTTGCCAGAAGTCAACTTGAGGAGCACCTTTCCTTTACCAAGAACTTTGATACCATGTGCATCTCCCAAGGAGACTTGCTCGCCATCATCTACTTCTTGATATTCAAAAAATAAATCCTTACTGGTGGCAATGTGCTTGGTAGCCCCTGTGTCTACCACCCATTCCGAAGCACCACTGACAAGGTTTACCTCAGATAAGAAGACTGCAGCAATGACTTCTTCATTCGTCTTTGAAGATTCTACCAGATGTGCTTGGTTGCTTGGTTGACCTTTCCGTTGATTGCACTTGGTTGCTCTGTGTCCAAGATTTCCGCACACTCAGCATGCTCTTTTCATCTTCTTCTGTCCTTGTCCTTGCATGAATGACTTACCTTTGCCATTGTGTTGAACTTTCTGCCTTTTAGGCTTGTGCTCCACCACATTGGCTCGAGATTGACCTTCATCACGTCCATTGTCATCAAGCTGATTATTCTCTTCAATCCGGATGTGCTTGATGACTCTATCCAAGGTCAACTTGGAATCATCATGCTTACCTCTCTTCTTGTATTTACTCCAAGAAGAAGGAAGCTTTTCCAGCAAGGAGGCTGCTTGAAAGGTCTCGTAAACCTTTATGCCTTCTTGCTCCATATTGTCCACCAATTGTTGGTATTGGTGAATTTGATCATTGATTGGTATGTGGTCCACCATTTGAAACTTTAGAAACTCGCTGACCACATACTTTCTTTTGTCAACATCTTCAGAACCATATTTGTTCTGAAGAGCAGTCCAAATATCCTTTGCTGACGTAAATTTGACATAGATGTCAAATAAAGAATTGGAGAGGAAGTGTAGAATGTGTCCTCTACAAGTTGTGTTGTCAGCCTCATATTTAATTCTTTCTGTTTCATCTGTTGGTTTTTCTCGTGTTAATACGTATGAAACAGAAATCATCTCCAAGAAAAACAGCACCTTGCCGCCCAACGTTTGAAGAATTTGCCTTCAAATGGCTCCATTTTGGACATATCGGGAACATGCGTTTGTCGGTTGCCATACTCCTCAAAATTGCTTTAAGATTGTAGGAAAATATGGAGTAGGAATATGGAAACCAACAGAATTCACAGCCGAGACGTGACGGATTGTCACTGTCCTTAAAGCAATTTGCTCCTACCGTAGAGCAAGGTAGTCTTCAAGCAAATGCTTCACAGGATATAACGGCTATCATCCTTTTCTTTGCTATAGGAGAAGAGGACTGAACTTGCTTGTTGAAGGTAATGAAAGAGAACAAGGAGATGAAGAAGAATGCTGAGAGTTTTCTTAAGTTTTTCAAGAAAAACAAATTGTATATGTTGAAGATACCAAGATCTCATATATATAGATCTTGGGGTGTATTTTACAGCCCTTTTTAAACAAGTCTCAGCCTCTTTTCAACATCTAATAGCAGTTGATTACCGTTCATAGGCGAAGGGAGATGAACATTGGACCAAAAGTTGCAATTCAAGCTGAACAGTTCTGTCCGTTGGCACATCGATCGATCACATCGATCGATGTCACTTCAATCGATCGATGTGATCGATCGAAGTCAGACCGAAACTTTCACTTATCATTATGTCTTACATCGATCGATCATATCGATCGATCGATGTCACATAGATCGATCGATGTGATCGATCTATGTTGGGTAGAATGCTCCCAGAGTTGCAACATAGCACATCGATCGATCGAAGTATACATCGATCAATCGATGTCTCTTACATTGATCGATCCAAGTCGTCCAGAACACTTAACTTTATTCCAGCATTCACTTGGTTCAATCCAGCCTAGACATAGATCGATCCAAGTGGCCTATTTCAAGATTAAAGTGTTCATTAAATCACTTTAAACTCTCAAACAACCTCATATAAGCTTTATATAAGTTTGAAGCATTAAGGAAGAGTATTTTAACGTACTTTTCCAACAGCTCCTTGGGACTGGGACGATGGAGTCCTCAGGACCAGTGTATGACCTTTTGCTTCAAGGATATCAATTTGAGATAGCTTTTAATATTAAAAAAAGGAATATACAGACAGGCATCAATATAACTTGACATGATCTGACATAAATTTGATTAACCTAGAGTTTACAAAAGGGAGTCATAACAATTCTATCTGATCATATATTCTTTACTTTATACAAAATATACATATACATACACACACTTGAGATGCGCCTATTTGACATGATATAATGGATTTTCTTCCCTGAAGCAATCGCATGTTGCTGCATCTCATACTCCTTGTGCGATGAACACATGTATTGAGAAATCACCAGAAATCAAAAGCATGTGAGATCTGTCTTGCATCTAATTGCAAGAACAGCAAATTAGGTAGCATCACAAAGCCCAGAAGCAGGATCACAAAAGCCGTCACGATCGAGCATTTTCGGTGGCGGAGCACTTAGCAGAGGAGAAGATGGGGAACCATAGGCATTTCTTCTGCTGTTACCACAGCCTAGGCTTTTTCTTGTGCTTATACCTGTTACAGGATTTGTCCCACTCGCGTACTTGCAAAGAGCCTTCAAAAAACCATCATCAAGAGAAGTTGTCACAATTAAAAATTGCCACAAACGTGACAGATAATTCGAATTTTGTTTCATAGAGTTAATAGAAATGCCACTCGCTCACATATGAATGAGAAAATACAAGGTTGCGCATCACGTGGTTCTTATTTACCTATGGACTGAATTTCGATGATATATGCTTGTCAAATCTAATTGCAGTGAAATAGGTTAAACTAAGTTGCGACTCCCTTTGTTAGGCCAAAATATAATTTCGGAGTACAAAAGTTACATCTGACCATGATTGTTTAGTTGACGATTTCAATCTGAAAGCCTTCTAGAGACGAACTTTGAAGAGAAGCTTCTAGCATATGCTTAACAGTATGCTTGAAAAGCTTGAATAGATGGAGTATCATAGGCTTTGTATTTATAGACTAGCTAGGACCATTTTCGTGTTTAACCATTAATTAATTCTTTCTATCAAGGAATCAGACTGGTTGTCAATCAATCGGTAATCAAATCGTCCAATTCATTCAGCCAATAATAGTAAAATATCTTGCTAATAAAATATATGAATACATTTACCTATGTGATACACTTTTAGTAATTTATAAATAAATTACAAGATTCTTGTAATCAATTATATTATATTAAATTGATTCTTACATTCTCCCAATCGGATCACATGTCAATGATTGATAACACATTATAAGCAACAAAATAATATGCCCATGAATTGTCTTCTCACTTGAATTTATTGGCCGCAAAATTTTAAGATGAAAAAAATACAACATACAGATCATGTGGTCATGCTTTAATGTCAAGCACTCCCTTCCAAGAATTACATTACATCATACAATTAATCGAACAAAATAAATAATTAATACAAATCATCCTAATGAGTCCACGTTCATAGATCATATAGATCACACTAACTTTAAATGCACGCGCTCAGAAGTTAAAAACTGTCTAGGCAAACAAAAGACCAAATAACAACAAAGGGGATCCCAAGAACATCATATTAGTAGCGTGATACAGAAATACTTTAAACGAGAATCCTTTAGACATAGGATCAACAATCATTGACTCCGTATTGGTGTGTTCAATTTGTAATTCTCCTTGTTTGACATGATCTTTGACCTTTAAATACTTTATGTCAATATGTTTGCCGCAACTCCCAATTTTATTATTTTTAGCAGAGAACGCAGCAGTTGAATTGTTGTAGAGAATCTTCATATGTATATTAATAGTATCGGCAATTTCCAGACCAACGGTAGATTCCTCATCCATAAAGCATGTGAAGTAGCTTCATAGCATTTCTAGAACACATGTCCAAACTGAACTTTTCTCCTATGACAATAGATGACGCAATGGATGCGTAATTTTGCATGCCAAATCTCTCAAGTACTTCGTTAATGTAGGCCTTCTAGTAAAGAACGGGTAATTTACTTTCTATAGTGAATCTTCATACCAAGAACATAAGAGACTTCACTCATATCCGTCATATCAAAGTTCATTGTGAGAAATTGCTTAGTCTCATGTAATAACCCAATATCACTGCTTGCAAGCAAAATATTATCAATATATAGGACTAAGGAAATATATTTGCTCACACTGATTTTGAGGTATATACATTGATCAACCATCTTCTATACAAAACTAAATAAAGAGATTACCTTATGAAACCTAAGGTTTCATTGACAGAAGGCATGTTTAAGTTCATATATTGATTTATTCAATTTGCAAACCAACTGATCATCATTAGAATTGACAAATCTTTCAGGTTGAAGATGTATACCTCTTCATCAAGGATAGCATTAAGAAATGCAGTTATCACATTCATTTATTGTAACTCAAGATCGAAATGAGCAACCAATGCCAATCCCTATTTTAAACTGAAGAGAAGGTTTCATGGTAATCAATACCTTCTTTTTGAGTGAACCTTTGACTATAAGTTTTGGTTTTATAACGTTCAATGTTACCAAATGTCTCTCTTTTGGTCTTAAAGACCCATTTGCATCCCACTACAAAGGCTCTACTTGGTAATGGAACGCCTTTTATTAGCCATTAGTTTTATCTTATCTTTCATGGCATCGTACCATAGTGATCATTTTTCAATATTTATGGCTTATGAAAATGAGATAGGGCCATGATTCAGTCTAATGTCATAATCTGACTCTTGGAGATATACAACATAATTACTAGAAATTGCTACGATTTTAGTTCTCGAGGATCTTTGGGCTTCCACTATTTCAGCAGATGTAAGATTAGTGGCTCAATATTCATTGATTTTCTTGATGTCATTCTTCAACTAAAGGTTGCCCAAATGATGGATCTTCATTATATTGACCAGCAACCGAATTGTTTATAGGTAGATGTATAATTCGTGCATATCTTACTTTCTCAAAATTGAATTTTCAATCGCTCTCACTGATTTAATGATCCTCAAGAAATTGAACATTTCTAGCTTCAACAACTCTTGAAGTATATGAAGGACAATGCAATCTAAATCATTTGGAGTTAATTGCATATCCAATAAAGTAACCATTTTCATTCGTTCATTCAATTTCATGAGGTTTGGTTATATAGAGCAGGGGGTCTCACTGGAAGCAGACTCTCTATCCCTTGGGATAGAGGTATTGTCTGCCTACCACTTACCCTCCCTATACCCTAACGATAGCTTTTGCTGTCGTTGGGATATACTGGGTCCGGATGATGATGATGATGATGATGATGATGATGATGATGATGATGATGATGAATCGGATAACCACATATGTTTAAATGTTTTAAACTAGGTTTTCAACTGTTGTATAACTCAAAAGGTGTTTTAGGAATGACCTTATATGGGACCCTATTTAAAACATACACAACGTTTTTTAGAGCTTCACTCTGAAAGGATATAAGTAAATTTGTAGTGTTAATCATGCTACTGACCATGTCTATAAGAGTTCGATTCCTTCTTGCAGTAACACCATTTTATTATAGTGTGTCAGGCATTGTATTTTCGATAACAATACTCTCCTTGTGAAGGAACTCAACAAATGGACCGATCATTTTTCCCTTTCCTATGTAACATCCATAGTATTCACCACCTCTTTCAGACTGAAAAATTTTAATTGTCTTCTTTTTTTTCTCTACTTCTATTTTGAAGATTTTGAATGCATCAAGTGCTTCAGATTTATCTAATAAGAGATAGTGACACATAATTCTTGAATAGTCATCCATAAATGAAATAAAATATTTCTGACTACTCAAGCACCCCGTGTGAAATAGTCCGCAGACATCTGTATTTGTGATTTCAAGATGATGATAACTTTTTTTGGCATCCTTAATGGTCTTGTTTTTCTTGCCTTTTATCTATTCGACGCAAGTACCCATATCAGTAAAATCTAAAGTTCGCAAAACCCTTTCGTTCATCGTTTTTAATATTCTATCAATTGAGATATGTCTCAATCTTTTGAGCCAAAGCCTTAATGAGTTCTCATTAATAATATGATACTTGTACCACATTTATTTTCTCTGAAAAGAGTATGGTCATATATGGAATATAACTTAAGTTGAAACAAAAAAATATTCAATTTGGCAGAGCCAATGATTTTATTATCTTTCAAAAGGTTCATAATAAAAAGATAAGAATTGGAATCATATCCAATAACCGAAGTTTAGAAAGAGAAAGTAAATTTATTGAAAAAGATGGAACATAGCAAGTATTTCTAAATCTAGTTGAAAACTAGTCTTCAAAAGGAGCCTATAAGAGATCACTCCTTCAATAGTAGAACTTATCTGCTTTCTAGAATAGATGCATTGCTCACTTTCCTTTGGCTTCCTCAGGTTCAAAAAACTCTGCATGCTTTTAATAATGTGAATTGTAGAACTACTATCAATCCACCATGTATTATTAGAAACCTCGTGAAATTAGATACATGACACACAAAGAAAAATTATCTTTCTTCCCAAGTCATTCCTTGAACTTCAAGAATTCTTCTTCTAATGTTCCTTTTTTTTATAACAAAACCAGCATCTGTCTTTGTCACCAATTTTTTTGGTGGAATACCTTTGCTTTTTTACTGTATTTCCTTTAAAATGAGTTGTAAGATACACAGTTTCAGTATACTCATTCTTCAACCTCCACTCCTCTTGAAAAGACATGGTCAAAAGTTCATCGATTGACCTTTTTTTACATGTGTTGCATGAGATCTTGAATGGAGTATACTCCAATGAGAGAGAGTTGATAACGAAATACACCAGAAATGGCTATGAGATTTCAATATTAAGGGAGCTCAGTTTAGCAGCAACATCTCTCATCTCCATGATATACTCACACACATAACCACTTCTGTCAAAGGTCATATTTGAAAGCCTCTTCATAAGGGTGTGGTCATAGCCTTGTCAGAGCTTACTAATTGTTCTTCAATAGCTTTCACGTAAGCTTTGACATTTTCAAAATTAGAGATAGAACTTTGCAATGCTTGTACTTATACGAGACTTAACAAGCATCATGCTCATGCGATTAGATCGCTCATAAACATCATAATTAGACCTCTCAAATGGCTTACTTGATTCCAGGGATTTGGTGGTTCTCTTCACGGAGCGTCAGGCATAATTCCATGCACTCTAATGTGAAAAGGATGATGTCCTTACATTGAACGTAATTGCCTCTAATCAACATCGGAGTATTAGCAGAATCAAAGAAAGCAGTAGTATGAATAACTGCATAACTAAAAAATACAAATCATGCCATGAATATATATTCAAAACAATAAATTAATCAAGTTGACTCACATAGTATATTCTAAACCTCTCTGGGTAGAGATGCACTCGTGCTTATAATACACTTAAAACAATATGAATCGAAATTGGGTCCAAGACCAGTCCAAATGGACAATGCCCATAACAGGTCCAAATGATCAACTGTAAGGTGTTAAACAAAAATGGGCCAAGGTCCAAATGAAAAAGCCCAAAATCGGACCCTACAAAATTTTTCTTAGGGCATAGATGGCAGAGCCCAATCCTGAATCCCCTAAACAAAATGAATTACATACAGATTGGACAAAGCCACACACATAAGACCAAGTGAAACCTAACCTTTTTTTCTGACTCCAATCACATCAATTTTCAGTTTACTTGAAAATATGACTTAATATAAGTCCTATAAGTCAAAATATTCATATGTAACCACGCTCCCACTTTTCTTACAAATGTCTTTAATATCGCGTGTTATGTTTTTCCAGTAACAAAATCTTCCAGCAGCCTATAGAAGTTAAATTTTGAAAGAAAACAGAGGAATAAACACACAATAAAGCTCTTATCTTTAAAAAAAAAAACCCTGAAACAGAATAACCTGAGGATGAAAGGGCATTGATCTATTGAGAAATCAAACAGATACAAGGAGGAAATTAAATAGGATGCTGATACTCAAATCCAAAGTTCTCAATTTCGTTTCTTGAGCATGAATCTTGATAATGAAAAGCCTACTGAGTTGTGCTGTGGATAGATTATGCGTCACAAAAGGCTAACGGCCCAAAATTCATATCGGCCACAAACCAAAAAAAGTTAAAGAACTTTAACAGTACACATAATTTTAATATTGAAGGTTCGATATGATTAAATTGTATTTAATGATACATAAGTTTGTTTTCTAACATACAAACAATAAAGTCAGACAAATCTCTGATATCAATTGTTAGGCAAAATATAATTGTGAAAGCATAAAAGTAATTCCGGTCATAATCGCTTAGTTGACGTCTTTAATCCGGAAGTCTCTAGAGAGACGAACTTTGAAGAGAGTCTTCTAATCTATACCTATCACTATCAATATGCTTAAAAGTTTGAATATATTGAGTATCACATACTTTGTATTTATAGGCCATGGTAGAGACCCTTTCTATATTTAACCAATAACTAATTCCTCACATCAAAAAATTATGCTAATTGTCAATCAATTAGCAAACAAATCGTCTAATTAATGCAGTCACTAATAGTAACGTATCTGGATAATAATATATACGAATACATTTACCCATGTGATCTACTTTAATAATTTATAAATAAATTATGAGATTCTTGTCATCAATTATAATAAATTAAATTAATTATTGCACCTTCGTCCTAAAAATATTATCAGATTTTGTCAAATACAAAGTTGGTCAAACACTATATATAAAACCGAATAGTTAGTTAATTGGAATTTAGTTTTAAATGATACGAGAATTAGTTTTGCAAAATATTGTGCTAATATTTTTTTCATATTCGACCTTAATTTAATGTGCCGTTTATGCATGTACATATAGACCCGGGGTCTCATTGGAAGCAAACTCTCTATCCCTTGGAATAGAGGTATTGTTTGTCTGCCATTTACCCTCTCCAGACCCTAGCGATAGCTCGTGCGACAAGCTGTCGCTGGGAAATACTAAATTCAATTGATTGATTCGACCTTAATTTAATGTTTGATCAAATACTTTTTTTGATCCAATATTTTCTGAATGAAAAGAATACTTGGTAAAATAACTACTACTATACATCGAATGCGTCCAAAAAGTGGGGAAAATGGATGGTTAAGTGAGGAGAAGAGAACCTGTTTCTGAAGTAGGTCAATCACAGCATCACTGAAATCAGCACCTTCAATGAGAGCACCCCCCAGATCACTCCGAGTTAGAACTGATCTTGCTAGTATTGCATTTGTTAAATTGGCTTCATTCAGAACCTACATTTCAACCACCCAGCTTGGATATCTCAGATGTCTACATGGCAATCGGTTCCGATATGAGGAAAGTAAATTACGAGGAATTCAATCATGCATCGCCACTTGTACGAAAAAAACACTTTTTTAAAGAAGGGAATGCTGCACAATTTTTTTTTGAAAAAACTTTTATACGCGTGGCGACGCTTGATTGGAGGCCTTAAAATTAACCTCACTTTTAACCTCCTCAGTTCTGAACCGAAAATAATGATAATCGACCATTATTGCTTCTTTTTTCTTCATAATTATCCTTTCAGAGTTCATCCCTCCGCATGCCGCCACCTTGAAGACTCGTCCTCTTACATTTTTGTCAATTTAACAGTGGCTATACATACATACATGTGTCTCTGTGTGTGTATATATATACAGACACACATATGACCACGTGGGTTGCAATTTAAAGATCCAGATTCAAACTAAATCTTACCATTCGGTCCATCAAAGTATCACTCAGATCAGCACCTACAAATTGACATTCAAATTAGTCGTATATCAGTTTGATATTTTAAATATTATTTTCTGAAACAAGAACAATTGAAATAAGGCGTCTGTATACATTTAGGGATAAAGGTAATTGATTTTTTTTTAAAAAAAAAGGGAAATAATTTGATTTTCTTTTCTTAGAAAAACATTTGGATTATTAAAAATTTGAAGCAGTTTTGCATACGGAATCAGGAATGGAGGCGGAATTGCGTTTTCGCGATCTATAATTTAAGTATTTAACAATTCCGGATCAAGTCGGCGTTCTAGGTCAGACTGAAACCTCAACGTACTTTTCCGACAGTAATGCTATTGATTTAATAGTTTTCTTTATGCAATTGATTTGGTACTACTTAATTTAGGGTTTTACAAAGTGAACATCGAGATCAGAAAAATGGTATCTTTTGTGCAACCAAAGTGGAAGTCAATAAGGTTAAGTTCGATTCGTAGTTTTCCAGAGGCTTTTAAGCTAATACCCAAAGCCGATCGGTCTAATATTCATGATTGTATTGAATTTTTGGGGAAAGAATATTCCGACCTTGTGAATGATGTTTTGTGTGTAAATATTGAGACATTGAATCAAGATTCAGAATTACCAACAACCCTGATTGCAATAAAAGTTGAGGAAGGAAATATAGATGGTGTTACCCCTTCTGAGACACTAAATCAGGATTCAAATAGAGATGATAATGCACTCCAGACATTGTATCATGATTCAGAATTGCCTCAAGCTTTGATTGCAGTAAAAGTTGAGGAAGGAAGAGGAGATGGTGTTAGCCCTGTGGAGACGGCGATTCGAGAATCAGGGTTGCCTAGAGCTCTGTGTCAAGTAAAAGCTGAGAAAGTAACATTGAAGGAACAAGGAATTGTAGATGGTGTTAGCCCTTTTGAGACACTAAATCAGGATTCAAATTTGACTATGGCTCTAGCTCAAGCAAAACTTGAGGAAGATAGATTTGAGGAATACATAAATCATTCAGAATTGCCTGGAGCTCTGATTGCAGAAAGAGTTGAGGAAGGAAGTGGAGATGGTGTTAGCCGTATCGAGACAGCCAGTCGAGAATCAGTGTTTCCTAAAGCTCTATGTCAAGTAAAAGTTGAGGAAGTAACATTGGAGGAGCACGGAATTCTAGATGGTGTTAGCTCATTCAAGACACTGTATCAAGATTCGGAATTGTCTCCAGCTTTGAATGCAGTAGAAGTTGAGGAAGGAACTGGATATGGTGTTAGCCCTGTTGAAACACCGAATCAAGGTTCGGTGTATACGTCATACATAAGATTAAGTTTGACGAGGTATAGGTCGTACATAGAAACACCTTAGAGTATATTTAGGGACATAAAATAGGCGTAGACACTATCTACGCTTTAGGTTGACTTTGCACGTGCTTGGTTATGTTTTGCAGTTGTTTTGCATTACATGTACAAATACACGTTATGTGTATTTTAATATCGAAAGCCTCTTCTTTGTATTTGCTGAATTTACTCACTAAAACACTAGCACATCATATCTCTATTATTATATCATTTATGCAGGTACATATAGAGCCGGGAGTCTCACTGGAAGCAGACTCTCTATCCATTGGGACAGAGTATTGTCTGCCTACCACCTACCCTCCCCAGACCGTAACGATAGCTTTTGTTGTCGTTGGGATATACTGAGTACAGATGATAATGATGAGAGTTATGGATGGTTTTACTGCATCTAAGACATTGATTCAAGGTTCAAAACATCCTGGAGCTCCAGCTGAAGAAAATGTTGAGGAAAATGGGGGTGTAAATGGAGTAAACGCGGTTAAGAAAACGAGTCAAGATTCAGAACTGCCTAGAGCTACAATAACTCGAGTAAAAATAGAGGAAGATGGAGGTGGAGATGGAGGTGTAGATGGTGTTAATGCAGATACTGTTGTGAATAGGACGAAAATGGATACTAGTGTGGGAGATATTGATCATTTGGAACAAAGGATTATGCGAACTGCATCAACAACAGTGAGTAGACTTTTGCCTAAACGAAGGAAAGTGCCTGCACTTCGTAATTTTCCAAGATTCTGTGGCCAAGATTTTACTGAATATGGCTTCATCAATAAGGCTATGATTTTTGATTATACGACGGAGAGCAAAAATGCACAGAGTTCTACTGCTTTTAAGCATATTGATATTTTGTCAGAGAAAGTAGAGCATGACAAAGAACCAATAGAAACTCGTGTCGAGCCCCCCAAAATAGTTTTGGAGGGACCTCAAAGCACTACATGCTATTGCATGGAAGGCATTGGATGTTCATATGTCAAAAAGAATGTTCAGCAGTTGGCTTTTGAGCAACAAGCTGCACAAAAAGATGATGCCATCATCAGCCAATCCGTAATTGCAAGAACCAACCGCACCGAAGTACATTGTTCATGTAAGAAGGTAGATAGACTAGACAAGGGACATGATGAAGCCGAACCTTCACCTGCCACAGTTAGTTTGAAGGTGTCTTGTCTACAAGAAGGATCAGATATGAAACTATGTCAAAAGAAGCATCCTGCTTCACTAGGATTAGAGCATAAGGAACTCGCCCTTGCTCATATGGCTGCACCAAGATGTCCCTTGGGGCCACAGTTGGGTGCAAGCTCAGAAGTACCAACAGAAGCTAGCATCAATAGCCCATCAGGGAGTCTGGGAAGCAACCGCTTCAAAGTATATCGATCACGTAAGAAGGCACATAGGCTAGAGAAATGACAAGATGGACCTGAATCTTCATCTGCAACAGTTAGTCTTAAATGTCACGTCCACAGGGAAAAGTGTTGGATATGAAATCATGTCAAAAAGAAAAGAATCCTGCTCAACCAGAATCAGAGCGTAGGGGCGCCTTAGAGTATATTTAGGGACGTAGATAGGCTTAGGCACTATGTATGCTTTAGGTTGACTTTGCACTTGTTTGTTTATGCTTTACCGTTGTTTGCATTATATGTACATATGCATGTTATATGTATTTTAGTATCAATAGCATCCTCTTTGTATTTCCTGAATTCCCTCACTAACACACTAGCACATCATATCTCTATTATTGTGACATTTATGCAGGTACATATAGGCCCGAAGGTCTCACTGGAAGCAAACTCTCTATCGCTTGGGACAGAGGTATTGTTTGCCTGCCACTTATCCTCCCTAGACCCTAGCGATAGCTTTTGATGTCATTGGGATATATTGGGTACGAACGGTAATGATATGTTTCTGTCTACTACGGAATTTGTTGGTTCTTGAAGCTAGCTATGTTTAAAGTAGAATACCATATCACATCATCGAATTGATATACTGAAATGAGATTGTCTTCTGCAGCATTTGGATGCATGAAATGAAATTTGTGAAATTGATCATATCTGGTATATTTTATTTTGTTGCATTATTTTACATGTTTGGTATACGTTTTACCTGTGAAATTGGCTTTATATGCTACGGCTTTCTCAAGGTAAGCGCCATTGAAGGTAGAACCACTGAAATCTGATTCCCTCATGTCAGCAGATGTGAAATTGGCTCTTCTGTATCAGTCATTTTAGTTAAACAGTAAATATCTGGCATCAAAACATGAACTTTGCAACACATTATTAGAGCAAAAGGCCAAATCTCTGGCTCTGGGTCCCACTGCTCCAACCCCAAACAGCATTATGGAGGATGCAAATCAGTAGCTCAGCGGTTTCTTAAGGTTGTGAGGTCTTACATAAAGAGCCCACACAATGTGTCCAATGCAACCTGGGCCTTTGGTCCAGCAGCAGTGGAACACACACTGTATGTCTCTAGAATCGAACCATGTATCTCTTAGAGCAAATCCAACCCGAGTACCAACTGAGCTATGTCCTGGGCACTTTGCGACACATTATTGATTGTATGTGTAGAAGTATCAAACCAATTATCAGTGACTATTCTTTCAATTATGCTTTAAAACGAGAAAAGCAGTGTGTTATTGTATGTGTGATGATCAAACAAGTCCTGTTCCAGCTCAATCTAGGCACTTTAGGAATATTTTAGTTAATAGATATCTGAGAGTACAACTTTTTTATGCCTATTGAGGTTGATAATATAATGGTCAAAAATGATCAATTGGGCAACTGGCAACTTATCCTAAGAAACAAAAATACATATGTATTGCAAGGGCTTAAAACTCAGAGCAATTGCAATTCAATGGATAGGTGTTAGCCATGAAGACTTACCTGAAATTCTCATTTACATGAACTGCTTTTCTGCAAAAGAACAATCACATAAATCAGAATAACTAAATCTCAACCAGAACACCCCCACCCCAACCCCCACCCCCACTTCCCCTGCTTCTTTTCTACTCACTTGAGATCTGCAGAGCCAAACTGAGCAGCTGAACCAATCCCAAATTCGCCACGCGTTTCAGCCTCAAACTTGTTAAGGTCAGCAATGGCAGGCATATTAGAGCTGAATGTGATAACAGCAGCTGCCAGTGCACTTGAAACCAAAACTCTCCACTTTTTTGGTTCTGCACCATCAGTTCATGTTTCTTTCAGTAAAGGGCCTTTTTCTCCCCCTTCCAATTACATTCCACCAGAAAATAAACTCATGACTTGGAGTATAAAGGATATGATAAAAAGAGAGTTCATAATTGCTAACCTTTTTCTTGAGATTGCTGGTTGTTTATTAGGCAGATGGTTGGAGATGACCTTGAGGGAAACTGAGGAATTAGGGGTCTGTGAGTGAAAGAAGATAAGGGGGAGATATTTGCTGATCTCAATGATACTAAAGAGGTTAAAGTGAGCTCCATTTTTGGGGAAATTCTTTGTAAATGGATTGCTGGAACTCCTGTATTGTTCAGTTGATGCCTATCAGTATTAATATATATGCCTTATGCTTGGCTTTCTTTTTTTTTTTTTTTTTGGATGAAAAATTTCGTACATTTACCTTCAGGGTTTACAGTTTTAGTTTTAAATAATTTTATAGAGAATGTAAATCAAGTTATATAGCGGTTTTTAGGTGACGGGCCTAGGACTTGATGTACACAAGCTGTTTGAGCTCAAACCCGCTTTGGTATCAGTAGTCGATGGTAGGGCTCAAGCACCCCATATAGTTGCTGATAAGATTCGAACTATCAACTTTTGGTGCAATCTATTATCTGAGTATCAGCTAAGATACGCCATGAATGATGATTTTCTTTCTTATTCGACATTGTGAAGTAGCAGTTGACACTGCCTGACGCATCATTATGGATCATCGGAAAACAATCTCAACATATCTCTAAAACATAAATATACTTGCGTACATCCGACCTTCCATACCTCGCTATAGACGGAAGACTCTAAGACAATGGGTAACGGTGGTGTTGTATTCTTCCATTTGGCCATACGGTGTGAGTAGGACAAGTGGTTAGGACTTTGCCACGATTTGTCTTTTTCTTCGTTGCTTCATTCTCATGATTTTGGATCAGATATGCCAAAGCGGTTGAAAAATCACTTTGCATTAGGCTTTTTGCATTGGAGGCTTCATTTGCCAATAATCAATTCAACAAATAAAATAGATCTATCTGGCGAAATAAAGAAGAATATTATGTAATTGAATTTTTTTTTTTTTTTTGTAAACCAAGGTAAAATGGAACCAATATGATACAAAATAATTATTTCTGTATTTTTTTGCAAAACATTTACTGTTTTAAAATAAAATAAATTTTGTGATACAATACCCCGTAAATATCCTACACGGCTTGCATGGTTGTTTTTCTTTCTCTCTTTCTTTTTTATTTGATAGAATTCCAGGAACCTTTATGAATAGCTAAAGAAGAAAATATTGTTGGGATAGAATTGCAGGTGTTATAGATATATTGGAATCTCAAGGATAAACATGATGTTGATGTACATTGTAGAGATAGATATTATATTAGATGTGGATATCCAAAATACATATATCTTTTGTATTATTCAAAAAGGTTTGTCCAAGTTTATCTTCACTCCGTGAGTCCTATAAACAGGGTCAGATATCATATATGAAAGACACACCTTGAGATACAAAGTTCTATAGTTTCTCTTTTATCTTCTCTACTATATTCTTACTTGAGTTTATAACACGTTATCCCTTGTGAAACAAAACGCAAAGCCGACCATTGATTCAAGCTTCAGGTTGACATCAATTTCAATTTCGGTAAGATGTTGTATACCTATTTAACATATTTCACAACTTTATCACAGATTATAGATCACGGTGCATAACAATTCAACTATAGTATATCCTATTATTATTAGAAGTACGTTTAGTTGGTTTGTGTGTGTGTGTGTCTATATATATATATATATATATATATATATATATATATATATATATATATATATATATATATATATATATATATATACCTGGAGTATATAACTACCGTTATTTATGTACAAATATTTGATATACCTGAAGTATATCAATGTCACTATTTATATTTGACATACCTGAAGTATGAATAATTGTCATGTCTGAAGCATGACATGATTAAATAATTAACATGCCTGAAGCATTAATTGTTATCATACCCGAAGCATGAATCGTTTTATCATGTCTGAAACATGAATTGTTAACATGCCTAAACCATTAATTGTTATCACGTCCGAAGCACGAATCGTTTTATCATGCCCGAAGCATGAATCGTTCGTGAATGGTTGATATATTTACCTCAGTAAATTAAGTTCATACCTTTACTGGAAATTTGTTTTAAAGTATCTGCTGGACTCAATTCAATGGCAAATTAATGATTTGATTGGGTCTGATGGGCTCAGTTCAGTGAGAATTTAATCACTTAGTATTTTTGTCTTTTGAGAATGATTTCAAATGCTTCTGATTGTATGATATTTCTTTCTATTGGATTTCATGTGAAGGTTGACGCTATAGTACTTTCAAATTAAGAAAACTTCATCCTTCCGCAAATTTATAGACCTGGCCTTGGACTGTTGGATGATCTTTTTGAACCCCTCCCTGCCTGTCGTTTGCCATATTACCACAATAATTGCAAACAAGATCAGCGGCAGCTCCTTGCTTCTTTTTGTGGTTTGTTTAATAATTCTGTGTATGTTATTTGGTTATCTTGAATGGCTTCTTGTTGGTTCACTTTGCATTTGTGGTGCTTAAAATCGTAAACAGTGGATTTACCAGGCCTTTTCATTTGAGTTCATAAGCAGATTTGAACCAAGAGGTAGGAAATGGTTCAAGGGAATTAAAATATGCATGAGTTTCTGAATTCAGGCACAATTGATTAATTAGTGGGAAGCTAATTCAGGCACAATTGATTAATTAACGGACATAAATTTAGGGGCGTGTATCTTTAAAAGATGTTATTTTGTTTTTGTTCTTCATGAGTTCATCAAGTGCAGATTCTTATTTTGCAGCTGAACGCTCTTCAATTGCTAGTGTATGCTAATCACGAAACTTGTTGGCGAAGCTTTTCTTTATCATGCACTTTAAATGAATATTCTTTTTGCATATGTTTGTTCTCTGAGGCTGTTATCTCGTTTTATGTCAAGTGTCTGTTTTAAATGAATATTCTTTTTCGCGGCTCGGCTACATAATGAAGGTTATCTCCTCGCATTTCTCAACTGTCTTGTATAATAATAAAAAAAAGTGTATATGTGTCCAGTTGTGTGTATGTATATATATGTGTGCGTGGGTATATGTATGTATATAATTTTATCTACATAGTTCATCCGTCCTCTGTTATTTTTAGAGTGTCTTGTGATGATAAAATTTTTATTCCTCCAAATAAAAGAGAATGAGTACTACTTTTAGTCCCTTTGTAACGGTTCTTGGTGAGATCAGGGACATGCAACTCTTACCTGACTGTCCTAAGTTTGTATGGCAATCCGTAAAGATATGTCCAGTTTTTTTTCCAGGGGTTAAAAGTTTGAAATTTATGGTCCACCTTAAGAGGTGCATGCCCAAAGCATTATTATAGTAGCCATGTCTGAAGCATGAATTGTTAACATGCCTGAAGCATGTATTGTTGTTATACCCGAAGGATGAACAATTATCATACCCAAAGCATAAACTATTGATATATATGAAGCATGAATTATTAGCATAGCCAAAGCATGGATCATTGTTATGCCTGAAGCATACATAATCGTCATGATCAAAGCATGAATAGATGATACATGCGCAGTATGAATAGTTGCCAGGAAATATGAATAATTGATATACCCGCAGTATTGATAGTCAAAATACCATAAACATGTGTAATTCACACGCCAGAAACATGTGTAATTCACACGTCAGATGCACAAATAGTTCACATGCCAGAACCATGAGTAATCAACATGCCAGACGCATGAGTAGTTGACATGCTAGAAACATAAGTAGTCGAAATGCCTGAAACATAAATAATAGACATGCCGGAAGCATGAGCAGTTGACATGCCGGAAGCATGAATATTCAACATACTTGAAGCATGTATAGCGGATATGTCTGAAGCACAAATCATTGTCATGCTTGAAGCATGAGTAGTGGACATGCCTGAAGCAACAGTTCTAATTTGCTTGTTGTAAGTTATTTCTCAATGACAGGTTACCAAGTCTGTTAATTGTTATGTTCTTGCATATATTTAATTTTGTCATATATACAGTTTTTTTAATACATTTTGTTAGTACGATATTATTATGATCTAATTTATTATGCCTGAAGCATCTTATGCCTGAAGCGTATAACATTTAACCCAAACCTGTAGTTTTGAGTGAATATCTTGTTTTATCATATATTTTCCTGTATACAACTAGTGCATTTTGCCTAGGCTGGTAATATTACATTGATTAATATATGAATCGTGTTTCCTGAAGAAACACCATTGAATATGTATGAGTAGATATTCCAAAATTAATTTTGATATGAACATATCATCCAAAGTGAATGATATGAGCATATGTTTAGTTGACAGTGGAATGACACACACAACATCGAGTGAGGCTCTGCGACTATACATCCACTCGAATGTAATATTGTGATGAACCAGAAATTCGATAGTTTAAAGTTATTTATGACATAATCGACTTGGTCACCCAAATAGAATAATGATATGTACAATTGTACAACACTCACTTGTGTACTCTTTAAAGAACCAGAAGATTCTAGAAACTCTTTTATCAACAAAAAGATTACATTATCTCGTGATTTTGTGTGTGTCACTTGTTCATGTGAGTTTGCTTTTGAAAAGACTAGTAGCTTTTGCCAAGCTTCTTGCTCAGATTATATGATTATGCGATTAAATTTATTAAGTATTGATAATATATGTGAATTTATATCCCGAGCTTTCAATGATTATTGTATGTCTTGATATTGGCCTTGAGCATTCAGTTGCAAGTGTGCACACTTAAATGGCCCAGCAGTGTCATTTATTAAACGTTACAACTGATTGCTAGACGTTTGATTTTAAGAACCAATTTACCCATATGAGCTTAGGGAAATGCAATTATACATGTATCAGCATTGATTTGGTGAGCTAGTTTTTCCGCCGTTAGGGGGAGAGAAAGTGCTGGTTCCTGAAGAACGGCATGAAATTTAATGGAACGTTCTTTCACTATCTCACCTTAATATTTGAACAAATCAATGCGAGCAAGAAGTAAAATGATAACAAAATCCCACGTTTTGGAGATGAATACACCGATTCAACTTGATGTCCCTGAAGGGCATGATAATGGTATACCAAAAACAAGTCTAAAACGTGGACGCCCAGTTGGTGTTAAGATAAAAGCCCTCGAAAGAGAATGGTACAAATAATACTCCAGAAGAGAATACTCAACAAGAGATTAGATGTTTACAACTTGAAACCGCTATATAAATAAGAACTGATCGGTCTAATAATCAATAAACAAGTTGCTCCTGAAGAAGCAAGTGAACACAATTTTGAAAAGATCTCTTTGAATTATAAGAGAAAATTGGGATAGACAAATGATCATTATTGATAATGTATTGATTGAGGGATTGCATGTGAAGTTATGAATCAAGATCCTGAATCAATGTTAACTGAAAAGTGTCAACACAGAAATCATTGGCCAAAATAGAAAGATGCAATCCAAACCCCTGAAGGGAAAGTTGCGAAGCATTTGGACCCGTAGTCCAAAACCCTTGAAGGGAAAGTCGCATTTCCAAATTATTCGACCTGCGGTTAAACCCCTGAAGGGATCAAACATATTGGATACAAATGGGTTTTTGTACGAAAACGCAACGAGAAAAATGAGGTTGTATGATATAAAGCACGTCTTGTTGCGCAAGGTTTTCACCAAATACCTAGGCTTGATTATGGTAAAACATATTCTCCGGTTATTGATGCCATAACATTACGATTTCTAATCAGTCTAGCAATAACTAAAAACCTTGATATGCGGTTAATGGACGTGGTTACCACATACTTATATGGATCATTAGATAATGATATTTATATGAAAATCCCAGAAGGATTTAAATTGCACGAAGTATATAATTAAAGGACGCATGAGTTATACTCAATCAAATTACAAAGAACGTTGTATGGATTGAAACAATCTGGCAGAATGTGGTATAACCGCCTTATATATGTTGATAATCTAAATCTTGTTGGAACTCCAGAAGAGCTTACTAAAACCTCTAGTTGTATCATGAAAGAGTTTGAGATGAAAAACTTTGAGAAGATCAAATGTTCCCTCGGCCTGCAGATCGAGCCTTGAGTAATCATAGCGTGGTACGATCGTTATATACAAAGAAAGATTCAATTCGACCACAAGAAGATAACAAAGAATTATTAGGTCCTGAAGTACCATATCTTAGTGTTGTTGGTGTTTTAAAGTATCTTGCGAATTTCGATACCATATATAGCATTTTCAGTGAATTTATTGAGAAAGCATAGTTCAACACCAATACGAAGACATTGAAATGATGTCAAACACATTTTTATCTTCTTGGAACACCATAGGGGTGTTTATACTACTCAAGGAAGGTAGCTCCACAAATAGTGGGTTATGTTGATGCTGGCTATCTATCTGACACGCATAAGGAAAGACCACAGAATGTATATGTTTTGATGCGGTCATATTACGGAGATGAGTGAAACAGACAATAACAACCATCTCCATCATTATAAGATTTTGGCATTGTATGAAGCATGTTGTGGATACATTTGGTTGAGGTCGATGATTCAGCATATCACATACGACGACATCATTGTTTGAGGATAACGGTAGATGTATTGTTCAAGTTGAAAATGGCTACATCAAAGAAGAATAAAGCATATATCATCAAAGTTCTTCTATACTTATGACCTCGAGAAGAATGGTAATATTAATATACAGCAGATACAATCAAGTCAGAAGGTTGCCGACTTGTTCACGAAAGCACTACATTTAAAGAGATGATCTACAACATTGGAATACATCGACTCAAAGTTCTCTTGCCAGCATCAGGGGAGTGTGATTACTACATGCACACTGTACTCTTTTTTCCTTCGTCCAAGTTTTTTATCCAATAGGGTTTTTCTTAGCAAGGTTTTAATAAGGCAGTGTATCACACTTACCAATTATTATGAATATGTACTCTTTTTCCTTCGACCAAGTTTTTATCCCATTGGGTTTTTCTTGGCAAGGTTTTATGAGGCATATTCTATAAAGTTTGGATATCCAAGGGGGAGTGTTATGGATATATTGGAATCTCAAGGATAAACATGATGTTGATGTATATTGTAGAGATAGATATTATATTAGATGTGGATATCCAAAGTACATATATCTTTTGTATTATTCAAAAGGGTTTGTCCAAATTTATCTTCACTCCGTGAGTCCTATAAATAGGGTCACATATCATATATGAAAGACACACCTTGAGATACAAACTTCTATAGTTTCTCTTTTATCTTCTCTACTATATTCTTGTTTGAGTGTATAATAGCAGGAACCTTTATGATCAATTGGGCAAGCATTTAAGAAAAAGAAAGAATTTTGATTTAAAGAAAGCTATCCATTAAAATATGTGGTTGGATAACCTTAACAGGTGCCCGGGGGGGGGGGGGGGGGGAGCAGTGTTAGTTTCCACGTACATCCATTCCACAATCTACATTTTTGTATCAATTTTATTTTTTGTATTGCTTGAAGGTTACACTTTCTTTTCATTTCCGGATTTACCCATAAAAGTTTTGAAGTCTGGCATAAAGAATATGAAGCCCTTTAATTTCTTGACTCAGATCCTGGAATGGACGAAAAATTTGGAAGCCCTAAATCCAAAAGATATGTTATCCCCCCAGACAGCTCTATGGATAAAAAATGAAAACATAAATTGAATATCTTAGAAGAGATTTTGTGGTGTTATTAACTATTTTTGACACTGAAATTTTCCACATTGTTATATCATGATGTTTGTGCTATAGGACTTCAATAATACCACCAGTATGATGTAGTAAATTAGTAATAACACTACAAAGCTTCCTATATCTTAGATGCCAAAAATTATTTTTTTTCCTGTTATTTTTTGGAATAAATATGAACTCCATAGCTTCATAAAAGTACACTGTTAAAATTGCAACAAAGTCAAATTTTGTCTTAAAAGAGAAAGACTGAATTTGTTAAACCTTGCTAAATACACTGGAATACAATAAAATGCGTTTCCGGTGTACTAGTCTCATGTACGCATGATTTGGGAAGGAGTCAGATTGATGTAGGAATGGCGATTGATGGTTTCTAACTGAATTTAACTTTACCATATTTAACAAGAAAGTTCTTTCAGTCCCATGTAACACCCTGCACCCCATTTTGAAAAAGAAAAATAAAAAGAGATGGCAAAAGCCAAAAATTTGAAATACACTAAAATCTGAAGAGAGAAAAAAAAATGAGACAAGAACAATAATCTCTGGCATAGATATCTTCTAATGGGACCATTAAAGCAAGACAGGAAATTTGAAAGAGCTAGAATTTGAATAAGAAATATTTGCTCTAAACTGAATAAGTAAGGGGGGAATTTTCATCTAGAGAATATTTATAAACCTTTTTCAACTTTCATATAAGTGAAATGCTGTATATGTATAATGTAAATTTTCAGTTAACCATCTTAATAAATGGTTCTGGACAATCATATTAACTGTACGAGAGTCTAAAGAGGTGTCACTTTGGATTTGTCTTTCTAATCAGTTCGTTTGGTCTATCTAATAAGATGAGCCCAAAGAATGAAATGCTTTAAGGACTTACGTAAGTTACATCTTTCAAGTTTCAAGTCCAAATGAATATTCGTTTTCTTGCAAAAGATCATACGATGATTCAGAGCATTCTTACCGCTTTAATCTCAAATAGTTTTGTGAATAATGTAAATCAAGTCATTCAGTGGCCTCTTAAACGAGAGGTCCGGTATTTGGTGGCCACAAGGTATCTGGGTTGAAACCTGTTATGGTATAAATAGTTGACGGCAAGGTCCAAACACATACAGTGGCTGCTGAAATTCAAATCGATAACTTTGATTACAATCTATCACCTGTATACCAACTGAGTTACGCTATACTGACATAAGTATTCTTTTCTATTCTCACCCGTTAGTGTAGATGAATAATTTTGAACCTCATAATAATTTTGTGCAAGTGAAAGAATTTCAGCGTATCTATTTCGCGAAAATATAGTATATAGTGAACTAACAACTCACAAAGGTTGTAATAAGTTAAAAACAAAAAACAAAAAAGTGGCTTAATTGTATAAATGAAACTACCTTATTCATATTCTTAACTACGTGTTCTCATAGAAAACTTTCAGCCAGAAAGCCATGCACGATTGATGTAAATTTTATGAGCAAGAAATATATTCATTTGTGGTTTCTATGAGTATAATGTAAAGAAACTTGTCGTGTTAACTTCTTGACTGCAATATACTTAACATATTTTCTGTTGGTTAGTTCTGTGGTGATGTGGATTTCTATAACATAAAGCTTTTTTTATGATTGGTTTACATATCCCAATGTTTCCAGGTAGGGAATTTCGAAAGAAACATCAGGTGTTCGAATATTGTCGAAGGCAAGTATGTTTGAACCCCCTCCATACTAGCTGCATAGTGTGGGAGCACTATTGGCCGTGGAATGACTTAATAGGCTGACAGTCCAGCTCGTCGGTTGTTCCTTCGGTACCAATGAGCTCCTTGTGATGTCTTTGTGCTATGACAAACTTCTACTAATAAGTCTTAGAAACTTAATTTACATCTCTACAAATCATGTGTGACCAGAGGTAGCTAGGACCCTTACTGATTGGGTTCAACCTTTTTTTTAACTTGCATGTACAACCTGGTGACTACTCGGTACGACGCGGTTGAATGTTCTAGAGACCGTACACCACAAAAAGAATTTCGTTCACCGACGAACCACGGTTCGTCGGTGTTGCGTCGGTAATTTGCGACGCATTTGCGATACATGCATTTTCGTCGTTAATTGCGACGAAAATACGATGAAAAGCATTGTCGCTAACAAAAAAGTAGTCAGGTTAATACTTGCGTTTCAATTTCGTCGGTGTTTTGTCGGTGGTTCGTCGCTACTCTGTGTGTTTTATTCGTCGCTATTTAGTTTGTAGCGTTACGTCGCTATATCGTCACTATTGTGTCGCTAAAATTCCAGAACACGGATAAAATAAATTCGTCGGTGAGTAGTTTATTGGCGTTGTGTATCGTCGGTTTTTTTGTCGATGAAACCCGCGTGTCGCAAATGTTTTGTTTTACTTTTCGTTCGTATTCCGATTTGTCGTTGTGTCGTCGCAGATTCATCGAGGATTAAACACGTGTATTAATTAAGGAAAAATAAAGCGGTGATTGGAAAAAAAATTTATTAATTTAATAATAAAATTTACATTATGAAACGAAAAATTAAAAAAGAAATCTAAAAGAGAGGCAGAGAGGGGCCGTTCACTCTTCGTCATCGGAAGAAAGAGTGGCCGACACATTCTCTGGGAACTCTTTGAGGAGGCGCTTCAGCTTGTAATATCCGAATTTCAACTTCCGCAGCCTTCTAGTCATGCTGTGCAGTTGCCTCGACTGCTGCTGCATGTTTGCTATCAGCATACGGTAGTCGATATCCTGTACCGGCATTTTGTTCTTGAGCATCATCCTCTCGCGGTAGTGGGCCATACACAGATATGGAACCCTCCCGCTCAACCGATGGTGGTTGAGGAGGTGGCCCTTGTGGAGGGGCACTATTTGCACCTCCACCACGCCTTGGGGTTCTTCTAAAACGACGCGGCATATTTTGATGTTTTATAACTTTGTATGTGTGTATATGTGCGGATGTTTGGGGTATAAATAGGTAAATTT
>AP025040.1:38555320-38572684 GCA_036186865.1 Eustoma russellianum
GGGATCTCACAACCTATACATGCAGATGGTGCAAGACACAGCCGCCGGTGCATTTACGGGAGAGCAGTACTTACAAATGCAGTATCTGGATGAACAGCCGCGTATATTCGTGGAGGAAGATCCGAACCCTCAGGCGAGACAGTTTTTTGAGATGCTGAACGCCGCCAACACGCTGCTGTATCCCGGTTGCGGTAGTCACACACAGATGTCCATGATCGGTCGGATGACGAGCATGAAGACGAAGCACCGCATGATGGAGAGATTGTACGATGGGATGTGTCAGCTGATGAGGGAATCTCTTCCCGAAGGGAACACAATGGTCGACAGTTTTTATTCGACGAAGAAACAGCTGCAGGCGTTGGGACTGCCGGTTCAGAAGATCGATTGTTGTTCAGAGGGGTGCATCATATACTGGGGCATCAACGAGGATAAAGACAAGTGCAGGGTCTGTGGAACACGCAGGTGGAGAATGAACAAAAGAAACCGGAACGTACCAAGAAAGCAATTGTACTATTTACCTCTCGCCTTTAGACTACAGAGGCTCTACGCATCCGGTGCCACAGCTAGCCAGATGAGGTGGCACGCGGAGCACTACACGAAAGACGGTGAGATATGCCATCCATCTGACGGCGAAGCTTGGAGGACGTTCGATGCGACACATCCGGGTTTTTCGTCGGAGACAAGGAACGTTAGGTTGGGGTTATGCACCGACGGGTTCAATCCGTTCGGACAGCCGGGAGAGCAGTATTTGTCGTGGCCTGTAATCGTGACGCCGTACAATCTACCACCTTGGATATGCATGAAGAAGCTGTACATGTTTCTTGACTGTGATCGCAACCGGGGGCCTAGGAATCCGAAACAGAAGATCGACCTATACCTGCAGCCATTGATACATGAGCTGAAGTGGTTGTGGGAGTTTGGCGTGGAGACGTTCGATGTATCGACCAAACAAAACTTCCAGCTACGCGCTGCGCTGATGTGGACCATCGCGACTTCCCGGCTTATTCTATGTTGTTGGGGGTGGAGCACAATGGGGAAATACGCTTGTCCTTGCTGCATGAAGCAAGCGAAGACGATGTCCTTGAAACATGGACGTAAGATTTGCTGGTTCAACAGCCATAGGAAGTTCCTGCCCAGACGTCATTTGTACAGAAAGAGCGTGACGGCGTTCATGCCTGGCATCGTCGAGAAGGACACGAAGCCTGAGCTTCTCACGGGTGCGGAGGTGTTGGAGGAGATAGACAGTTGTGGATTCGTGGGGGTCGCTGATGATCCGGACGGCAGCCACAACGCATACCTGGCCCGTGACTGTATCGGGTGGAAGAGAGAAGCATATTCTGGGAGCTTCCGTATTGGAAGAGCAACATGATCCGACACAACCTGGATGTCATGCACATTGAGAAGAACGTGTTTGACAACATTTTCAATGCGGTGCTGAATGTGCCTGAAAAAACGAAAGACAATTTGAAGGCACGATTTGATATGCGCGACCTCAATATGCGACCGGAGCTGCATCCTGTTGGCACATCCTACATGCCGAAGTCTTCTTACACGCGTCAGGCGTTGTTTAGCGTGGCTGGGACGGCTAGATTTCCTGACGGCCATGTTTCGAACCTATCAAGAACATCGACGTGAATAAACGCGGTTTGCACGGGATGAAGAGCCACGACTGTCACGTGTTCATGCAACGGTTGATGCCCATTGCATTCCGCGAGCTGCTTCCAACCAATGTATGGGAAGCACTTACCGAGATGAGTCTGTTCTTCAGATGTCTTACATCCACGAAGACTCAGGGCGGATGATATCTCAAGGCTGGAGGACGAAATCCCATTGATCATTTGCAAGCTGGAAACTGTATTCCCTCCGGCCTTCTTTGATTCAATGGAACACCTGCCAGTTCATCTACCATACGAGGCACGCGTTGGTGGTCATGTTCAGTACAGGTGGATGTATCTGTTCGAGAGGTACTCTTATTTATTACGTGACGTTCTTATGTGTCTAAGCGCAAGCATTTGAACAGATATTCCCTATATGAACATATATCTCAGGCATTTTGAAGCTGAACATCAAGAACAAGGCGAAGTCGAGGCTCGATGTGCAATGCCTACCTGACGGAGGAAGCCTCGACCTTCGTGTCTCATTACTTCGATCCAGATGTCCCGTCGAGGTGCAGAGATGTTCCCCGGAACGACGACGGCATTTCCAGATCCGGTGTCCTCCCGATATTCACACATCCGATCAGATTTCACGGACAGGGAAAGGAAATGATATTGGGGGACAGCGAGCTGAAGATTGCTCATTCTTATGTTCTGCGCAACTGCCGTCAAGTCGACCGTTTCCAGAGGTATAAACCATATCCAATTTTAATTTGTAAATACCTTGCGCTACTCTATCCATTATATTACAAAGATATACAGGCTACTCATTCGTAATTTCCTTCAGCTTGTTCGTTTGATTTATTGCAACAACCGTTCACCGGGTATATCGAGCGATGCAATAAACAATGAGTTAGATGCCAAGTTTGCTGATTGGTTTCAGGTGGCATGTAAGTTTACATATTTGCCGGTTACGTGTACGTCATGTGATACGCATTTATTGCCCCGCTAATGTATACTTACTTGTCTTTTTACCAGGCAAGCAAAGGTCATCTGGCTGACGATGAGTACGGTTACATTCTGACACCAGTAGCCGAGGGTCCATTGAACAGAGTCACGCACCACGATATGTGTTTTGTCAACGATTATAGATTCCACACAGTCTCCCATGCCAGTCGAAAATCGTCGGAGAAACAGCGGAGTGTGGTGGTCTAGCGGTATGACAATAGCCCGGACGATGATGACTTCTACGGCTACCCTTACTAACATCATTGAGCTCGAATATCCCGCATTGCCTATAAAGCGGGTGGTGCTATTCAAATGCGAATGGTACGATCCAACTCGGGAAGGTTATCGCGCTGGCACAAAGGTTCACGACCGATATAAGTTGGTAAGACATACACCAAGGGCGACGGTACAAGGAAAGTACGATCCATTCGTTTTGGCTAGTCAAGCATCCCAGCTGTACTATCTATCGTATCCAACAACGAGGATGAATGCGAGCTCAAAAGACTGGCAAGCCGTGTGCAAAGTGAAATCGAGCAAGTTTGATGTCAGTATACAGCCAGGTTCAGATGGCATGGATGCCGCATTTCAAGAAGAAAATCAGCCCGTTCTGGATACGACACATGTTGAACTGCACAACCTCCCTCTAAATGACCCCAACGGCGGTTTCATCGAAATTCATCTCAACATACAACCGCCTGACAATATTGAAGATGTAGGTGAAGACGAATACGAGGATGAAGAGGACGACGAGCATGTAGATGAAGATGAAAATGAAGATGAAAATGAGGATGAAAATGAAGATGGAAAATGAAGATGCGTATGAGGATGCGGATGACAATGAAAATTGAGGTTAGTCAAAATTTTTATGTACCTCATTAGGCGAAAGTGTGTATGTGTTGATGTACTTATACACATTTATATACATAATGTGTGTCTGTAAGTACTTTATATTTTGTATTATTTTTTTTTCAATACTGATGGCACCGACGAGTTACCGACGAAACGTGTCGTCGCAAATTTGAAATAGCAACGACACAATAGTAGCGACGAACTTTCGTCGCTATGTCGTCGCAAAATTTCGAAGTAAAAGCTGAAAACCCCCTTCTTGTTCCCCATTTCTTCCCACCCCCCACGACGAAATCCCCTCTCAGGACCCCGGCGAAATCCCCTCTCCTCCTCCTCCGGCGAAATCCCATTTCTTCTCCGGTGACCTCCCTTCTCCGGTTAGTTTTTCTTCCTATTTCGTTTTTAATGATTTTAATTAGTTATATTCGTTTTATACATATATACACTACACACGCACACTACATATATATACATTATATATATATATAAACACGCACATATACACACACTCGGTGTATTTTATATAAATATATATGTAGATACATACGTATATATGTATAAGTGTGTAGATCTACATATGTATATACGGATCTACATATATATATGGGTATATATGTATGTATGTATAGATGTGTAGATGCATATATATAAACACATGGTTTTGTATAAAAGTGTATATATATATATATATATATATATATATATATATATACGGTTTGTAAACGGGAAAAAAGATGGCGCAGGGGCTCCGTAATTCTCGCGGCTTTAGCCGCCGTCGCCGCTGTTTCTCCAACACCGCCGCCGCCCGCATCACGCCGCCGCCGCCCTGCGTTTTGATCGTATCCCACACTGCCCTGTTTCCTTTCCCGTCAACTGCATATGTCGTCGGCCCCCAACATTCGCGGCTGTGGTTCCCGGTACCACAGCCACGTCCAAATTCAGTATCTCTCCCAAAACAGTCTCAATGGCATAAAGGTATTCCATTTGATATCGTTTTTTGATTCTGAAAATTGATGCCCCTCTGCTGCGCCATACAAATTTCTTGGTTGGTACGTTTTGGTATGGAAGACCACCATTGCAAGGTTGATTCGCAGAGGTTTTTGAAAAAATCGGTTTTCACAATGATCTGCGCATCAACTGATAGATCAAACGCATATACTCTTGAATTTCGCCAAGAAACTGGATTATCTCAAATGGCTTCTATCGTAGATCATTGGCTTATTTCTGGCCCTCCGTCATATGCGTATAACTAAATGGATAGTGGATTTTGATCCGGCTACTAGACGTCCCCATCGTACCAGTCTGGGTAGCCTTACCAGGTTTACCAGTACATTTGCATTGCGAGAAGCCCTCTTTGAAATAGTGAAGCCGATAGGATCACCCCTGAAGCTTGATGCTGCCACTTCCGATGCTTTGCGGCCGTCTGTCGCCAGAGTTTGTGTTGAGGTCGATGTTTCACAGGACCTGCCCCAAAAAATATATTTGCAGGCAAAACAAAGACTTATACTGCAAACGGTGGTTTATGAGGATTTGCCAAAATACTGCACTGCATGTCATAGATTAGGGCATGATCACACGTCATGCGACCCCAAACAATCCTCGGCGTCCGCTATTCCACCTCCACCACCGCCTCCTCCAATCACGTCCGCCCAAGCAAAGATGGACTCTTGTTAAGAATAAATTCGGATGCTATCCCTCCTGTGAAACCATTGCAGCCGACTTCTATGCCCACAATACCGCCTGCACCTACAGCTGAAGATCGGTCTGTTCTTATGACTGATATACTTCATGCGGAGGAGCCACAGTTGAATGCTCAATCCAATGATTCAGATATTCATATTGATACGCATGTGGCAGACGATATCCAGAATCATGACACCTATTGTGATGCCCCAATTCACCATATACCAGATGATATCGCCCATTACGGATCTTGGACATTCGTCAGACACGGAACTGCCCGATGAGGGTCTGGAAGCAGCCCAGCTTATTGTTCCCACGGAAGTTTCTCATCGCCATACAGCGTGTTAGATTCATCACCTGAAGACGACCATATTGATATCGGCGTTTGAATGATAACCCGGAGGAGGCACCGTTTGTCCCAGTTGTTCCTCGTCGAAACGTCGCACGAAAAAGGATCTGCCCCCCGTTGCCCCCATCTACTATTCTCACACGTAGTGCTTCTCAAGTTATGCAGGGAAGTGTCTCAAACCTTACTCAATGAATATACTATTTGGAAGCATTTCTATCATGGACGCTACACCTTCGGGAGAATTTTCGCCTTAAAATCAGCATACACTATTTGCCGGGACATCACGGCTACATTAATGTCGGCTAGGTTTATTTGGAATAACACCACTTCACCTTCCATTCGGCTTGTTTTTGTGGCGCCATGTTTTCATTCAGCCCTTCCATTTGAAGATTATATCGGCCGCTACTTCATGGCGCGTGCCAACTCAATGCCCTTTTTGTTAAACGCATTCAGCTATACGGTCGACCATTTGTTCATTACAGTTCTCACATCCGATTTTTCTGGGGATTTTTTGCTGACGAGCTCATGGAGTCACGCCGTCCACACTATCTCTTAGGCAGTATGTCATGGCATGGTGGTTATCGATCCATACCACATCTCTCTAGGCGTTTTGCGGATCGTAATTCCCGGGATAATATTATCCAATATTTGGCGTCAATATGCGCAGCTGAATTATGGCGACATCACTTGCTTCTCCACATCAGCACTCCGTAACTCAATTCATTTTTGATATCCACATGTGGATGCTGAAGATACAGGGAACCAAGTTGGCTGCAGGTCCATTTCCTTCTCTACCCTGGCTTCCTCACATTCGACCCCCTAGACTTCGTATTATACGCTGGCAAACCCCTCCCTCTGGCAGACTCAAATTAAATGTGGATGCCGCTGTGGGTCAGCATTATGCTGCGGGTGGAGGAATTCTACGCGACCATAATGGTACATGCATCCAGGCCCTCTCATTTTCGGCTACCTCGCTGTACCCCTCTGCAGGCTGAGACACAGGCCCCCTTGTTTAGCCTGCTGTATTTCCTCCCATCCTACCGATTGCTAATTATAGAATCGATTGTGCTCAACTGCTTGCAAGACTGGACAACTCACGACGGCCAGCGGGCCATATCACCTTCGCCTGTTACATGATCTCATCCGTCAGCATCGGCTAGAGTTAGTGCATACATATCGCGAGACCAATATGCCGGCCACACTATCTTGCCCAACACGCGATGTTGCAGCCTATAACGGGGGTGTACAGCAGCTCCACTCTTCCTTCCCTGGTAAGGGCTTCGGTTTGAACTGGATCTTTCCTCGGTGGCTGTACGCGCCAGCTTTGACCTTCAAATTTGTATTATATGGGTTGCTCCTATTGGAAATACGCTGCCCGTGTACTAATGGACACGGGCAGGATCGGTACGCATCGTAGCTATTACATTTGCTGCTGCTTGTTAACAGTGATTCTATACGTTAATGTTGTTTTTCTTACCATGTGCAATGGCTTGCTGCGGGTAATTTTGAGGTCCATTTTCACGGGTGCATGCATTTCTAAAGTCTTCCATACGGATTGGCCATGTCAACTTATCACTGCCTGTTACTTCGTTCCGGTACAGGCAGCCTCGGTACGTTCTCTTTTCTCAGGCATTCAGGGTATATTTTTCGACTCTTCAGCCAGCTGACATTGTGTCATTCTTTGCATATGTATATTCTTCCCTGCACAAATTATGCAACTCGCTACCGGTAATGAGCATTGGAGTGGCCGTAGAAGGACATTAGTTGCATTATATATCGAAAAGACACAGGCACAAGATTGCCCTTTCTCCCGGGTTGGCCGCATGGATTGGCTTCTCACATCTCCATCTGCCGGCACTTATTATGTGTCGGCAGCACAGGGTTGCATCTATGGCTAAATGTCGCAAACTTTTCATTGATTTGAATTGATGATATTCGTACATTCTTTTTCTCCTGATGTGTTAGAGAGACAATGGATCGCGCGCTTTCTCGGAGTCCCACACGCACTCTATGTAGGTTACTGGATGGTCATTATGCATAAATTGGTTGGTATCGCTGTTGCCCCTTCTCCGGCTTGCCCAATTTCTGTCGACATGCTCCCTGCAACCGAACGGCGCCCAGGCAGAGTTTCACCTGGCCATCAAACTGCTTTCTTTTTCTGTTGGCTTCAAACAGTGTTCTTCACTTGTAAATTTTTATTCAATTGCGTCTATCGTCATTCCAAAAATATAAATATGTACGCTTTTTCCTTCGCCGGGGTTTTATCCACAAGGGTGGTTTTACCCGGCAAGGTTTTAATGCGGCATATAATATATATTCTGGATGCTGATAATCACATATTGCGGATTTGCATTATACTTTGCTGTACTATGGTTTTTCCTCCGCCATAAGTGAGGTTTTCAATTAATAAAAGCCGTGTTTTCAAAAAAACAATATATATATATATATACGGTTTTTGATATATACATATATACGGTTTTATACATGTATATATATATATATTTCACTGTTTTTAGGTATATATACATAAATATATATATATACATATATATATATACGGTTTTACATTTATATATATATCTCACTGTTTTTTTATAAATATATATAGATAGATAGATATATATATATACGGTTTCACATATGTATATATATATAGTTCACTGTTTTCTTAAGTATATATATATATATATATATATATATATATATATATATATACATACATATATATATATATATACGGCAGTTATATATATATGTATATACAAATATATATTTCGGTGTATATATGTATTATATATATACTATATATATATATATATATATATATATATATATATATATATATATATATATATATATTCGGCCATTAAGTAATTTTTGGCTTAATTGACTTTAATTTTATGAATAGTATGTTTCAATAGTTAAGATATAATATATGATGAAATATGACTAAATTTGAATGTATATAATATATTATAAGACAAATATATAAATGTATATATAAATGATTTATTTATTTTTTGCCCTTAGGCCTTTTATGAAAAAATAACCTTATTATGTAGTACACATGTATATATGTATAATATATATGTTAAGATATGAAAATGGATAAGTTTTGGATATTACATACTATTTTGCCTTGCATGTACCGAAAAAGGGCTGTTGGTGACTAGGGTGCGTATGCACCAAAATTGTTGTTAAGGTTGAATTAGTAGAAATGTGGTGTGCTTGGCCAATGAATGATGCATGTACAAACTGTTTTGTAAGAGGTTTGCATATGATTTTCGGTATGATACTAGTTCAAGGTGTTTACTAAGCTCGAGAGTTGGAATTGTTGGAAAAGGAATTAAGGAAATCTGCATGTAGCGGTTTTAAGGAAAGAATATTTATGATTTAAGTATCAAGTTCAAGTGATGTATAGTTTGAAGTGTAATTTGATGATGAAGTTTGATTATGTAGTTTGGTTAATCATGTCATGTTGTTGGATTTGGATTTGTCTTTGGAGAGGCCATTAAAGCCGGGGAAACCTCCGATAAATGAATAGGTCATGCCGAAATTTTCAAAATTATTAATATCTTGCATTAAATGTATGTTCCTTTCTCAGCATGAGCAGCTTGGGTCGGTTTCGACCGCAGCTCTTGCTGCGGACGCAGATCTTTTAGGGTCTGCCGAGAGGTCCGCACCCCCTGATCTACGCCGCCACCCACACCTACCGGTTCAGCACCTCATCCGGCGTCTGATGCGGCATCGGACGAGGGTGTCATACCAGGGCGTCGTGCCCTTCCTTGGTCACATGATACCCATACGTAAGTAATAATTTATTTTTTAACATGTTTTCAAATATATTTCACGCGTTATTTTTTCCTAACAACTTCACCTCTTTCAGGTTTGCACCGGACTCGGGCCAGATTTCCGGTTGCATCACTCGGTCCTTCCACCTGAGGCAGGACCCAGCTGGATATGCCTGGTCCCGTGTCACCCCGCAGGACACGTAGGTTCTACTGGGATGAGTTTCAGGTATTCAAATTTGATGAATTTCACTTTTTGATACGTAATCGATCATTACATTTCTAACCACGTTTTTACGTTTCCTCTGTATAATAATTGCAGAAGGCGTACAGCTGGACAGCTGACATCGCCCACGACGTGGAGCAGACCTGGCGGCAGAGGGCCGCCAAACGCTACAGGGACTTCGTCAACTCGCACAAGACCAAGTGGGAGCGTGACCCCAATTCTGCCAGGCCTGCCTACGTATCCGAGGCCACTCGGGCGGGGTGGATAGAAGGGTGGACGGACCCTGCTACCCAAGCCCGCAGCGCCCGGAACGCGGCGAACTGGCGCAGCGGCAATGTACAGGGCCCCAGCACCTGCCACACACTCAGGTAGTTCGGTTTCCCACGCCACCACGATGCGTTCTATGTTAAGTATTTTAATATTGGATTATTTAGATTCATTGATTTCATTGGATTATTTAGATTCATTGACTTAAGTGGATTATTTACATTCATTGACTTAAGTGGATTATTTATATTCATTGATTTCTTATGTTGCGCTGTTGTTTTTTTGGTATTCGTATATGGTTAATTTAAGTAGTATATGTGTTCATTTGCCTTTTCTTTTTATTTTTGCTTTGACTTGGGAGAGGCCTTTAAGGCCGGGATACCTCCGATAAACGAATAGGTCATGCCGAAATTTTTAAAATTCTGGATTTCACTAACATATTTTATTTCATTCTTTCAGCACGAGGAGACGGGGGAGTGGCCAGCCTCCTACGATCTCTTCTACAAGACGCATCGGAAGAAAGCCTCCGACGGGACAAAGGACTGGATCACGGCGAAGGCCCGCGACATCAGTGTAAGTAGACTACGATATCATTTGTTTTTTCCTTAGTTTGTTTTATTGCTAAACTCTAAACCCTAACAATTCTTATTCTCATTTCAGGATGAGTACAACAGATTACTCGCACATAGGGGAGAAGAGGCCGACAAGAACCGCGCTTATTGGGATGCGGTTCGGACCGTCGGCCCTCAGAATAAGAAGAAGAGGGAGGTGTACGGGGTTGGATCAGCAGCGCCGCGATTCTTTCCCGAAGTTCTGCATCCAGGTGCTTCCTCTGAGGCCAGCACCTCCGCGCCTTCTACGGCCCAGAGGATATTTCGCGCCTGGAATCAGAGCATGCGGCGCTGCAGCATGAGGTGGAGACCATCAGGACGCAGCATGAGGAGAGTGTACAGGCACTGCGGTCGCAGCTGACTCAGACCCAGCAGGAGCTGCAGCAGTCGCTTCAGCAGGCGCTTCAGCAGGCGGTTGAGCATGCGCAGCAGCAGACGATGCAGGTGCAGCAGGCGACGAACCAGCAAATCTCGCAGCTATCGCATCTCATCATCTCTATCATTTCCAGCTCCTCGCAGCCTCAGCCTCCCCCTCCTGATGGTCACTCTTCTACGCATGATCCCCCGCCATCTTCCTCTGCATAGTATTTCATTTTTTGATTTTTCGTACAGTCTATTTCATTTATTGTATTGACATATTCTTTGTACTTTTATATTTTATATGACATTTATACGGATTCTATTTCGTTTGTGTTGTTTAATTATACGAACTTCAATACGCAAGTACTGTATTTCTGTATAATATTCGTACAAATGATTTAATATACAAAATAAAATATATTATAAAAATTAAATAATAATAAAAACTATTTAATTAATAATATATTGTATTATTAATAAATTAAAAATATTTAATATTTAATATTAAATTAATATTAATTATTAAATTAAAAAATAGCGACGAACCTGCGACGAAACCGAAATGTCGCAGACCGGAAATAAAAAAATCAAAATTTAAAACTAGCGACGAAAAGATATACCGATGAAAATCTGCGACGAAATAAAATGTCGCAGAACGGAAATAAAAAAATAAAAAAATTATAAAATAGCGACGAAAAAAATACACCGACGAAAAAACGACGGCAATAGCAGGTCGCAGACCTGACAGATTTTCGTCGCAATTGTGCGACGAAACACCGACGAGATTTTGTCCGTCCCAATATAGCGACGTTTCACCGACGAAATTCACTTTGCGACAAGCCGTATTACGACCTACTGTTTTCGTCGCTATTTCGTCGCTATATGCCTGTAGCGACGAAATGGCGACGATTTTTGTCTGTCGCTATATGCCTTTTTTTGTGGTGGTAGTCTTAGTCCTTTTGTATGGACATTTATTCATCTGAATTTTACTATATGATCTGGATACGTTATTTATTTTCTTATTGATGAGTAGTTTATACATTGTTTAGTAAATATTTGTATTTATAAACATGCATAGTGGTTTGGATTGTAAAATGTAGTGGTTTAGATTGTAATGTATTGGATCACGAGCCTGTGCACTTTTTTGTTTTTCCTTTGTCTTTCATTATTTGTGTGTATATATGATTATGCCTATTTTAATAGCCTTTTATTTGTGTTTACTAAATTCTTTTACTAGTACACCAGCACACTTTATGCTTATTATTGTGTCATTTATGCAGATACATATAGAGCCGGAGGTCTCACTGGAAGCAAACTCTCTATTCCTTGGGATGGAGGTATTGTTTGCCTGCATCTAACCCTCCCTAGACCTTAGTAGTAGCTTTTGATGTCGTTAGTATATACTGGGTATGATTGTTGTCGTTGTTGCATTACATGTTGGTTTATGTGTTTGAATTCGTAATTTTCGATTGGTTTTCCATTATTATTGTCATTGTGAGCAAGTTTTTGTTGGTAAAAAAGAATTGGATGAATTTAATATTTAAAAGTAATTATAGTAATATATTTTAATATGTAACGGGCTTTATCAATTTGCTATGTTTTGGTCTGTCGCAAAGTATCATTCCAATTTGGTCCGAATGCGATTTGCTACACGAAAATTAAATACTATACTTTTTCATCGCAAAATTAGCGATTGTTTTCTTTTTGTCGCAAAGTTAGCAACTGTCTCATTTTCAATTAGAAATCTAGATTAGTGACTATAGTTTACCAAACTCTGTTTTTGCATTGTTTTCCCGTATGTAATTAGTTCAAGGGCGGCTATTTTCATCATTCACGGCTGTTAGGTACCGTCGCTAATTACAATATTTTTTTTTTGCTGGAGATAAAAATATAACTTGACATGATATGACGAGAAATTTTATTATCGAAAAGAGTGGTAACAAAATTCCAATCAATCCATCATTATACCTAATATATCCCAACGACATCAAAAGATATCGGTAGGTCTGGAAAGGATGAACGGCAGGCAAACCAGTGGCGGACGCAGCGGCTACTTTTTTTTTTGGGGGGGAGGGGGCAAAATTCACACTATGGGATCACCGTCCACCTTTTCGGACTCAATAGACATTCCATCGAAAATCCGGCAAAAACTCACTTACAATATAGATATATGCAAATATTATAACATAAAATCTAAACCAAAATATCCACTAATCAAAATGCAACAATAATACCAACCATCAACAATATCCAACAAGAGTTATTCATAAGCAACATTAACAAGCAGCAATATCCAACAAAAGTTATTAATTTGACGCTCGACATACCTTTTATTTACGAAATGAAGGACGAGCAGTAGGAGGGGTTATCGGTGGACGCAACAAATTTCTTCGAGTTCCCAAATTCTGAAATTGTTGCATAATGTTTTCATTTGAAATGGTTCCAAAAACTTCCTTCTCAAAGTAACACGGTAAACAGTCCGATAGTAAGTCGTCTCCCAATCGGTTGCGCAGATCAGTCTTTATTATATTCATCGCAGAAAAACTTCTTTCCACACTCGCTGTTCCGACAGGTAAGATCAATGCTAACTCGATGAGCCGATATACTAAAGGAAAGTAATTGTGATAATTCAACTCCACCATCTTCTTTGCAAGAACTCCAAGATTAGTAATATGAGAGAATATTCATTTGATTTCATATCACCAATGTAACTTCTAAGTTCATGGTTGAGCTCAATTCGATCCTTGGTAGTGACATCGTCTGGATATAATTCAGCAAGGTGTAGCAATTGACTATGATCAAAATTTGCAAAAGAATTGGAAGGATCAAGGCACATCACACATCTAAGTAAATCTGTGCTGGCTTCGGTGAAGTATGTATCCATTTCCGTAGCAATGATGTCAATTACCTAAGATTTTATATGAAAAAAATCAAGATATAGACAAATCAATGATCAATAGTGTACGTATCAGTTACAATGAACAGAAATTAAGTACCTTTATGAAAATTTCTGCGTGAAAATGATGAAAATATGTCGTCGATTCTCCATCATTGAGCTTTTTTCTTGAACGACCTTTAACAATATCTTCCATGTTAGGCACATCGACTTGATGTTCTTCACAAAACTCAACAACTTCTTTCAACAAAGAATCCCAACCACTTTGCCTATATTCTTGTAATTCATTTTTTGTCACATTGATCATATTAAGAGCACAACTTATGTGTTGGTCTCTTATTTGTAGAATCTTTGAAAGAGTATCTGTCATTCCCAAAATTTGCAACAGAAACTTTCTGATAAATACAAACTCAAAAGAGTCCATCTTATCAACTAATCCCGATGCTGTATTTCTGATTTTTATATTCTCACCATCTCTGTACAACCAGAATAGTACTTCTCCAATTGGATTCCACATTTTAAAAAGTCGGAGCAATGTTCTGCAGTGAGAACCCCCAACGTGTGTCGCCTGGTCAGGCTAAACTTCTCCAATTGGATTCCACATATATCACATATCATGAGATAATTTTGGGATTAAAAAACAGATACCTTAATTTAGATAATCAAAAATACAACTGCATCTACCTACTACCTAAATTTTTTCTCCGAGTTGGAGGGGCGGCTGCCCCCCGTGTCCCCCCCCCTCTGAACGCCCCTGAGGCAAACAATACCTCTATCCTAATGAATAGAGAGTTTGCTTCCAGTGAGACTCCGGCTCTATATGTACCTGCATAAATGAAACAAAAATAAGGGTATGATGTGCTAATGTGTTAGTGAGGGAATTCAGTGAAAATAGAGAGCTTCCGGTGTTAAATACCCATAGCATGTATATGAACATATAATGCAAAACAAAGACAAAAACAACATTAAACAAAGTAAATAAGCCCCTAAATATGCTCTAAGATGCCCCTATATCATGTCTAATCCTCTGCCTCAATGAACTCCTATCATGGACCATGTACTCAGTTAGTTTAGGTATACTTTTACTCCTCTTCCCTCTACAATGAGGCTTTCTACTGCTCTGACAGATGCCGTTGTCTGTCTTCTCTTGACATGTCCAAACCATCACAAATCTCCCCTCTCTTATCTTACCTGCTATACTAGTCACCCCCAACCTTTTTCGAAACACTTCATTATTGATCCGGTCTAGGTTTGTATGTTCATACATCCATTCTATTAAAACGGATTACACTTCAAACCAATTTTGACGCACAAGTACAAGAAGTGATACAGCATATCCATTGGGTATAAATCTTAATGATGTGAAAGTCTACACTGCCATACTATTTTCAAAAAGTTTACCAAACTGCAGACCACCTTTTGCTTTGGAATCAACTTTGCCGAACAACTCTTCAAGCAACTTAGGTTGAAAACACAAGTGGTTGCTCAGATACGTCGTTTGGAAGTCAATTGTAGTTCAAGAAAATGGCAGCTTCTTTAGTGCAATAATTATATAGAATCGGGTTTGTTTTTTCCATTCAGTAGTTCATCTACATTGAACATACATAAATTGTCACCCAACACTTAATGCGAGCTATTCGCACGCATACAATGTATGGAAAAAAGTTTTACTATAGATAAGTGTGTTAAGTAAAAAACCTTTGCCAAGTTTCTCTGGAGGTGAACGCGATTTATAGTAATCAACATGTGATTATGAAATCATAACAATTAAAATTGCATAGATAGCTTTATAAATAACCGAGTCCCTCGCTGCCTTCACCCTTCACCCTTCACCGTTACCCTGACCAGTCAAACACCTCTCGTTTGTCAGTCCTTCATCCGACTTCACCGTCCATGCTTGGACACGTGACGCCGAGTGATTTTCTCACCGTTCTTTTGACGGTAAAGAGATACGAACCCGTTTTATAAACACCACATATTCGATAAACACCAACTCTAATTACCATCATCTCATTGGCCAACTATCAATAACTAGAATGATAAAAACTTATTTAATGTCAAATTTAAAATTTACTTAAAATTCAATTTCGTCTACATAGAGAATGTGTTCTTACTCACGTATAGAAAGTTGTTTTTTTTTTACCTGGACTTCGTCCCGTTCATTCGTCCATTACATGCTTATTCTTGAAAGTTATTACGATCACATTGGCCGGTAAAGCATAATGATGTACAACTACCCCCATAAACATTAGTGTTGATCGTGCGTGCATAATAGTTAATCTTTTCCATTTATGCATGCTTCATGTTTACATATATTCACAATACTTACATATAGATACATGCATGCATACATGATATATATATAGACACACACGTACACATATACACAGGGTGCATGTATGTGTATATAAATTTATATGTATTGATGTTTGTGTTTTCATTGCCTGGAGCACTACCATCTTCTTTTAATAAGTAAAGCATAAAAATTATGGAGCTTGTCGTTATCTCAACATGAAGGCCGCGACACAATAAAACCATATATCAACCTTTCTAGAACATTTTATAAAACATTATCTAAAGCATTATTCAAATATATAGTGTCTTTTAAATTTTTTGAAATATAAAAAATACGCACTGAAAATTAATATCAAAACCATGAGTATCGAATTAGCCAATTCTATTGGATAAAATGTTTCACGATTATTAAAAGATCATAAAGACAATAACATACTATTTAAATCAGGCAACCGTTTGTTATTAAATCACAGCAGCCAATAACATACTATTCAAATCAGGTAACCGTTTGTTATTAAATCACAGCAGCCAACACTTTTTCTTACTTAAAAAAAAAATGTGCAAGTGGGTAATTGTTTTTTGGGATGAAAAAGTGATATATTGACTCCGTCCGAGAGTCTCTATCGTTTCAGCAACAAAGAGCTTCATGAAAGATGTAAATCTAGTCATTTAGCGGTGTTTTAGGTGAGAGACCCAGAACTTGATGCACAAGGTCTCTAAATGCAAACCCGTTCAGGTATAAGAAACTGACAACGGAGCCCACATAAACATTGCGGTCACCAAGATTCGAACCGATAACTTTAAATGCGAGCAACATATGAGTTACAACGTTGGTGCGGGTAATTGTTTTCTATTAATGGGCAAAAGAGAATTCCATGGGCATTTTCGAATCCCTTTTGACAAATTAACAAACACACTGTCATCGGTACAAACACCTCTCCCTTTATCGTTTTCAAATACAAGAAGAGCAGCAATATAATATTTGCAAATTAAGTATAAAGATTCCCTTTAAGTCCTCTGTTTCACATTTTGTAATTTTACGCCTCAAATAATGTGTATTATTTCTAATATTTAAACTAGTATACGAATATAATCCAGCTAGTAAACTTCAACTTTTGTCACTGGTAAAGTTGTTGAAAACACATGTTAAACTAGGATACTCGAATTAAAATAATTAGTTTATCATTAATATTCATAAAATATGGACATACGGCTTCATATAGGTCATCGATGGAACTAGGTTGCTTGAAAGGCAACTGCATGCAGTTGGCATTGCAAAGTCCTACTAATTTATATTTATGATTTAAAAATCGCATCAACTTATAAACAAAATATTTATGATTTATGATTCTTTGGCTATTGATTGGCTAATATAGGTTGGAATAGTGGTTGTATCCTCTACACTTATGCCGTAGTAGTATTTGTTGCTTAATAGCTCAG
>AP025040.1:38572694-38615966 GCA_036186865.1 Eustoma russellianum
GTTTGTTCTGTATTACGTTTTTTTTTTGGTTGAAAAATACATGTACTTTTTTAATACCAAGAATCTGGTTATACTTCAAAAATATATTTATATAGTTACAACAAGTATCCCGGTTATTTTTTTTAAAAGAAAGCCTCATTTACTTCCTTACAACCGTAAATCTAAGTCTAAGTCTTCAGGTAGAGTTTTGGTAGTAGAGTCTCAGATCAAGAGATAGAAATTCGATGATAGAATCTTAGACAGTAGAATTTCGATAGTAGAGTTACAGTGATATGGATGTAGAGTTTCGGAGTAGAATCTCAGGTCAAGAGATATAAGTTCGATGATAGAGTCTTAATGATATATTGATTGTAGAATTTCGATAATGAAATCTTAGATAGTAGAGTTACAGTGATATGGATGTAGAGTTCCATTAATAGAATCACACGTTGAGAGATAGAAGTTCGATGATAAAGTCTTAATCAATACTACCAACATATATAACTGGTACGAACAATGTTGTTATTACTATTAATTAATAGTTTTAAAGAAGGGCATGATTAATAGTTTGAAGCAAGTGCATGGATTAATATGCATATAGTTGTGGCCATACTAGAATCCTACCCTTGCCATCTTAGATACACTGAGAACATAATCTTCTTCACATAAAATAACGTCAAAATATATTATTAAAAAAACTAAATTTCATCTAATTTTGGAAGAAAGTTCAAATTTATTGACCACTATTTTGTCAAAATCGTGGTGTGGTATAGACCAAGGTTTTTGATAAACCGTGGTGTGCCATTTTCATTTTTTTGCACACCATGGTTCTGTCAAAATCATGATGTTTGGTCAAAATTGTGGTAAATACTACGGTCTTGACAGAATCGTGTTGTGCCACACCATGGTTGCACATAAATACCCCTCATTTTCCACTTCAAGTTTTTTTCTATAATTCTAAATCGCAATGAAGTTCTACCGCAATATAAGCTCAACATAAAACACCCCTGAAGATGACCAAGCTTTCTCTCTCGTTGTGAGTTATTTATTTACTGTAATTTATTTGTTATTTATTTAGTGTAGTTTATGCATGTAAAATAATATTTAATTATTATTATTTAATTTGTTTGATTGCATGAACGTATAGTAATAGTTAATTATTGTTAGTTACTTGTTTCGATTGCATGAACCTATAGCATTATTTAATTACTGTTCACTACTTGTTTCGATTGCATGAACGTATAGTATTATTAATTATTATTATTTGTTTAGATTGCATGAACTTGTATAAGTATTTAATTACTGTTATTTAGTTTTTTGATTACATGAACGTGTCATTTGTTTAATTTATGTTAATTATTTATTTTTGGATGTTATGCATTATATTCGTATTTTGTTTAATTTATGGCGTACTTTGCTAGTAGTAGTAGTGTTATTGGTGATTTGAGGCTAGAGAAAGGAGATATATTAGCGCTCTAGGACGAGCATAGAACCCTCCATCTTGGGAGTAGCGCTAGGTATAGCATGCTGGATGTGCTAAAGATAGTATCATTTTACAAAGATCTAATTGCCTTCGATAGTTGCAGGATGTATATAGAGCATGTGGAGCTACGAGTAGTGTAGTTATGTAGTGATGTTAAGATAGATTACAGTTTGATCACTGCATTTGTAGAGAGGGTAACGACATGTGGCCGCTATTGCACTACATGATGTAGCAATCGTGTTTGGCCTTCACATTGACGGTGAGGCACTTACTAGCCGAGAGCCCCCATATACTACAGCGAAGTGGCGCCAGCTATGTATTGAGTTATTTGGATAGACTCCAGACACGCCGGATATATCAGGCAAGCGTGTATCCTGAAAGAAGTTCATGGAGTGGTTTACCGATATCAGCCTACCGAAACAACCATTTGATTAGTAGATTAAGTGGAGGTCTAGGGCGTCTAGGGATTACATCTTCTCCCTTTTAACGAGTTTGTTATGTGACAAATCTAACAACAAACGATACCTGATGCACCCCGTGTGGGCTAGTAACCTAGAGAGTGCAGCTTTCCACATGTTCTCTGACACAACGGTGGATGCTGCGCTTAATTAGCTGGACAGTCTAACGGAGGAAGATTTTTTGTGGGTGCCTTATGGTCCTGGCGAGCTTTGCCACCTGTGTGCACCTAGGATGCTCATCTATGGAGTGCTCAGGTTCCATTGATACCGTGGCACATTGTTGAGCATCACTTTGCCCACAAAGTAATGAGACAGCTTGAGCTGACGCAGGAGGTGTCGCCTAAGTAAATCGACATAGAGGTTACGCTCCATCATATGGCGAGGAGGGTAAAGAATGTCAACAATGCCCAAACGTACGCTATATTAATACGGTAGTAGGATGATCGAGCGTAGCAGCTCTAGGTACCCTTGTTTGGCATAGTGATAGATGAGTCACTCTACATGCAGTAGTATATACCTCAGATTCTCCTCATGCTTGGTCGACCTCGTGTGGAGCACATAAACAACGACGGTTTTTATGGTTCAACATCTAGTCTCATATGACTGATACGTATACATATTTTGATTTATTTAATTGTGTCACTATGAGTTAAATGTGTATTGATATTTCAATTATTTAAAGTATAAGCACACTGCGTTACTCGAATCTACCATGCTATGGTAGCGGCCTAAGACAAGACATACATGAAGATGGCACCAGGTGGGCTCAGGGAGGAGGTTCTCAGACATCTTCTGCTGTAGAGACCTCTAGTCACATCCACTCCGCAGACTGTTGATGCATATTATCTGCAGTTGATCATGTCTTAGTTGAAAGGTCCATCATCGACACACGTGTACGCTGGAGTGTCGTAGTCTGTCGATGCATATGTTTTGTAGTTTGCCATGTAGCAGCCGAAGAGTTCTTCGGGATATGCGCACGATGGAGGATGATTACAGCTAGGCACATCCCTCCAGAACCAGCCGTTGACGATAGACACGCATTTGGTCAGGACGACATATTTGAGATGGACGATATTCTCCCTTCTGATCTCGTTGCCTTCTAGTTTGCCAGACTGCTAGAGCAAGATCTGAAGCAGACGGAGACGTAGATACATAGAGCATCTCAGGGGACCAATATTCTGTCACCGCATTCATAGTCACAATCGCAGCTGCCAAAAAAACTAGGTCCACCTAGACATAGTGGATGTGATCAGCGGCCTAGACGTAGGAGGTGTTGTAGTACCGATGGATGTCTCTGAGATGTATATTTTATTTGTATTGTGTCTACGATATTTGTAAATACACTTACTTTTGTATACTTTTGATTCATTCTTATTTTATGTTACTTTATTCAGGTTTTGCTAGTTCATATTTGCTCTTCTTTACCTCCAAAATTGAAATATATTTTTTAATAAAAAATAGACATTGGTACGCACATAAAAAGTAAACACAAATACAAAGTTGTTATTTTATCTGAATAGTTTGTAAAAAATTTATTTACTGAGAAATTTTATGTTTTTATAGATAATACGCATTGACAAAACCATAAAAATAAATTAACAGAAACTTGTTTTGTTATTGAAAAATAATTTTTTTTATAAAAAAAGTGTTGGCATGGACCACAATTTCGACAAAACCGTGGTGGGACATAAGTCAAAATGACACACATGGGTTTGACAAAACCATGATCCATGTCACACCATGATTTTGACAAAATTGTGTTTGATAGATTTGAGTTCTTCTAAATATATGATAAAAGTAGGTTTTTTATTAAAACAAATACATACATACATACATACATACATACATATATATATACACACATACATACATACATATAGATACATACATACATATATATATATATACATATATATATATATATATACATATATATATATATATTTATATTGCATTTTCTCGTTATTTTATCCACTAAAGTTTCATACTTCGTTTTTTTTTAAAAAGGTCACAATTTTTTTTAACTTTTTAGAATAAATTTATGAAATTATACTTAGGTCAAAATTGTCTTTGTAAACAATCAAATGGCGGAAATGCAAATTAAAAATAATGTCAACGATCAGAAATGGATTAATGATGCTTGTTTATTAATTTACATTTTTTGTACAAACTATGAACTTAGGGTAAAGGAAATACTGATCTTCTAATGGCGTATATGAAAGGTCACCTTATTTATTCAAGAATTATATTTTCTTTTTCTTTTTGTAATTCACTTGCTCAAGTAGATCTACCACCAGAGGACTGCTGGCAGTTATAAAAGTTGGTTAGGACTAAAATATTTCCTATATAAGAGTACTGCAGAGTAAAGAGAAGACCTAAACTTAAAACTCAAGCAAGGGCACAAATGTGAATTTCACTTTAAAAACACAGCTTTGAATTTCTTTTTGACTTATATTGTGATTGTTGTTGCTTTTTTTAAACGCTCTTATGTTTCATAACAACAACATTATCCCATTATTTTATAGACTACCGCTTATAAAAGATATGAGGTCGGATATATGTAAATATACCATATGTTAGAAACACATAGAGATTGTTTTCTGATGTTTCATAACAATTGATCAAAGGTAACGTACGTAATTAAGCTTCCTGTTTTCTATTTATTAAAAGAAGGCCTTCCTGTTTCATATAAGGACAAAAAAGCTCATGTAATACGTTTTTTTTTTTTACAGCATCAGGTTTAATTCACTTAATTGATTGTTAGTCCATTTCAAAAAAAAAATGAATTGTTAGTCGAACTTTTTCAAGGGTGGATTTATACACAAATTCGAAAAAAGAGGAAAAATCCGAATGACATGATACGAGAAGTGCTATTTTAAACTTTCCACTTGAGACTTGAAACGAATGCGTACTTAAAAAATAATGCGTAACTGTAAACTTATAAGGGAATTGATACCAATAAAATGCAATTTGGTTCTTGTTAGAAATTGGCCGTTGACACATTTTCTATATATATATTATATATATATATATATATATATATATATATATATATATATATATATATATATATATATATATGTTGGCTTTTGTTTTAATTATGGCATAATTCGATTAAGTCCAAATTGTTTTCATGTTTAGCTGACCGATTACGATCTATTTAACTGCAACACTGCAATCTTCAATCAGTCATACAAATAGATACCTTCTAGAGGAACTTAGTGTCACAAAAGGTCATTACTTAGACCCACTCACGGGCTTCCACTATCCTAACCCCATGTGACTTATAAAAGATGCAAATCAGGATTATATAGCGGGCTCCTAGATAGAAATGTATTGGTCTGGTGTCCACAAAGTGCCAACCTAAACTGGATTTATAGATCTAAGCCAACATTGGAGATCATTTCACACCGGCATTGGGCCTAAGCGCCCGTTTCTCCGCGCTGCCAAGGTTCGAACTTGCAACTTTTATATCACAATCTGCCACCCTGAGTATCAACTGAGCTACATAATGTGGATGCCAAGGCTCGAACTTACAACTTTCATGTCACACATCTGCTACCTGAATACCAATTGAGCTACGCAATGAGGGACATCTTGAATATTCTTTCTTCTGTATGAGTAATCCTTTAAATATGGAAGGACGACTTAATTAATCATCATTGTATATCCATATTCTATCAAATATTGTGTAATTAATGGATGTGATTCCCTGCCTGACTATGCACTAGAGAAATTAGAGATTATCCTTTGCATTTTGCTTTTCTTAGTACCGTTTTACAAGAATCTCAACTAGGAGGTCTCGCACTACTTTCAGACTGACCTTATACTAGGTTTTATGTCAACCACTCAAGGATCCTTTAGCTATTAGCTACCTGGAGAATCATGTTGCTAGTTCATTAAACCCTGGAGAAAAGGGTGCAGTTGTTCTTGCTTAGGACATCTGAAGACACAAAAGAATTTCAAGCAAAGACTCGAAAGGACTCCAGACTTAACCTGAAGGGTGCTAGGGACGATATTGATCAAGATGGAGGTTATAATAAACAAGACGAAAATTAACTAGATGGAGTCTATTTATTGTAAAAGTCCTATATATATGTATCATTCTGCATATAGATAATGCCACTGATTCATGATGTAGATGATTTGCCGAACTTAAAAAATGCATGTGTCTTCTTTACTTTACACATTTGTGTTTAGTTTTGTGATGACTCATAAACCACGAATTCTAACCGTTCTTATTATCCAGCCATGTTTTAATTAATAGTACAAAATAAGCAGAAACCTTACTATATAATGATTTTAAAAAGGGCTAATACGAGGACTAATTTTTGGAGTATAAATATACTTATCTAAAAGAAGAGAATAATTATACTTTTCCAACTTGTAAATATCTAGAATACGTGCTTTGAATGAGTTACACTGACATAATGCCGTGTGGAAAAACTCTTTATTTTTATTTTCTGAATACAGCAAATCTTAAGCGTTAGCGTTACTCCAAAGCCTTTATAAACAAAATACTCACGAAATTGGCTGCGCTTCATATATTGTGAAGTAGCAGTTGATCGACACAACTTAACGTAATTTTCATTATGACTCATCGAGAAACAACCTATGTGTTTTCTAACATATGTGTATGGTTACGTATATCAGGTCTTCTATATGCTACCATAGGCGGGAGTCTTTAAGACAATTGAGGTAATATTGTTGTTGTAACAACAAACAAAAATGTAAGGATGCATTATTTGGGTGCTTTAAAACTGGATTCTTTATTTACTTTTCATGTCATATTAGAATTCTTATAAGAGTTTGTCATTATTTGGTTCTTAAGTTTTAGCTGTTAGTTTACTTCTAGCCTCTAGGAATCTACAAATTTTTAATATTTTTATAAATAGGCAGCTGCTTTAGAAAAAATTCCAACAGAACTTCCCGTCGGAAATCGGGTTGTTCAGAAATCTAGTCGGAAAATTGCTGGCTATTATTCTTGGCATAAAAACGTCGTCGTCAGAGCCTCAAATATTGTTCGATTGCTGCTGCAAATTGGTGAGATTTCTCAAGATACTGAGCCCCTTCAACATTATGTTATAGCTTCTTTATTATGTTTCAACCGAAAACAACCTCCGTTGTTTCTAACACATGAGTATGGTTACGTAAATCTGACTCTTTCATATCCTGCTATAGACGGAAAATTCTAAAGTAATGAGGTAATGTTGTTGTCGATGATTATTCTTATGTTCACTTCATCTCTTTTTTTTCTTCTCGATTTATCACATCATTGTCTGTAATTAAATTCTATTAAAACTGTTGAAAATTGGACCCTATTGTAAATACAGCTGAGACATGATGATAGGGGAAAAAAATCAAAGATCTCTTGTTTCTTCTATGTTATTCTCTATTTTATTGGATATTAGTATGTGCGTTACTTTGATTATAATAGTTTGCCATTCCACTTAACAAGTTGTTCTTTGTTTTATTGTATCATGTATGCCTTGCTATGTGATGACATATATTGTATCTATTCATCACATATTGTATCTATCTTGAAATAAATAAAAGACAATTACGTTTACACCTCTTATGTTTAGACATAGTTACTTTAAATCACTCTAGTTTAAACTCAATCTTTGTACCTCTGTGTTAATTTTTTTTTTGACTAAACTAAAAACAGGAGTTTCTCGTCAAAATTAGCAAAAATTATCACCTTTTAACTATATATGGTTTGACATATGATTTTTGATACTATTTTTAGTTTAAAACTTTTTACATTTACACCGTCTATGGTTTTATACTAAGGACATAATTTTCACTAAATTTAACCGAAAATTTACATTTCTAGTTTAGTCTATATAGATTTAAAGATAAATTTTAAACTAAAAATAGTCTAGGATAATCAATCCTAAACACAAGTGATGTAAATATAATTATCCTAATAAATATATAAAGTTATGTGATGATTGGGAAAAATGATTCACAACAACAACTGCATAGTGTGTGAGCTTCTTGGCCTATAGGTTTGCCTGTAAAAGATAAAATATCCTCGTTGCCTTGTATTGATTCCAATGAAGAGTAAGTACAATTGTTTCCTATGATGCTCCTCTAATCATGCTAATGTAATCCGCTAATTATGCTAAGGTATCCTCTCATTATGATATATGATATTAACATTTAGTATGTGCTATATATGGTACAAATAATGATACAATCAATGCGGATCATGAATACAGAATATGCTACACTTAATGCAAAATATTCGGCCACTTAATGCAAAATATTCGGCCATTTCACCCCCACAGTCGAAGCGGGAGGTTCGCGAACGTTAAGACTGGATCGAAAATCATCAAACAGAATACGGGGCAGCCCTTTTGTGAAAATGTCGGCCAATTGATGCCGAGAGGGAACATGATGAACTCGAATATGGCCTTGAGCGACTTTTTGAGGAACAAAATGTATATCCATTTCAATGTGTTTCGTACGTTGATGTTGAACGGGATTACTGGAGAGATAAACTACGCTAATGTTGTCACAGTACACAAGGGTGGCGCGTGTAAGAGGACAATGTAGCTCAAGAAGTAGGTTTCGAACCCAACAAGATTCAGCGACAACGTTAGCAACTCCTCTATATTCAGCCTCAGCACTGGAGCGAGATAATGTCGGTTGACGTTTAGATGACCAAGAAATGAGGTTATCACCAAGGAAGATGCAATAGCTAGAGGTGGAGCGACGCGTGTCGGGACAACCACCCCAATCCGCGTCAGTGTAGCAAAGAAGATTAGTGTTACACGATTTAGATAGATGTAAACCGAAATGCAGTGTACCTTTGAGATAGCGTAGAATGCGTTTGAGGGCAGTCATATGAATATCACGGGGAGCATGCATATGAAGGCAAATTTGTTGAACTGCGTATGATATCTGGGCGTGTAAAAGTGAGGTACTGAAGAGCGCCAGCTAAACTGCGATAGAGTGTGGGATCGTCAAAGAGGACACCCTCATGTTGGCTCAGTTTGGCCGAGGTGTCTATAGGCGTGGATATAGGCTTGCAATTGGCCATACCTGCGCGGTCCAGTATCTCGGTGGCGTATTTTGTTGATGTAAAAATAAGCCATCCGATTGGCGGCTAACTGCAATACCAAGAAAATAACTCAATGGACCGGATCTTTCATGGCAAACTCGGATGCAAGAAGAGCCATTAGGCGACGGCGAAGGTCATAGAGGAAGTGGTGAGAATTATATCATCAACATATAGAAGAAGATAAGCCATGTCAGTACCATGATGATAAATAAAGAATGATCACAACGACTATGAACAAACCCAATAGAGGAGGTATAGTCGGCAAAGCGTTGATACCAAGCACGAGGATCTTGCTTTAAACCATAAAGAGACTTCTTGAGGAGACAAACATAGTCAGGATGATTCGGATCACGGAAACCCATTGGTTGATGCATGTATACAGTTTCTTTGAGCGTACCATGTAAGAAAGCATTTTTGACGTCAAGTTGATGAATGGGCCAGGATTTTGACAGTGCCAAATGAAGAAACGTGCGAATGGTGGCCGGTTTAACCACAGGACTGAAAGTGTCCGTACAATCAATGCCTGGTTGTTGAGAGTGTCCATCACCTACAAGACGAGCTTTATGACGCTCAAAAGAACCATCAGAACGAGTTTTATGACGGAAAATCCACATGGAACGTAAGATATTGACGTTGGGAGGACGGGAACTAATACCCACGTTTTATTTTTAATAAGAGCATCAAATTCATCATGCATGGCAGCATGCCAATTAGGGTCACGAAGAGCATCGGTGGGATTGCGGGGAAGAGGAGAGGGGGAAAATGTCACATGAAGGTTGAGTTGGCGTTTGGGCTTGACTATACCGTGCATGCTGCGGGTCATGATGGTGCGAGTAGGATGGGGGGTTCGGCTGAGAGGGGTTCGACGCGGGTGGAGGAGGGTGGGGGCCGTAGGGGTGGGTAACCGGGGGAGGGGAGGGTGTGGTTTGAGTGTGTCGAAGTAGGGAATTGTGAATAAGAGGAGAAGGATCGTCGTTGAGGAAGTTGTAGTGAGTAGGTGAGATTGGGAGATAGTCGAGTATGGGAAGGTGTGTTCATCGAATATGACATGGCGGGAGATTAAGATTTTGCCTGTTGATATTTCATAGCATTTGTAGCCCCGGTGATAGAGGGATATCCCAGAAAAATGCAAGGAGTAGAGCGAGCTTGGAGTTTGTGAATAGTGGTGGAGGTATAAGAGGATAGCAGAGACATCCAAAGACGCGAAGAGATGAGTAGGATGGTCTTTGTTGTAAAGGATTTGGGTCGGAGAGAGGTGAGATAAAGTTTTGCGAGGTAGGATATTGAGTAGATGTGTGGCCATAGCGAGGGCATGGTGCCAGAAGGATGGAGGGAGACCGGAGTGAATAAGGAGAGTACGAATGATATTGTTTATTGTACGTTGTACGTTCAGCTTTACCATTTTGAGATGATGTATGTGGGCAAGACAAGCGAAGAGTCATACCATTTTGTTGACAGAAGTTATAGAAATTGGAGTTTGTATATTCACCCCGTTGTCACACTGCAAGCATTTAACAGTAGTAGAACCGAATTGAGTTTGAATATATTTGTGGAGATGCAGAAAATGTGAAAACACTTGAGATTTGTGACCCATAGATATGTCCACAAAAAATTAGAGTAGTCATCAATGAAAAGTACGTAATATTTATGACCTGTTGAACTCAGAATGGGTGAAGTCCAGACATCACTGTGTAGAATATCAAAAGGCATAAATGTGTTATTGAGAGAATCATAAAAAGGCAATTTCACATGTTTGCCTAGTACACAAGAAGAACAAGTAGCTTTATTACATTGGGAATTGCAACTGATAAGATTTTTATTGCATAAAACTTGAATAATAGAACGACCAGGTGGCCAAGTCGGTTATGCCATAGATCTTCAGACACAGCAGTGAGGGCAGTGGACGGAGATGGGGTCGGCGCTGGTGTTAGGGGATAGAGATCTCCAGCACTATTGCATCTCAGAATTTGAGTGCCCGTAAGACGATCCTTCACAGAGAAACCAGAAGCATCAAACTCAATGGTAACATTATTATCAGAGGTAAAACGACGAACAGAAATAAGATTCTTGACAAGTTGAGGGGCATGAAGAATATTCGATAAGTGAAGAGGGGTTAGGGGCGGTGGAAGACGGGCATGACCCGAACCATGAACAGGAATGGAGTGACCGCTGCCAACCATGATTGAATTTGAGGGGGACTTATTAAAATAAGACGAGAGCATACCTGAGTTGGATGTCATGTGAGATGTGGAGTCGGTGTCCATGTACCAAGTAGGGTCTGGGTGTTTAGTGTTAAGGTGTGCATGGCTTGGTCAGTATCAGTGGGTGTGTATGGAGAGGAAAATGAGTAGCAGTATGAGCTGGGTTGGGAGAGGAGGGCGAGGGGAAAAGACCCGGTTGGAAGGGTGGGGGCGGACGGTGTGGTGGGATAGGGGCAGGGGGGTTAAGCCAGGCGGTGACGGCCATCGCCATAGAGGGTAGAATTGCCAGGAGTTAGAAAGGTTGTTGCCAGGGAGGGCGGTTAGTGACGGCACACGGCCAGCGTTCACGACCACGCCCGCGATGGGAGGGCCCACGGTAGGAGGACGGCCGGTGTAGGGTAAGGGTGAAGAGGTGGCCGGGTTAGGTTCGGTAGGGGGAGGAGGGTTTTTGGCGGTGGTGTTGAGAGCGGGTGTCAGCACTTTGGCAGCAGAGGCAGTTTGTTTGGCTTTTCTGGTTTCTTCAAGAATTAATCGAGAACGGGCTTCATAGAAGTAGACATGGGATTACTTTGTTGGATAATGGTGGCTATAACCGTCATAATTCTCGTTCAGACCACTTACAAGTTGGAGAACCAAACGTTGATCAGAACTGCAGAGACCGACAGTTAGATAATTGATCTGCAAGAGATTTCAATTCTTGACAATAAGAGGAGATGTTAGAAAAAATTGTCAAGGCGAGTATTGGAGAATTGATTTTCAAGATAGACTGCACGGGAGTGCTTGTTATCTTGAAAAATGTTTTTCAAGTTGTCCCAAGCGTTCTTAGCAGTGAGATCAGGAGCAAGAATGGTATGCAGTAAATCAGTGGAGATAGTACCATAAATCCATTGTAATACAATGGCATCGAGACGGTTCAGAGTTCGGTATCTTGATCACTTTTGTCTTTGACGTAGAAGTGGCAGATGAGGGGGAAATGATGTGATCAAGTACTTGGTATGCGCGGCAATGAATTTTGAACAGTTCATACCAGGATGCATATTGACTCTTCTCCATTTCAAGGGTGATAGGAATGAAGTTTTTGATGTTAGTGACAGCAGTGCAGAGATGAAACTTGGGTGTCGGCCATTTGTAGGGATAGAGATTGAGTGGCGGTGAGAGAAGAAGAGGGGCGGCGGCGGCGTTAGTGGGCTGCCGGCGGTGTGGAGAAGATGGAGGAGAGATTATGTCTCTGATACCATAAAAGATAGATATCCTCGTTGCCTTGTATTGATTCCAATCAAGAGTATAAGTACAATTGTTTCCTATGATGCTCCTCTAATCATGCTAATGTAATCCGCTAATTATGCTAACGTATCCTCTATCATTATGATACATGATATTAACATATTTAGTATGTGCTATATATGGTACAAATAATGATACAATCAATGCGGATCATGAATACAGATATGCTACACTTAATGCAAAATATTCGGCCACTTAATGCAAAATATTCAGCCATTAGCCTGCAGTGATGGGGGCTATTTATGCAGACTACTGTGTAAATGACCAAACTCTGCTAGCCGGGCCGTTGGGTATCTGATTTACTTCCCTACACTATCTTTCGGACTGAATGTGACAGGGACCCTTACTGGTCGTGGTTCAACCTTGTTTTTTTTTCTGTTTGAAGACTTTGAAGATCCAAAGGTGAGTCCTTGTGTTTTGTGGAATCATTGTCATATATTACGCACAGTATTAGTACATGACGTACAGGTTGTTGAGGAATAAAAAAGTCAAATATTTAGTTGGCAAGATTAATTTTAACCGAACACGTATTGATTGCTTACAATTTTAATTCTATTTCCCGAATTTATAGCTTGTTAACCTTTTTTTTCTCTCTCTGTGTATTCATATTTTACTAGCTTTTACCAGTTGTCTCTGATTTCTGAACAGAGTCTAGTATGTCTCTATCAGCCATGTAAATGAATCGAGCAATTCGATATGTTCGACTCGTTCGGCTCGAGCTCCGGCTCGTCTAAATGGTTAATGAATCAAGCTTGAACCATTTTTGTCTGTTCGAATTCGGTACGTGGCACCGATTGTTTAAGGTGTCGGCTTGTTAATGTTGTTCGTGAGTTAAACGAACTGAGCTTGAACAATTAAATATGTTGTTTAAATAAACGAACAAGCTCGGCTCATTCGCTAAGTTAAACGAACCGAGCTTAAACAACCCGATGCTCGGCTCGTTCGGTTCGTATATAGGCCATAGTCTCTACAATTACAGACATGCATATACACATACATCTATCTATATTTATATACTATCTATCTATCCATGTATTATAAATTCGTGTTTGTTCTCGGGCCAAAATTAGAGGTGTTAACGAACCGAGCTGAGCCAAATACTATGTTTTTCAAATTCGAATTTGTTCAGGTAAACAAACTATTTGGCTCGATTCATTTGCTGTAACAAGTTTCAAAATTGATTCGAATTCGGCTCGAAAACACTATAACTCTTTAAATGAGCTGAACAGTTCGCAAACAGTTTGGCTCGTTTTAGTAAACGAACATAATTAGGTGTTCGAACTGGCTCGTTTAAGTAAAAATTGACAAAGGAACTCAAATCAAATACGAATCGAACTCAAACTGTTCGTGAACTGTTTGGTTCTCTTAACACCCCTAACCAAGAAAACATATAGCTAAATAATATACAAGACAAAGCTGACAAGATGTATCTATTTTTTCAAAGTTCCAAATGATGAACCATATGGTCCATATCCCACTTTGTTATACTGTTAGTTGCATCTATAACAGGTATTAGTTAACTACATTTGTATCTTAGCTACCAGCACTTAAGGTACTAATTAGCTGAAGCAAAAGGTTATTATCTCCTCTGAGAGTTTTCATTGCTCCAGACTCAAGAAACATTGTGGAAGATGCAAATCAGAAGCCAACAGCTTCTTAGTTTGGGTGAGGGATTTATACAGTGACCCACACAAGATGTCCCTCCGCAAACTAGGCCGAAGTGGAACACACGCACTGTGTATGTCCATGTATTCGAACTCTTGGCCTCTTGGAGCAAATTTCAACCCGAGTATCAACTGAATATGCGTTGGACCACTAATTATCTTTTTATATCAGCATACTAGACGGTGGTCCTCTTGTATTAGTGGACACTTAAAAAAGGGCTTACAATAAGATGTCTCACGCATTACCATAACACTTTTTGTGTCTCAGGATTAGAATGTTCTTATTAAATTGTTAGGTTGTTTTTAATGAAAAAGCTAAGGAGATAGTAGTAGTTTGATTACTTTGCCTAATAATTTAGCTTTCGAAAAATAAAATTTAGCTTTTCATTTATAACTTGCATCTTAACGACGACGAAAAAAGCAAAAACAATTTGTTTTCACATTTATAAAAGTTAGCTTTGAAACATCCATGATAATAATAAAAAAAAGTAAATGATCAGTCTTTTCAAAGAGAAGATGATACATTAATATCAGATATGTTAGATATATGAACAATTTTTTTTTTACCAGGCATCCTTCTACTTAGTATTTAACTTATAAAGATACACATAATTTAAGAAGAATAATATGTCAAAAGAGAATGGTTGTGTACAAACAGAAGTATACTGCATTTGATTAATTTATATTATTAATATACATGCGATGAGCGTTCTTGGTCACTAGGTTCTCGTGTTTGAGCAGTACTCTACATTTTTTGTGCAAGAGGCTGTTTCCGTGGTTCGAAGCTGTGACATCAAGGTCACAAAACATCAGTCTTACCAGTTGTTCCAAGGCTCGCCCTCAAAGAGCGTTCCCCGGTGCACTAGGCTCTTACGATTGTGCAGGGCCTGAGGAGGGTCCGGATTGCTTCGCGATCTGATATACACAGTCTTACTTTACATTTTGTGCAAGAGGCTGTTTCACGGCTCGAACTATGACCTCAAAATTATAAAACAACAACATTGCCAATTGCTCCAAGACCCCGCCTTCTTAACATATGATAAACCATAACCGGATCGTCAGTTAGTCAATAACAGTCAACGGTTTAATCCTAATAGCCCAGTATTGCAGTTCAGCGGGTTAGTGCTTAAGAATGGTTGTCCGGCCTCAGCAGCACCTCAGTAGGGTAATATGACACCCTTATAACATCGAAGAATCTATTAAGGTTTGTACCTCGGCATTATCTTCAGTATATGCTCAAATGCTGCACTTCGGACTACTTCATTTAGGCAATGCTTAGCCATGCACTTCGGCAAGGCTCAGCTGTGTACCACAACAGCTCGTGCACTTCAGCAGAAGACAGCTGTGTACCACAGCAAAATGAACCCAATACAATAATACTTTCGTGGGACCCTCAAACGGAGATACTTCTCCAATATATCGACTGCAGCTGTTTAGTCTTCCTGAACACGCCAAGGTCACAACAGCCGGTCTATCAGTTACATCAACTATGCCGGCCTATTGATCACATCAGCAGACCTATTATGCCTTAGGCTCTCTGCGCTAAACAAAGCGTCTTCTCCAAGCTATCATCAGGGTTTCAAATTGGGAAAAAGATCTATAAAGGTAAGGAGACCAAGACAAAGGAGCGGGACCAGACTTCACAACATATACACACCCTGCCACTCGGCAAATATTGTGAGAAATTCCTAACTCACCCTTTACATTATAATCTCAGTGAGATATGGCCCAAACTGACTTGAGCGTCGGAGGGTTTTTCCCGGGGCCAACCCCCCGGGACCTCTGACCTGTGCTACTTTGTGCAAGATATTTGGCGCTATTCCAGCTACACATTTTCAATTCCAGCGGATAAATTCTTTACCTTAGCCAACGGAGCTGAATCGAGATCATCTAGACCCTTGGTGAAGATCCGGCTTCATCATTTGGCGCTAGAAGGAGGGCCCCCTAAGTCTCTTAACCCAGAAAACAGCTACTCAAAGTTTCTTTAACGATTGTTCAGAAACCTTTCTAATCATCTTAGGAAGCTACCAAGAGAAAGATGAGTAACCGAGATAGTCAAGGGACCAAACAACCCATGACATCTGGGAGGAGTCAAAAATCTTCTCAACAACAAACTGATCAATGCTCAACGGAGCCGGGAGAATCTTCAACTCCCGTAGCTTTTACGTATGAAGAGCACAGGCGAGCCATTCGCTATGTGGCTCAAAACCCAGAGGTCTTCCAAGCTGTAGTGAGGGAGATGAAGGGAAAGGCCTCTACAGCAAAATCCAGTGGATCCCGTTCTGGTAAGTCTCACCCACTGGAACATCTGGAGTATTCTCCCACTCGGCCTGGTTATTCCCCCATGCGTTGGGCCAAGTTTATAGCCGAGGCGAGACGGCCAAAACAAAAGTCTAGCTACCAGAGCTTAAAGTATACCCAGAAAGCTTCCTTGCCATTTAAACATGGCAAAAAAGTTAACAATAAAGGCAAGGCACCGTTGCAAGATAGGTGTTCTGTCAAGATTCGGTTAGGAGGCCGAGGAGAGGAAAGGAATTCTATGCTGCCTTCTAAAGCTCATATCCTTTCCTATATGAGGAAAAAATCTTTGGCAAAAGAACCCCAGCCCCTCGCTGGACCAATCCGGAAAAGAAACCATCAACTGTACTGCCTCTATCATCATGATATTGGTCATGATACAGAAGATTGTAGACAGCTCGGGCAAGAGATTGGACGTCTTATTGAGCTGGGTCACCTGCAGCGTTTCTATAATCCCAGGTCTAGGCTTCACAACAGGCTAGACTTTGGTAAACCCCCTCCAGAGGAAAGTTGTAAACCCGGGTGTCACCAGGGTTTTCTGGGTGATACAGATTCGGATTTCGATGAGGGGGGAACACGAATTTCTGAGCATATAAGGTTAATCTAATGATCGTGAACCCTGATTCTATCGAATCACGGTTTGTTTCTTCTTATCATCATCCGGAATCCCCCGGCCCAGCCTTATGTTATCAAGGGATCAGTCTTTTATATTTAACTGAACATTCTTATATAGCATTCAGCCAGGATAGTTAAGTCGCCTTATGGTGCATGGGGCAATAATTTATGTCGATCTACCACTTACAACGAAAGTGGGGGCATATATATTATTACCCAGCAGGATAGGACAGGTTTCCCAATCTTCTTACCCAGCAGGTCTGGAAGGTTGAGCAGGTCTCAACATCATCTTACCCAGCAGGTCTGGAAGGCTGAGCAGGTCTCAGCAGGATTGGACAGGTTTCCCGATATTCTTACCCAGCAGGTCTGGAAGGTTGAGCAGGTCTCAACATCATCTTACCCAGCAGGTCTGGAAGGTTGAGCAGGTCTCAACATCATCTTACCCCAGCAGGTCTGGAAGGCTGAGCAGGTCTCAGCAGGATGGGACAGGTTTCCCGATATTCTTACCCACCAGGTCTGGAAGGTTGAGCAGGTCTCAACATCACTTACCCAGCAGGTCTGGAAGGCTGAGCAGGTCTCAGCAGGATGGGACAGGTTTTCCGATATTCTTACCCAGCAGGTCTGGAAGGTTGAGCAGGTCTCAACATCATCTTACCCAGCATGTCTGGAAGGCTGAGCAGGTCTCAGCAGGATGGGACAGGTTTCCTGATATTCTTACCCAGCAGGTCTCAACATCATCTTACCCAGCAGGTCTGGAAGGCTGAGCAGGTCTCAGTAGGATGGAACAGGTTTCCCGATATTCTTACCCAGCAGGTCTGGAAGGCTGAGCAGGTCTCAGCGGAACAAGACAAGTTCCTTATATTTACCCCAGCAGATCTGGGAGGCAGAGCAGGTCTCAGCGGAACAAGATAAGTTCCTTATATTTACCCCAGCAGGTTTGGGAGGCTGAGCAGGTCTCAGCGGAACAAGATAAGATCCTTATATTTACCCCAGCAGGTCTGGGAGGCTGAGCAGGTCTCAACGGAACAAGATAAATTCCTTATATTTACCCCAGCAGGTCTGGAAGGCTGAGCAGGTCTCAGCGGAACAAGATAAGTTCCTTATATTTACCCCAGCAGGTCTGGGAGGCTGAGCAGGTCTTAGCAGAACAAGATAAGTTCCTTATATTTACCCCAGCAGGTCTGGGAGGCTGATCAGGTCTTAGCGGAACAAGATAATTTCCTTATATTTACCCCAGCAGGTCTGGGAGGCTGAGCAGGTCTCAGCGGAACAAGATAATTTCCTTATATTTACCCCAGAAGGTCTGGGAGGCTGAGCAGGTCTTAGCGGAACAAGATAAGTTCCTTATATTTACCACAGCAGGTCTGGGAGGCTGAGCAGGTCTCAGCGGAACAAGATAAGTTCCTTATATTTACCCCAGCAGGTCTGGGAGGCTGAGCAGGTCTCAGCGGAACAAGATAAGTTCCTTATATTTACCCCAGCAGGTCTGGGAGGCTGCGCAGGTCTCAGCGGAACAAGATAAGTTCCTTATATTTACCCCAGCAGGTCTGGGAGACTGAGCAGGTCTCAGCGGAACAAGATAAGTTCATTATATTTACCCCAGCAGGTCTGAGAGGCTGAGCAGGTCTCAGCGGAACAAGACAAGTTCCCTATATTTACCCCAGCAGGTCTGGGAGGCTGAGCAGGTCTCAGCGGAACAAGATAAGATCCTTATATTTACCCCAGCAGGTCTGGGAGGTTGAGCAGGTCTCAGCGGAACAAGACAAGTTCCTTATATTTGCCCCAGCAGGTCTGCAGGGCTGAGCAGGTCTCAGCGGAACAAGATAGATTCCCTATATTAGGGGTTTCGGCAAAGTCTTAACAATGGGACAAGTTTGCCAGCATTCCAACTCAACCAAGCTGAAAAGCCAAGTATAAAAGCTGGAGCTTGATACTTGGATAAAGGAACTTTGCCACAAGAAATAATCTTATGACAAAGATGAAGACAAATACTTGCAAACTATAACCGCGGGGCAAGTTGAAGACAAAAATTTGCAGAAAGCAAATGAAAGAACTTCGCAGAGTAGAAGGTCAACACTCGCCATCTAAGGAAAAAGAGCAAGTTGAACTTCAAAAGATTGAAAAGCTAGAAGAAGTCAGAAAGCAAAATCTGAAAAATAGACTTTCATTGAGTATGAAATCTAATATAACTACAAATTGTTTGCAAGGGAAAATCCTATTCTACTACGAAATCTTCTCCTGTGCTTCGAAAACTCGGTAATCTGGATACAGCATCAGACTTGAACTACGAAGAGCAGCGAATGATCCTTATTCAGATCTGGGTGGATTTCTTGGCAATCGTCCCCTATATGGTTACATGGCAGAACAAAATTTTGCAGCATTGTTGCCGCCCTTGCTTCACTGCTACCATGCCTTGAAGATGGCCTGCGAAGAATGTAATCACAATTGTTTCTTTGCTTCACTGGAAGAAAAGGGATTTGTGCGATTACAAAACAACAAAGTGAAACCTTTGCTGGAAAGGGATGTGTCGAAGGAGAATCCCTGTCACGAAATGACAGAGGCGCTAAAGCGAAAGATACGACGATGACTAAAAAGGATTGCTGGAAAGGAACAATCTCCATGAAGAAAGATTGTTCCCATCAGAATCAAATTCTTTATGAAAGGACTTAGTCTCACAGGTATTTTCCAGATTCTTGAGGCACGAAAGAGTAGGCATATTTAGGAAATGCTTACATAGAGATAAAGGATTGAGTGGAAAGGAGGAATATTATGAAACACCAAGATAGGCATCAAGGATGGGAAGCTTAAATGGAGAATGAAGAATGAGGAGATGAAAGCACCTCTATTTATAGGCAGTAGAAGGAAAAGAGGCCTCCCTTTTTTCGTTTGAAATTTGAAATCCGAAAAGGCAAAAGTCCATGCATTTCCCACCATCGGGAAGTGGAATCGCCGAAAAAGCAATAACAGAGCGTCGAAACTATCGTTTACGTTAAAGACAGGAGTTATGGCATAAATAAAGGGATAACCATGCAGTTAATGAAGATTTGCCACGTCATAAGAACAAGATTTGTCCGCCTTCGCAGTTCAGCTCAGCCACACAAAATCTGGGAGCAAATGATAAACCATAACCGGATCGTCAGTTAGTCAATAACAGTCAACGATTTAATCCTAATAGCCCAGTATTGCAGTTCAGCGGGTTAGTGCTTAAGAATGGATGTCCGGCCTCAGCAGCACCTCAGTAGGGCAATATGACACCCTTATAACATCGAAGAATCTATTAAGGTTTGCACCTCGGCATTAACTTCAGTATATGCTCAAATGCTGCACTTTGGACTACTTCATTTAGGCAATGCTTAGCCATGCACTTCGGTAAGGCTCAGCTGTGTACCACAGCAGCTCGTGCACATCAGCAGAAGACAGCTGTGTACCACAGCAAAATGAACCCAATACAATAATACTTCGTGGGACCCTCAAACGGAGATACTTCTCCAATATATCGACTGCAGCTGTTTAGTCTTCCTGAACACGCCAAGGTCACAACAGTCGGTCTATCAGTTACATCAACTATGCCGGCCTATTGATCACATCAGCAGACCTATTATGCCTTAGGCTCTCTGCCCTAAATAAAATGTCTTCTCAGAGCTATCATCAGGGTTTCAAATTGGGAAAAAGATCTATAAAGGTAAGGAGACCAAGACAAAGGAGCGGGACCAGACTTCACAACATATACATACACCCTGCTCCTCGGCAAATATTATGAGAAATTCCTAACTCACCCTTTACATTATAATCTCAGTGAGATATGGCCCAAACTGACTTGAGCGTCGGAGGGTTTTTCCCAGGGCCAACCCCCCGGGACCTCTGACTTGTGCTACTTTGTGCAGGATATTTGGTACTATTCCAGCTACACATTTTCAATTCCAGCGGATAAATTCTTTACGTTAGCCAACGGAGCTGAATCAAGGTCATCTAGACTCTTGGTGAAGATCCGGCTTCATCAACACACATGCGATGGAACGAGGGAATCCCCCTCCTTCCAATTAAACTGAATAGTGAATTACACCGTTTTTTTCCTGGGTGTACATACATCCTAGACCACATATATCTTTTCTTATGATTGTTTACTTTTTTGCGTTTATTGTTTCTGTTGCACAACACACTATACATATATATAAATAACGTTGTTGGAGCCTTCAAGGTACACCTCAGTTGATATTCGAGTTGAAATTTGTTCTAAAAGGTCAAAGGTTCGATTCCAAGAACACTAACAGTGTGTGGGTGCTCCTCTGCTGCTAGGCCGAAGGCCTAGTTTCCTTCGGCCTGGTTGCCGGGGGACACCTTGTGCGTGTCACTGCATAAGATCTCACCCAATCTATGAGGTCGCTGAGCTCCTGATTTGCATGTTCTACATATGCTCTTTGGGGCTAGGACAATGGTGACTCGCGGAGCGGGAGATTTCATCTTTTGTTCCAAATAACGTGGTTGGAGAACGTGCAAAAGAAAAAAATTAACTAAAAAATATCGTTAGACAATCAATTCTTGGCTAAAAACCATAGTCACCTAATTAACAACAAAGTGGAAAAAAGTCAGCACATTGGATATGTAAGTTACGAAAATTGACCGGCAAAATGGAGAGTAAGTGTTGAAGGGAATTAACTTCTTAAGAAATATAAATTGATTGCTTATCCCCACATATTCCAAATAGGATTTAGTTGCACTATGTAACGTTTTTTCAAAGAATAAAGTGGCCTTTGATCCTCTTTAGTAACTCCTCTGTTCTTTTGCTTAGAATAAGATTATTCCCACCTGATCCCCAAGACAATTCTTCTCCTCCTGCACTATCTATTTCTCAATTATTATTTTTCTGGTACCCCAACTTTCTCAAAAAAAAAAAAATGTATTTCTTGTCAAGAAAATCACCATTATATAGCTTTCCCATTCAAACACTTTCTGAAGAAGCTACTTCCTCTTCATCTGAAGATAGGCAAGTAAGAAGATTCGTCTCAAAGTCCCATTAATTTTTTTTATTTTTTTTATGAATTATAACGTGCCATGATTATTATGTGACATTGTTTTATTTTATTTATTTTTTTCGTTATTCTGGTTTGCAGGTGGATTAAGGTGGGGTGTAACGGAGGAGGAGATATGAAGGTGAGGAGAAAATGGAGTTGGTGGTTGGCCTGCATTCTGATTTCAGTTCTGTTGCTATCTCTTGCTGTTGAATGTGCAGTTACAACACGGTCAGCTTCTTCCCTATGACTCCATTAATATACATACATACATATATACGTATGTATCTAGCTAATTGAACTCAATTGCATTATTAAGTTTTCTTGTGCATGTCCTGAAAGTCTGTCAAATTTGATTGAAACTTTTCTTCAGCATGAAGTGTTGAGAGGTGTGGGGGGGGGGGGGGGGGGGTGGTGTGGGGTTGAGGGGATGATAAATGCTTAAAATGCAGTTTAGTCCTCATCCTCCTCGTGCCAACCTATTCTGGATTTGGCATGGTGAAGGAAGAAAAATTCCATTATTTCTTAACTTTAGAATATGAATTTATATTGTGAAGTTGTAGTTGATCGACACAGCTTGACGCAATTTTTATTATGGGTCATCGAGAAATAACCTCTGTGTGTTTCTAATACATAGATATAGTTACGTACATCCGACCTCTCATACCCCGCTATAGACGGAAGCCTTTAAAACAATGAAGTAATCTTGTTGTTTTTCCCGCATAAGTGAATTTTAGTGTTAATTGTGTAATTTCGTACACACTCTTATATAAGTCGTTATGGTAGATAAGTATCCCTAGTCCATCTTTATATATGCAAATAGAGTTTCCAGGACATATCCCAATTGTTATAGGTATGGAGTTTCGAAAGGAAAGTCAGTGGTTTGAACTTTGCCGAATGCAAGAATGTTTGAACTCCATCCAAACTAGCTACATAGTGTGGTAATACTATTTGCCCGTGGAATGACCTGATAGGCTGACAAGCCAGTCCGTCGGTTGTTCTTTCGGTGCCAATGAGCTCCTTGTACTGTCTTCTGTGCTATGACAAACTTCTTCTAGTAAGTCTTAAGAACATGATTTACATCCCTACATACCCTGTGGGACCGGGAGTGGCAGGAATCCCTTACTGGTTGGAGTTTAAACTTTATATATATGCAAATAGATAGAAATGTTCTGCAGCACAGAAGTCATACATAGCAAAAGGAATTATTTATCGTTTGCTTATATGCTACTTTTAACGAATAACTATTAATATGCCAACTAATCAATTACTTTTACAGGCCGTTTTAAAAGTTTATTATCCATAAATTCTTTGGGAATGGCATAAACATTGTACGTGTCTGTGTGTTGATTAATGTACGTGGTGGGGAAATGCAAAATTGGTGGCTTGGGCTTTTGTTTCTTTTTGACTTGTTCACAAGTGAGCCTACCTGTCCAGGTTGTTTTAAATTTCCGATGTTAGATCGTCCGTTTCTTCTTAGTTGAACGGTTCTGGTGAGAAGTGGGAGCTGAGTTTCCTTACAATGCCACGTGTACACTAGTGTCTCAAGAGTATTTTGATATGGAATCTTCTTAAAGTATTTTGTTTCCCACACTTCTATCAAGCTGTAGATAGCGTGAGAGTCTTCAGCACATAACCTGATAGAAACTGGTAAACAGTAATCACCTTGAAAGAGGGAGGTTGAGAGTTTGACTCCCTACGAAGGCATTTGTGAGGAATTCCATTGCTTGGGCTCTATGATGTTGTACCCGTGTATATAACCCGCCCTTTGTTTGAATTTATCAGGTTTCTGATTTGCATCCCTACACTTCTTGTGGAACCGGAGCTGGCAGGACCCTTACTGATTGGATTACAACCTTTTTAGATAGCGTGACAAATAAATCGGATGATGTGTTTAAATAAACCCACAAATAAGATAGGTTTGACATATTGAAGGGACCTGGCAGGTTGAAGATTCTGCTCGCAGATGAGATAGGTTTGGTGGATTCAAGGGATGCGATTAGGCGGTGTTAATGAACCGAGCCGAACCAAATGCTACGTATCTGAATTCAGATTCGTTTAGCTAAATGAACTGTTTGGCTCGGTTTTTTTAGCTAAACGAGCATTAAAATTGGTTTGAGTTTGGCTCGACAACACTATAACTGTTTAAACGAGCCAAACAGTTCGCAAATAGTTCGGCTCGTTTAACTAAACAAACCTAAATATGCATTCGAATTCTACTCGTTTAAGTAAAATTAACGAACGAACTCGAACCAAATATGAAATGAACTTGAACAGTTTGTGAACTGTTCGGTTCGCTTAACACCCCTAAGTTTGACAGGTTGAAGATTTAACATGCAAATGAGATAGATTTGATGAATTGAAAGAGTCTGACAGGTCTAGTTTTTGACCGGATCGGTATGTGAGATTGGCTATTGACGTATAACTTTTAGTTTGATGAGTCATGTTTGACGGGTTGAAGATTCAGTTTCGTGCTTTCTGGGGTCTATGCTGGGTTTGCTGTGTCATGCATGTGAACCTACGGGTGAGAAATGTTTGACATAATTTTGACCGAACTCGCGAAGGTCAAAACCTAACCTGTAAAAAACGTGTTCAAGTTAATGTTAGACTCGTGTCTGAATTTTTCGATCCATATTTTAGTCTATCAAATCATCATCATCATCATCATCATCCGTACCTAGTATATCCCAACGATAGCATAAGCTATCGTCAGGGTCTGGGAAGGGTAAGTGGTAGACAAACAATACTTCTGTCCCAAGGGATAGAGAGTCTGCTTCCAGTGAGACCCCCAGCTCTATATGTACCTGCATAAATAACATGATAATGGAGATATGATGTGCTAGTGTGTTAGTGAGAGGACGTGTATATGTACATAACGTGTAACGTGTATATGTACATGTAATGCAAAACAACGTTAAAACATAAGCAAACAAATGCAAAGTCAACCTAAAGCGTAGATAGTGTCTACGCCTATCTATATCCCTAAATATGCTCTAAGTTGTCTTTATATATGACATATACCTCGTTAACCTCATTAACAATCTTATGTCTCTATGAACTCCTATCATAAACCATTTCCTCAGAGAGGTGAAAATCTAGTAGGTCGTGTCTAATCTACTCATCTCAAGTCATTTTGGGCCTGCCTTTACACCTGTTCCCCTCTACAATGAAGCTTTCAATTGCTCTCACCGACGCCGTTTTCTGTCTCCGCTTGACATGCCCAAACCTTCTCATTCTTCCCTCCCTTATTTTATCTGTTATACTAGGCACGCCTAATCTTTCTCGAAACACCTCCTTTCTAATCTGGTCTAGCCTTGTATGCTGACACATCCACCTCAACATCGTCATCTCTTTCATTTCCATCTTCTGCAATTGTGACCACTTGATGGCCCAGCAGTCTGTCCCATATAGCATTGCTGGACGCACTGCCATCCTATAAAATTTTTCCTTTAATTTAGTTGGAAAATTCTTGTCACATAGCACCCCTGAGGCCGCCCTCCATCTACACCAGCCTGTTTGAACTCGATGCGCTACATCGCTATTTATGTACCCATTATGCTGCACAAATAATCTTAGGTACTTAAACTTACTTACCTGTGGTACCACTTAACCATTGATGGTGAGTTGGCTATTCTCATTGTCGGCTACGTCGCTGAAGTCGCAGTGCAGATATTCGGTCTTAGAACGGCTAATCTTTAAGCCTTTTCTTTATAAAACACCTCTCCGCTGCTCTAGTCTCATACTCAGGGTATGTCTATTCTCTGCGACTAATACAATATTGTCAGCAAAAAAACATACACCACGGAACTGCCTCCTGTATCGGCTTTGACAACTCGTCAAGGACAGCTGCAAAATGAAATGGGTTCAACGCAGACCCTTGATGGAGGCCTACCTCCACTGGAAAGAAGTCTGTATTCCCCACAGGCGTACGAAAGGTCGTTTTCGTCGTAGCATATATATCTCTAATTATGTCTATATACTTCATAGGGATCTTTCTTGTATCCAGACTATCCTAGATCAGGCTACGTGGCACACTATCATACGATTTTTCAAGATCGATGAAAACCATATGTAAATCGCGCTTCTTCTCCATATACTTCTCCATTAATCTCCTGAGAACGTGTATTGCTTCCGTAGTTGACCTTTCTGACATAAAACCAAATTGATTTACCGTAACCTGAGTTTCTTTCCTAATTCTAGTGTCGATTACTCTCTCCCATAACTTCATGGTATGACTTAGCGACTTAATCCATCTATAGTTTCCACGACACTGTGCGTCTCCTTTGTTCTTATATAAGGGGATCACGACACTCTTTCTCCACTCATCTGACATATTTTCTGTTTTGTAAATATGGTTGAAAAGAGTAGTTAGCCATTGAACCCATTCCTCTCACAAATACTTCCACGCCTCAATGGGTATGTTATCTAGGCCGACCGCTTTAGCTCTTTCCATCTTCTTCAGTGCTCTCATCACCTCTCCTTGTGTGATATTTTGACAATCGGAGTTATTATGTTATCGTTGTTGGTTAGTGATGCTTTCTCGTTCTTCGTAGTCGTCATTACCGCCGTTGAAAAGATTGTGAAAGTATGTTTGCCATTTTAACTTGATGTCTTGTACTTTGACTAACACATGCCCATCTTTTCCTTTTATAAACTTCCTGCCTCCTAGGTCCTGCCTCTTTCGCTCCCTAGCTTTGGCAATCTTGAACATATCATGCTCTCCGTCTTTTGTTTCTAGTCTTTCATACATCCTTTTATAAGCTGCAGTCTTTGCCTCTGTCACTGCCTTCTTCGCTTCCTTCCTGGCGATTTTGTAATTCTCCTTCAAGCTCACTTTCTCACCCCCCTTTGTGCAGCTTAACAGCTCTCTAAAAATCGTTTGTTTGTCTTTTATTTTTGTTGCATATCCTCGTTCCACCACCACGTCTCTTTATGCACAGACGTCTTTCCTGTTGTTACCCCAAGCGTTTCTCTCGCCGCGTGATTAATAGTAGTCTATATAGCCTCCCACATCTGATTTGTGCTATCACTCAGACGATCTAGTTTCGCGGAGATGACTTTGTCTCTGAATATATTAAATTTTTCGTCTTTCAAACTTCCCCAACGAATCCTGGGTGAGAATTTTCCAACCTTCTTACTCAGCTTTTGGCTCAATGCTATAACTACCACTAATAAACGGTGTTGTGTAACTGCTGTCTCCCCTGGTGTAACCTTGCACTCCCTCTACAACCGTCGGTCTTCACGTCTCATCAGAAAATAGTCGATCTGTGTGTTACGCCCTTCGCTGCTAAAAGTGATCAAATGCGTTTGACTAAATTTATAGATGTGTTGGACTAAAACTATGTAAAGTTAACTGAACCGTTAAACCGTTTTAATTGAGGAACTATCTTTGGTTTGAAATTGGAACAATTGATGTATGTCCAAGATTAAAATTTTACAAGTTATAGGACTTTTTTTTTTTCTATTTTTACTAGTTATATGACGTAATTAAGCTCTAAACTTTATTTTGTATTAGAAAGTTTATGCATTTATCGATTATACAGCTCCACGATGACATAAAGGTCAGCCTAATTGAATTTTGTAAGTGTAGCTGTAAATATTCTTCCATGGTTGGGTTACACCAGGAACTAACTTATTTACATGTGTCAAACTTTATATTATTATATGTATAAATTTCAAAAACGAAATAAAAATGTTTTATGTTTTGAAGACATTATAGAGGGTGCAAAAAAGCTTTAAATACTGCCACATGAGGAATAAGATGCTCTCTCGTGATCATGTCCCAACAAAGAATTACCTCCCTTATACCTTTTTGTCTTTTTTGAACAAGTTCTCTTTTCATAAGGTTTGATTGTTTAGGTTACACAAAAGTTATAACATGTTTTTTTTGGTTCCAAGTTATAACATGTTAAAACAAGAAGATAAATGAATTGTCTGTCTGTTGATACATATTGCACAACTCCGTTGTTAGGATAAAGACAAGTTTAAGAAATATGAATTACAATAAGATTTAAGTATTTGATTTCTGATATGATTCTTATCTTTATCTTCTCTTGTATAGGTTTTTTAGTTGTACTTTATGTTTATCTCCTTGTAAAATTCTCTTATAAATACAAGTATATAGACTGGCTATCTGTGTGGTTTTTGTGCCGTCCAAAAGGGCTTTTCCACGAGAAATTTCACGTTCTTTGTTTTATCGTTTGTTTATTATTGTTTTCTCGGTTTATTATCAAATGGTATCAGACCGAATATTTAGATATGTTTAATTTCTTTCATGTGTCTCCTTTCTCCATGTTTTCCTCCAAGGGGTTGGTCCACCCACTTTTACTTTTGAAGTTGCTTCAATTAGTCCCGTGCCCATGCGGCATTGTGTAGGATTCACCTTTCTCGTGAACATATTATTATGGTAAAATCTACAATACGAGCTTAAACTGAGCTATGTTTTAATAATATACCATGGAGCTACTGGAAAGAAATCTAATGTACAAAGACCTTGATAAGATTATTAAATTCTCCTGTTTAAACCTCTTTAAAAGGTCGTAATTGGATGTTCATATGTGCAGTAACTTCGGAATATTTAGAATTAATTTTAGTGTGTTCAAATTGTCTCAGGCATTCACGTAATTAAAAATAAAGAAAGCCAGAAAAAGAAATCTATTGTTATCAATAGTATAAACAAATTTGAAGGCGGCTCTAGAAACAATTGATAAGGTTAGCTGCGGAAACAACTTCTTAGTGGCACTAAGTGTAGTGTAAGGTTACATACATCAGATGGCGAGCCTGTTTACGGAAGTATAGTACACTGGAACACCCTTTATAGTATAAACAAATTGTAAATACTATGATATATGTTGTGCTCATCTAATATAACATCATATCGAAATGTTCATAACAGCATTTAAAGGACATAATAAATAGGAAAACTTGTATACATAATTTGCTTTTGAAATAGTAGGCATAGCCCAAGAGGTTATCATACTCCAGTCTGTCATATTATAGTTTTGAATAAGTACTATATGTTATTATTATTAAGTTTTTTTTCTCTACAAATTTTTTATTGCAGACCAACTCCGAAGAACAACACCCTAGACCTAGAGGATTATCCTCCGGTCCGATTGCACAAGCTGGATCACCATGTATTCATATTTTTCGCATAAATACAATCGCTGCTCATATTTATATTCTGATTTCTCATTCAAAAATGTGTAACGAAATTTATTGGAAAAAAAGTATAAGTATTTACTAATATCTACAGGTTGTGATGGAAAATGGGCTGGTGAGTGTGACATTATCAATACCAGGGGGAATGATCACGGGCATACAGTACAATGGAATCGGCAATCTGCTGGAAAATAATTATAAAGAAGACAACAGAGGGTAATGTGTCATGTTATAACTTTAGACTTCGTTTTCATATAATTCTAAAAACATAATTAATAGCCATGGCGTAGCTCAGCTGATTTCCGGATTGGAAAATTGTGTTTAGAAAGATACATGTTCGATCCGGAACATGCATAGTGTTAGTATATTACAGCTGTTTGGGCCAATAATGCTTATGCCATTGTATCCGACCTAATTAGAAGTAAAGAGTTACTGGTCTTTTGTGTTTAGAAAAACATAATTAATAATTATAATATGTTTTGACCACTGCAGTTACTGGGATGTTGTGTGGACAAAGCCAAACGCAGATAAACATCACAATATCATTGACAGGTTAGCCTATGTTCCCATACATCCAACAACCCCCCCCCCCCCCCTCTTGGGAGCAGGCAATATACATGCAAACATCCTTTTACTTTTATAATGGTAACTATTTACTTTAGTAATGACATATATAAAAAAGGATATTCAAATTTTCAGGCTCGAAGGCAATAGATTTGATGTGGTGATGGAAGATGAAAATCAAGTGGAAATTTCTTTTGTGAAGACACACGATAATTCCTCTTCTGATGGTCAAGATGTCCCAATGAACATTGACAAAAGGTGCAGTGTAAGTCATTGATTAAAAAAAAAAAGTCCCAAAATTTCAGAAGCCAAAAGAATTTAAATTTGCAGAATTTGATTAAAAAGAAATGCAAAAATCTTCCTAATATGTGCAGATTCGTTTTGTTGCGTGGGAGCAAGGGATTTTACTCTTATGCCATTTTTGAACACTCGGAAGGATGGCCTGACTTTGATCTTTATCAGGGTAGAATTGTCTTCAAACTTCAGGAAAAGCTGTAAGAACTAATCCTCTTCATAATTTATTTTTTTCCCTTTTGTAAAAAGGGAAAAAAATAGTCGTTATTTCTCTTTCCTTTTTTTCCCAACTGACCGTTTGAACTCTTAATTTTATGGAAGTACTTGTACATATATACTCCGCCATAGACAGAAGCCTCTGAAATAATGGAGTAATGTTATTGTTGTACTTGTACATATATAGAAATCTGCATGTGGTCTTGATTTCTTATTACGTAGATACATGACCTGATGATCTATAAGTTTTGGCATTTTGAATTTATGAGTTTGAACTTAAGTAATTAAAATCAAATCTGTTACCGGAAAAAGATCATTACATAGTCTAGTCTTTGAAACAAGATTAAAAGAAAGAGCCACAATATGTATATCTTTTTTATATATGTCAATAGTTACCATTATAAAAGTAAAAGAATGTCTGCAACTCTTCATGCATAAAGACATTCTCGATGCACTAGACTTCCGTGTTTGTGCAACCCTACCTACATTTTGTGTAAGAAACTGTTTTCGGACCTCGAACCTGTGACCTCAAAATGACAAACAACCTTAACAGTTGCTTCAAGGCATGTCTTCAATATCTGGATGCGTAAGAATTCGAACCTGTGCTTAATTTTGCCTTTTTTTCTTGTGAAAAAAAAAAAAAAAACAGGTTTCAGTTTATGGCGGTGGGTGATGAAAGGCAAAGGATCATGCCAACAACTGAAGATAGGGAAAGAGGAAAGCCTCTTGACTACTCTGAGGCTGTTCTTCTAACTAATCCATCTAATCCCTTCCTCAAAGGAGAGGTTTGCTTCCTCATCTTATGGATTTTTAAATTGACTTAAGTGCTTCATTAGTCACATCTTTTACCCTTTTTAATTTGATTAATGAAACCTAACTCTTCAATTTTTAATTATTATTCAAATCTTGATGTGTACTAAACAGAAAGAAAGAATGTCAAATGATTCTTTTGTTTATTTTTGCTTTCATCCATTTTGGAGGACCTGTCTTGGAGTAACTAGTAAGGTTACTGTAGTCTCTTGCACAAATTATAGAGTAAGGCTTCGTACATCAGATCGCGAAACAATCTGGGCTCTCCTCAGACCTTACGTAAACACGGAAGCCTAGTGGACTATATGAAAAGTTAGGTGCAAGTGTAATCAAATAATAGAGATTGAAAGTATGTCAAACTAAAAAGGTGTTTTTGGAATGAAAAATTTTTAGGGGGTGTTTGGTTGGGGGTTTCTACATTAAGGGTTGAGTTTGGATTTGATTGTTAAAATTAGGGGTATGAGTTTCGGATTGATATCCGAATATTTGGTAATGGATATCGTTTTTTGATGTACTAGTTCCCTTTGTCTTTCAATATTGGGGGATAGAGAATATGAGCTTGACCACCCTCAACCCACCCACCTCCAATGGTTAAAGGCCCTTGTCAGTCAACGCGCCGGCCATTGCCAGCCCGCCGCCGCCTGGTCACTATTTCGGACGGTCAAATTTTTCCGGCCGTCCACCTTCGATACCCATTTTAATTTTGATACGTTCAAAACACCATCAATGTCAATCATTACCCATTTCCAATTCAATACCAAATAACTATGAATTCTACGTCTAAACTTATATACTTTCAAACCCATATACTGTTATGCATATTTCGATTCTGATTCCGATATCCAAGTGCAAATCAAACACCCCTAACTATATCAACTGCGTAACATGTTTCTTTTCTCGAGTATTTCGATTCGGGTCTTCTTAGAGAGTGTAGAAGAGGTCTACCAGTAACTATATAAGTCTATAAACTGTGTTAAACGTTAGATTTTGTAATATTTGTTTATGCATATCACAGTTTATTAAATAGATAATATAATATGACAGGTGGATGATAAGTATCAATATTCTAGTGACAACAAGGACAATAGGGTCCATGGGTGGATATGCTCAAGCCCACCAACAGGTTTTTGGATGATTACTCCCAGCAATGAGTTTAAAACTGCTGGCCCAGTTAAGCAGGACCTCACCTCTCACGCTGGCCCAGTTACCCTCTCTGTAGGTTTTCAAATTTTCGTTTATTTATTTATTTTCATTTAATTGTGGATTTATTTAATGATTACGTTCTTTATCAAAAAAGAATAGTAATAATAATAAATGATGTTATTTTTTAATATAAAACTTATGATATGAAATTACAGATGTTCTTTAGTACCCATTATGCTGGGCAGCCGTTGGGAATAAAATTTCGTGAAGGAGAAGCTTGGAAAAAGGTTTTTGGTCCTGTTTTTATTTACCTTAATTCTGTTGACGAAGATACTGACCCACTAACACTCTGGTCAGATGCCAAAGAGCAGGTAATTTTTCTTAAAAAAATTTTAGAGAAAAAAATTCTTTTTAATATAATTTTTTAATTTTTGAAAATTTAGTTTTCAACCTTCAAATTTGGGGTTTGACAGATGCTATTGGAAACTGAAACCTGGCCGTATGATTTTCCCGTATCTGAAGACTTCCCTACTGCTGATCAACGTGGCACTGTTACTGGGCGTTTACTAGTCAACGACAGGTATATTTTTCTTTGATATTATAAACGTTACTGATGCATTAGGCTTCTGCGTTTGCGTAGAATTTGGAAAAGAGACGGATCCCTTCGCGATCTAATGTATGCAGCCTTATCTTGCACAAAATGCCAGATGCTGTTTTCGATGCTCGAACATATGACTTTAAGGTCACAAAATATCAACCTTACGAGTTACTATCGGTCCAGCCGTATTTTCTTTGATATTAGAAATACACAAACCATGTGAATAGAGTAAAGAAAATACCACTTAATTGTTACATCTATGAGTTTTTCGCCAACCACTTGTATATTGCTCTTTGAAATTGTTTTATAGAGTTAATTGATTATGTAATCAAATCAACCAATTATTACATGTTCTACTGTGTATTTTCTTTTACAATAATTCATAAACTTGATAGTCACTTGCAAGTAGAATTAATCAACATAAATTATCCCCTTAGTAAGTAAAAATAGCTGTTTCCACAACTTATAATATACACAGTTTCACTCTACACTTTTCTATGCAAAAAACTGTTTCCGCAATTTATAATATACACACTTTCACTCTATACTTTTCTATACAAAAAACCGTTTCCACAGTTCTGAACCTCACCAGTAAATTCTTTAATTTGATACTTGTGCTTGTAGCTATATCAGCGAAAGGCTAATGACTGGGACCTCTGCTTACGTTGGTTTAGCTCCACCTGGAGACTCCGGATCTTGGCAAATTGAAAATAAGGTAGTTATTTTATTTCCTTTTTTTCTTTATTTTTCAAGTAATTTTTTTAAAACATGAAATGGTACTACAACATTGAAAATGTAAATAATACGGATCTTTCTCTATATCATTCACGTTGTCATTTTTATGAAAGTGTAACTTTCAGAAAGTAAATCCAGTAGGAAGCATGACTAATTCTCTGTTTGTATACATATGCATAGGTAAATGTACGCATACATCATATATTGATACCTCCACGTTTACAGGGATATCAATTTTGGAATGAAGCAGATTCAGAGGGTTACTTTGTTATTAACAATGTTAGAGAAGGAAATTATAGTTTATACGCTTGGGTCCCTGGATTTATAGGCGACTATAAGTATGATCCTTATATCTCTGTCACACCAGGTAATTTATATAATTAGCAGTCCACCAAAAACAAAATTTCATTTCAGGATTTTAAAATATTTTTTCCTTAATGATTTAATAGTTTAATAATTTTTTTTTTTTGTAATGATTGATTTTGTTGCAGGAGAACAAATCAAATTGGGAAATTTAATATATAGTCCTCCAAGAATAGGTCCAACAATCTGGGAAATTGGAATCCCAGATCGAACAGCAACCGAATTCTTCGTACCAGACCCAAGTCCGAGGTTGATGAACCAATTATATGCTATAGACAAAGCAGAAAAGTATGTCAAATTTGGATCATAAATAAATTTACTCTTTATAAAAGCTATTCTCAAATGACTTCTAATGCATAACCAATTATTATTTTTTCCTTTTCATTTATTACAAATCACAGGTTCAGACAATATGGATTATGGGATAGGTATACAGATCTATATCCTGATCAAGATTTAGTATTCAGAGTTGGTGTTGACAACTACCAAACAGACTGGTTTTTTGCTCATGTTACTAGGTATACTCAGACCAACTTTATTTTATTTTCCTTTTTTATGTTACATTTTATTTAATGAACAGTAAAACATCCTATGTGATATATACGATAAAACTGTATTAATTTATATGACACTGTGCAACATTTCGATGGGCTTGAGTGCTTATTTTATATAATCATTTGCTTGGTGTCTCTCTCTATGTGTGTATGTGTGTGTGTGTATATATATATATATTGATTCAATAGATTCAGTTAACCTTCCTCATCTAGCCCATTTTACAAAGATTGAAGTTGACTCTTGGTTGCGGGGCCAAGAAAGGGACATACTATCTACTTACCCCTCGAAAGGGAAAGTAAGAGAGGAAATGCGAAGGCCTCATTCAAAAGAAGACCATCGAAGGAAAGAGCTATCTTACCGATCTGTTTTTCTCATTTTGTTTGAAGCGGGACCAAAATGAACTCCGGCTCCATCAGCTCTTTTATATTGATGTTCCACTATCTTCTTGTCATTTCTCCCCACAACGCCCTTATATATATATATGTATGTGTGTGTGTGTATATATGTATAAAATTACTATATTGAAGTGAAAAACCTTTAAATCTGACGGTTGAATATCATTTTTTCTATCCTTGGTCTCGACTTTGGTTATCCCTCCCCAATTTTTTTTTTCAAAAAATAAGAAATTAATTACTATATTGAAATTAATGCAGGAATACTGGAAATAATACTTATGAGAGAACGACTTGGCAAATAGTATTTGATCTGGAATCTATTGACGAAACATCTACCTATACCCTATTCCTAGCATTGGCATCAGCAAACGAAGCTGAATTGCAGGTAACCAAACTTCACAACTCCATTATTTATGCATTTTAATTTGATTTTTTAAAAAAATTGAACCCTCTTCCTTTGAGAATAAAAAGAATTGATCTGAATATTTCACACTCTATCCCTTGGAATGGAGGTATCGTTTGTCTGCCTCTCACCCTCCTCAGACCCTAGCGACAGCTATTACTGTCGTTGTAATATACTGAATACGTTTGTTGTGGTTGATTTGACAATTTCAGGTGAGGATAAATAACCCATATAGAAGGGTACCACATTTTACAACAGGACTGATTGGAAAAGATAACGCCATTGCTCGACATGGAATTCATGGGTTGTATTGGTTATATTATATACCAGTTTATGGTTCTCAGCTTCAACAGGGAACAAACATAATTTTCCTCACACAGTCTAGGGGAACAACCCCTTTTATGGGACTTATGTACGATTACATTCGTTTTGAAGCTCCCTCATAACTGAATTGTGTTTTATTTTAATTTCTTGTTATGAACATGAACCTTAGCTGTAAAATGGAAATACACATAGGTACGTATAGGCAAACTTCTGAAATATACCTCTTTGAAATTTTCAATTTCGTTATGCAGTAGGTTGGATATTAGATTTTGCTAGCTAAAATCCTGCAGCGATCACAGTTGGTGCTCATGACTACTAGCTAATGTGTTTAGATTACATTATAAGTTTGTAATTCTTATCGTGCATCTATAACTAATATCTTTTGTATCTTTTACGACGTTAGTTTGCAATTCTATATGTACTCATGACGATTAATTTTCTTTTGTACTCTTATGTACCTTTTAAAAGTCTTAAATAGAAAAATAAACTACTAAATGAGGCAAAAGAGTAACAAAATTTACTAGTTATGGTTGCATAAATAGAATTGAAAACTTATGGCTTAGAATAGTAAAAACAATTTAACTGTTATGAATACATGGTAAAAATTGTAACCTTATAATCTAATTTAGATACTGTGAAAATAATTATATACAATTAAAACTTATGGCATAAAAAGAGTAAAAAAAATTTAATCGTTATAAATGCACGACAAAAATCATAAACTTATAATCCAACGCAGATGCAGTGAGTATACGACAACCGAACTTATCAATTATATTCCGACGACAGCAAAAGCTATCACTAGGTCTCGGAAGGGTGAGAGACAGACAAACACTATCTCCATCCCAAAGGATGGAGCTTTCAGTAGACCCCTCTTCTATATATACATGGATAGCTGACACACTAATAGGTATATGGCGTGATAGTATGTTAGTGAAGAAATTTAGTAAATACAAATAGAAGCTTCCGATATTAAAATAGCTATAACCGTGTATATGCATAAATAATAAAATAAAAAGTCAAAAACAAAAAAGTGCAAAGTCAACCTAAAGTGTAGAGAGTATATAAGCCCTAAATATACTTTAAGTTGTCCCTATATCCTACCTAAACCTCATTAGCCTTATAATAAGAAGAGTAGTTGAAAATTCACTTTGAAAACAAAGTGGTAGTGGAGTAGAATTATTTTCGATTCTAACCAATCTATATCCGGTGTACTCATTCATTGTGTCTCATTTCCCATTCTTGCTTTAAGTTTTGAATTCCATTTGAGTTGGAGAAAACCAAAAATCAGAAAATTTCACAAAATTGCCCAACACTCTATTCTCCCTCTCTAGAGTATTTGTTACAGACCTAACAATAGACGAGAGCTTCTAAGGCAATGTAGTAATGTTGTTGTAGTAATGTCCCTTTCTCTTATTTAATTTGAACAGTTTCACAATTGCATAGTCTATACACAAAAGTTTGTTCGTCATCAAGGTGAGTCGTGCGTCATTTTGACTGAAGATTTATTTACGTACGAGAGTTGATTGACTGTATTAAAGTAAACTGAGTAGTCCTTCTATCTTCAAAATATTTTAATAGCCTAATAGTCTATTTTTATAAATGATGTAACTATTTATAAAATATTAATGTTAGCGATGGCATCGGTCTTGGCAACCCTTTCTTGCACCACAAGGAATACAATATTGTATCATAGAAAATATACGTCCAAACAGGAGCTCTGACTTGCAGACGGATTGGCGGTATGTGTTTGGTGAAGCATTATCCACTATTTGGTATTGGAGAAATCAACTGGTACACGGAAATATCACATCTCTCCCTCCTCCTCTGACCGTATCAAAAGAAATCATTAGCCGTAGCCGGAAGTTAGAGATATCCCTTTTGAGTCTTGTCTCTGCTGAAGTAGTGGATGATGTAGATAGTTGATATAGACTGAAACCGTTAGTTACGGCAAGGACGACCAATCGTATAAATATGTACGCTTTTCCTTGACCAAGGTTTTGTTCACAAGAGTAGTTTTCCTTGGCAAGGTTTTTAACGCGGCATATCATATACGGCTGGTCCTCATCTGTTTTGTTTTAATTTCCCCATTCTATGTACATGCTCTTAACAAGTTAATGCAATAAAGTTCCTTTTTCTAAAAAAAACAGTAACCGAGCAGTAAAAGAGAATTTCCAATAAATATTTGTTGGAAACTTTTTAGTTCCCACCATATGACATGTTACAGTGTCCCCCATAATAATTTCCAGTTGTCAAATGAGTATTAAAAGAATTTAATGGTTAGATTTAATTAAAAACTTAGACGCAATCTAAATATCATATAGGTTTTTTTTACCTAATATGCAAGTTTTTTTATATATAACATATAGGTCGGTATACTGTTTATTGTTCCAAAGAAGGAATATATCATTCCTCCTATTTGTTTATTAGCTAAATATTATATAGGTTTTTTCTGCAGAGTATTTAGGGTTTTTTTTTTTAATTTTTGCATACTGCATATACGTTGGAACAGTGTTCACTATCTCAAAAGACCATAGCATTCCTTGTAGGGCTGTTAATTGAACTAAACGGTTCGCGAACTATTCGAGTTCGATTCATATTCGGTTCAAGTTTGTTAGTTAATTTTACTTAAACGCATCGAATCCGATATTTGAGTTTGTTTACTTAAACGAGCCGAACTGTTCACAAACTGTTTGGCTCGTTTAAACATTTATAGTGTTATCGAGCCGAACTCAAACAAATTTTAAAGTTCATTTAGCTAAACAAACCGAGCCAAATAGTTCGTTTAACTTAACGAATCTGAATTCAAAAACCTAGTATTCGGTTCGGCTCGGTTCGTTAACACCCCTAATTCCTTATATTTGTTTATTGGCCAAGTAATCTATTTTACTTGTGCGTGGAGAGTTGTAATTTAAAATATTTTTAACAGTGTGTAAAAGACCTTGTAACTGTTAGACCGTAACATCTACACAAACATCATAGGAGAAGTAATGAAAATTACACTATTTTCAAAACAGTGGCCTTCATTATTTGCTCTTTATTGGCTTTGGAACCATTTTCCCATGCATAACGTAATCTTTTAATTTGCACATCTAATTTATGAGTGATAAGTATCATATTTCTGTTTCCTTTCGGGGGTGTCGGTGGTTAAAAAGCTGAAGCATCGAAAAGCTTAGTGGGTTCATAAGCAATCTTTCTCCATCTACTTTCTTTTCATTTGATTTTCTATACAAATCATAATCTGAATTCCTTCTTATTTAAAAATACTATTGTTCCTAATTTTCTTTATATAGAAGACGTGTTTTATCCAAAAGAATATTTTTTTGTTATACCATAGTTTTTCAAGACAGTGGAGATGTTTGAGCGATCTCTCTTTGAGACTGATGGGAGGTTTTTTTTATTAGTGTAACATGGACAGAGAAAAAGACAAAATATAATATTTTTAATGCGGACATACGTAAATATCTGCAAAATCATTTTATTCCATATCTACTGTAGACGGTTTTGTAAAAACTGTACAACGAACACGTTCATGAGTATCGGTTCAGATATGAGAAAACTAAAGGTAGACAAAATATGAATTATCCAATCACGCGTCGTCACGTATACAAAACAACAACAATAACATCAACATTATCCTATTGCCTTAGAGGTTCACGCCTATGACGAGGTATGTGGGTCTGATGTACGCAACCATACCCATGTGTTAGAAACACACAGAGGTTGTTTTCCGATGATCCAAAATGAAAATTGCGTCAAGCTGTATGCTACTTCACAATATAAGAAACGCAATCAATTTAGTGAGTCATTTTACATTATTCCGTCATATTCCAAAGTCGAGGAAGAGTGTGTCCTTCACTCTGTTGGAAATAGAAACGTCACGTGAACAAAAGCAGTTTTTTTTACAGAAGAAGTGCTGCATTTTTTTTTAAAAAAAATAACTGTTTTTGTATATATAACGACGCGTAATTAAATGCTTCTTTGTTGTCTCACCTTCTACGTTCCTCATATCTAAACCCCCGGAGTACAGGACTTTGGACGATTTTAGAAAACTGACTCTCGTATTCAAATGCAAAGCTTTTTTTTTATTAAAATATAAATCCAAGAAGTTAAATAACGAGATATCATAAAATATGCTAGGATTTTTGCTTGTTATTAGCTTAACTTTATTCTAGACATTATTCGTAACAGTTTTCGACGATAAGTTAGTGCACTTATCGACACCCTTTAATTTCACGTGTCGCGCGGTCACACGTCACCGCACCACTTTGCGGTGAGGGGATCCTATCCCTGTGCGAATAGCCTTCCTCTCAAGCGAGTTTTCCTTAATGTTTTGCAAAGATATAATTAGTTTAAACAAAATATTCTTGTCTATTAAATAACGAAATATTTTCACTTTCATTAAAAATAATGAATTTAAATGTATGCTGCTCTGTTGATCCTTTATTTTTTTTCTGTTTAGTCTACAGAGTGATACATTTACGTATTCAGGTGTGTAATTTTTAACTGATTGCTTAGTCCACTCATACTACTGCCGCATATAAGTTAAGTTATTGATTTTCCTTTGATTATAATCACGATGTAAAATCAAATATATATACTGATAAGCTAAAATCTAAGAAGGTAAACAAGGAGATATGATATACTAAGATTTTTGCTTGTTACTATTTTTTATTTTTTGTCATTAATCTTGTTTAAATTGATTTGATAATATTAGATTGAGAGAGTATATTAAGTTTGATTTGTATTTGATTACATTGTATTATATTATATTTGATGAAAAAAATAAAATATTATATTTGATGAAAAAAATTAAAAGATATGTATCCTAGGAAGTTAACATTGTGGATCTCAATCCCTTACCGCTATATAAAAAACAATTGATAAATTGATATTAGTGAAGGCGCAATTCATAACTTTTAAGGTATAGCAGCAAAAGTGTAGCGCCCCGCCCGGAACCAGGGTTCCGGTTCAGTGCACCCGCCGTACTCTACTCCATAGAGTACAAAGCGTCGATACTATACATGTACATGTCGACATGAATAATGAATCGATAAGCGGAAGCAACATAACATAAACAAATCATAATCGACATGTAATGTACTACATCACAATCTGTACAAGTCATCATATACAGAATACTGAAATCTTCTGAAATACATCATAAATCAAGCTTAATGTCTTCAAACGAATCTCTCAGCAGGTTTCTTCGTTATCAATGATCTATCTAGCCTGTCATCAACAAGTCTGTATAGTGATACCTGTTATCTGGAAAATGATAAATGAGGCAAGTATGAGCGATAGCCACCGACTTTTAATCGCTCAGCAAGTAGTCTTACCAGATACGACATGTGGATCATACATGGGAAGACGGGGTGACAAATCATAATACCCATAAATTTTGAATATAATAAGCACGTCTCCTTTTTAACAAGTATCATAACATATCTGTAAAAACAGGTAAATAAGGAAGATTTCAAAACATACATAGCATAACAGCATCTCATTCTGCTTAATCCGTAACATCATACTACATCCATACTTAATTCCTAATCCATACTTATACCATCTTTGCATACCTTACATGTACTACATTTTCATACTTAACACTACCTTGTCCACTGTAGTGCTGTCATATACTCAAAGAATTCTTAATCATAACTCTAAGGTAACATGGTCATGACGTGATGCATAAAACATGACTTTTCATAAAATGACTTTTCGTAAACATGACTTTTCATAAACATGACATTTCATAACTTGACGTGATTTTCATAACTTGCGTAAAATAACATATTCATAACTTGCATAACATGAAGACATAACATTTTCATCATTGGCTATAGCACTTTTCATAAGAATAATAACACACGACATACCGATTGATTCCCCATATAATACATGTACGACATAAACATCATAACATATGTACATGTACCAACGGTGACGCGCTATGACAGAGATCCCGTGTCCCAGACCCGGTGTTACACTCAGCCACATACGTAATCATATGCCCCTGACATCTACAACCCCGGTACCAATGTCACACTGGCGAACATAACATGATCGTAATCATGAACATAACATAACATAACATATCATGTGTCGATGGAATCAATCGTCTCACGTTTATTATTCACATGCATATGAACTTTCAAAACAGGAGATGTGACAACATAACTTTGCAAATCTTGTTTTCATGCAACGTGAGACTTGGTCAAATAAGGGTGTCTTATCATACTACCACTAGTAACATTACTTACATACTTACAGTCTAATTATCCTAACTTAAAGAAATACCATAACCCTCCTTCCATAATATCAAGTCCACACATAGACTTCATAAATCATAACTTAAGTACTTAGGGCATAAACTTCCTATTTCCGTCAACATATCATCTAAGGATTTCATAACTTATATCTTAACTTACACATATTCATATCTAATACATAGAATACAATTAACATGAAATAAAATCCTTTATGATATTAGGCCTAAAGGCCGAATGTAAGTACACACACACACATATATACATATTTAATTATCTTATGATATTCTATATAATATCCAACACTTATTCATCTTATATCTTAACGTATATAACACATATAATATACACTCTTAAGTACACATTTTAATAAAGTCCTTTCATTATATAAGGCCTAATGGCCGAAATATGTATACCATGTGCACATTTATAAAATTTCTTTTACTATATAGTACGTAATATCCAAAACTTATTCATTTTCATATCTTAACATATATATTTTACATATATACATATGTGTACTACATAATAAGATTATTTTCTCATAAAAGGCCTAAGGGCCGAAAATAAAACATTTGTATATACATTTATATATATTTGTCTTATAATATATTATATACATTCAAATTTAGTCATATTTCATCACATATTATATCTTAACTATTGAAACATACTATTCATAAAATTAAAGTCAATTAAGCCAAAAATTTCTTAATGGACGAATATACATATATATATACTTGTAAAAATTTATATACTCTACATATATAAGTATATAAAATATTCTAAATACCGTTATTCATATTTAACATATATATTATGTTTATGTGTACATATTACATATAAAAATTATTCATAATCATAAATAGAATTTAAAACCAAAAAATATATATACATATTATACCTATGTACATAATTATTTTGAATATACTATATCATGTCTAAAAATTATCTTTTCTATCTACAACATATACATATACATACATATATATATGTATGTATATATATACATAAAACATATAAAATTTTATCTTAACCTTCAAATGACCAAAAGGCCGAAATATGTATATTGTATATACAAATTTATAAACTGCCCAAAATATTTATATGTGTATATATATATACACATTTATACAACCCGAAAATATATGTACTTTTATACATATATACATGCTTATGTATAAAAACCTATGTGGGTGTATGTGTGTGTATATATATATATATATATCTATCTATTTTAGACATTTCATATAAATATACATGACTAGATTTATTTACATTATTCATGTGTTTATATTCTTTAAGAAAATCAATATTTCCTTAGCATTTATATGTATATTCGTATGTGTGTATATATGTATATACCTACTTTAAACATTTAT
>AP025040.1:38615976-38785801 GCA_036186865.1 Eustoma russellianum
ATCTATATAAATATGTCAACCTATTACTATTCCATACTTATACATATATTTATATACATATACATATATATGTACATATATGCTTATATAACTTATCATAAAACAATTTATTTCAATTGTATAGGCCTAATATAGTTTCATATATATTCTTCAACACCATTCTATATAGGCGTTTATATATATATAACGTGTAAATATATACACATATAGCTTAAACATAGATCTTCTAAAACTAAGAAAAAATACTACATGATGATCCAAACTTTGATATAAACATAAACATATATAGTAAACATTTGAAAATCCATGTAGGATCTAGGAAGAATACTTGCCTTTACCACTTTTCTTACACTTTAAAGTGAAGGTTCTTCACTTGAGTTGGGAGAGAACTCCTCCTCCTTTGCATAAGTGATTCACGATTTTTACCAAAAAAAATAGAGAGTTAATGAACAACTTATGGAATGTATAAATGAAGAAGATTAGTTGAGCTTAAATGGTGTTGTTACCTTGCTACACCTTGGTTTTCAACCTCTTTAAAATCGGCTATGAAGGGAAGAATTTGGAAGTTCTTGTTGTCTTGAATAAGAAAGAGGGTTGAAGAGAAGAGAAGATGAAGTTGTTTGTGAAGTAGATGAAAGAGAAAGGAATATAGATAAAATATAAATGAGATGGAGTATAATAATGGTGTAAAGAGAATCAAATGGCAATTTTCCCTTTTTCTTCTTTGAACATGCGTGGGTGACCGAAAGAGGATGGGGAAAATATTTTATTGTAAAGAGATAGGAAGGGTTTGGAAGTATTACATGTAGTGTGATGGGAGAAATGATGGAGGTGTGGAATTGTTTAAGAAAAGAGTGTGGGAGTAGAAAAGTAAAATATTCTTGCCCCATTGGTTGGCTTTTCTACCGTAGATAAGGAGGGGAAGGAAAGAGAAATGAATAAAGTGGAATAAAAAAATAGTGGATGATGGTGATAGGTGAGGTGTGTAAGAAAAGTGTGTAAGAAAAAGTGGATAGTGACTTGTAAGGGGGATAGGGGCGGTCATGGGTGGAGGGATGGGGGAGGTTTGTCTTTTGTTGCCATGTAGGATAAAGTGAAAGAAAATATGATACTAGTGTGTATTGTAGTTATCGTATCGGGTATTTTTTTATTCGGTTTGATTTATCTCTATCAACTTATGTTGCTACCGACTAATTTATTTAAATACCTTGTATGTCCTATACAGTCATTGTCTAGTCCCAATCAGTCTCGTTATATCCGTTAACTTACCTTAAGGTTATTTTTATGTGTGTTTCTAACCCCGATATTTAATGTCGATGTCTTTATTAATTGTAAATAGAAATTTAAAATTCCACTGCAATTTCATCAACATCGCATTTGCGTTCTATTTTCATCATTTCCACTAGCCCGGAATCTCGGGTCGTAACATTCTTCCCCCCTTATAAAAAGTTTCGTCCTCGAAACTTAGGGTTGTATCGATTTTACACTTAAGTTCTAGCATTATTTCTTAATCATCTATGATTCAACTTAGTATTTCCTGACTTATAAAGTTTTCTTAATTCACTATCTCCGTGTATCTCCTATTAATCCGCATAAGTATTCTATAACCTCATATCCCTACGCGTTACAGTAAGATTTATACTTACCAACTTCAGTCGCTAATTCTTATCCGATTAAATCTTATATCATATCAACTCCTATTAATTCATGCTTACAGTATTGAACTTACTCAGCCTTTGTCTAAGATTGTTTCTTACATCTATGATAATCTCTTAAATTCTAAGATCACTTCTTAAGTTCATGACGTTGTTTACTTATGTGCTCGTGGTAGATTTTTTTTTTGAAGTATATCCTAAGGAAAATAGTCTAATTATTACGACTCTAGATTAACTTACTAAATTTTCAAGACACAAGATCATTCCGGACATTTTCATTAAACCATTCTAAGGGAACTATTCTAAGGTTATTGCTCTCATTCTAAGATCTTCTTCTTAGACTCTAAAATCTTAACTTATGTTCTACTATCATAACCTAATACATGTCGTTGTTTATCTTATGTGTCCGCAGTGGATCTAGAGCCACTGCTCTGATACCAACTGTAGCGCCCCGCCCGAAACCAGGTTTCCGGATCAGTGCACACGCCGTACTCTACTCCATAGAGTACAAAGCGTCGATACTATACATGTACATGTCGACATGAATAATGAATCGATAAGCGGAAGCAACATAACATAAACAAATCATAATCGACATGTAATGTACTACATCACAATCTGTACAAGTCATCATATACAGAATACTGAAATCTTCTGAAATACATCATAAATCAAGCTTAATGTCTTCAAACGAATCTCTCAGCAGGTTTCTTCGTTATCAATGATCTATCTAGCCTGTCATCAACAAGTCTGTATAGTGATACCTGTTATCTGGAAAATGATAAATGAGGCAAGTATGAGCGATAGCCACCGACTTTTAATCGCTCAGCAAGTAGTCTTACCAGATACGACATGTGGATCATACATGGGAAGACGGGGTGACAAATCATAATACCCATAAATTTTGAATATAATAAGCACGTCTCCTTTTTAACAAGTATCATAACATATCTGTAAAAACAGGTAAATAAGGAAGATTTCAAAACATACATAGCATAACAGCATCTCATTCTGCTTAATCCGTAACATCATACTACATCCATACTTAATTCCTAATCCATACTTATACCATCTTTGCCTACCTTACATGTACTACATTTTCATACTTAACACTACCTTGTCCACTGTAATGCTGTCATATACTCAAAGAATTCTTAATCATAACTCTAAGGTAACATGGTCATGACGTGATGCATAAAACATGACTTTTCATAAAATGACTTTTTGTAAACATGACTTTTCATAAACATGACATTTCATAACTTGACGTGATTTTCATAACTTGCATAAAATAACATATTCATAACTTGCATAACATGACATTTTCATAACATGAAGACATAACATTTTCATCATTGGCTATAGCACTTTTCATAAGAATAATAACACACGACATACCGATTGATTCCCCATATAATACATGTACGACATAAACATCATAACATATGTACTGTACCAACGGTGACGCGCTATGACAGAGATCCCGTGTCCCAGACCCGGTGTTACACTCAGCCACATACGTAATCATATGCCCCTGACATCTACCACCCCGGTACCAATATCACACTGGCGAACATAACATGATCGTAATCATGAACATAACATAACATAACATATCGTGTGTCGATGGAATCAATCGTCTCGCGTTTATTATTCACATGCATATGATCTTTCAAAACAGGAGATGTGACAACATAACTTTGCAAATCTTGTTTTCATGCAACGTGAGACTTGGTCAAATAAGGGTGTCTTATCATACTACCACTAGTAACATTACTTACATACTTACAGTCTAATTATCCTAACTTAAAGAAATACCATAACCCTCCTTCCATAATATCAAGTCCACACATAGACTTCATAAATCATAACTTAAGTACTTAGGGCATAAACTTCCTATTTCCGTCAACATATCATCTAAGGATTTCATAACTTATATCTTAACTTACACATATTCATATCTAATACATAGAATACAATTAACATGAAATAAAATCCTTTATGATATTAGGCCTAAAGGCCGAATGTAAGTACACACACACATATATACATATTTAATTATCTTATGATATTCTATATAATATCCAACACTTATTCATCTTATATCTTAACGTATATAACACATATAATATACACTCTTAAGTACACATTTTAATAAAGTCCTTTCATTATATAAGGCCTAATGGCCGAAATATGTATACCATGTACACATTTATAAAATTTCTTTTACTATATAGTATGTAATATCCAAAACTTATTCATTTTCATATCTTAACATATATATTTTACATATATACATATGTGTACTACATAATAAGGTTATTTTCTCATAAAAGGCCTAAGGGCCGAAAATAAAACATTTGTATATACATTTATATATATTTGTCTTATAATATATTATATACATTCAAATTTAGTCATATTTCATCACATATTATATCTTAACTATTGAAACATACTATTCATAAAATTAAAGTCAATTAAGCCAAAAATTTCTTAATGGTCGAATATACATATATATATATACTTGTAAAAATTCATATACTCTACATATATAAGTATATAAAATATTCTAAATACCGTTATTCATATTTAACATATATATTATGCTTATGTGTACATATTACATATAAAAATTATTCATAATCATAAATAGAATTTAAAACCGAAAAATATATATACATATTATACCTATGTACATAATTATTTTGAATATACTATATCATGTCTAAAAATTATCTTTTCTATCTACAACATATGCATATATATATATACATAAAACATATAAAATTTTATCTTAACCTTCAAATGACCAAAAGGCCGAAATATGTATATTGTATATACAAATTTATAAACTGCCCAAAATATTTATATGTGTATATATATACACATTTATACAACCCGAAAATATATGTACTTTTATACATATATACATGCTTATGTATAAAAACCTGTGTGGGTGTATGTGTGTATATATATATATATCTATTTTAGACATTTCATCTAAATATACATGACTAGATTTATTTACATTATTCATGTGCTTATATTCTTTAAGAAAATCAATATTTCCTTAACATTTATATGTATATCCGTATGTGTGTATATATGTATATACCTACTTTAAACATTTATATATATATATATATATATATATATATATATATATATATATATAACCGTATATATGTATAATCTGTATATTTGTATAACCATATGTGTATATATGGATATGGCGTGTATGTATATATCTATATAAATATGTCAACCTATTACTATTCCATACTTATACATATATTTATATACATATACATATATATGTACATATATGCTTATATAACTTATCCTAAAACAATTTATTTCAATTGTATTGGCCTAATATAGTTTCATATATATTCTTCAACACCATTCTATATAGGCGTTTATATATATATAACATGTATATATATACACATATAGCTTAAACATAGATCTTCCAAAACTAAGAAAAAATACTACATGATGATCCAAACTTTGATATAAACATAAACATATATAGTAAACATTTGAAAATCCATGTAGGATCTAGGAAGAATACTTGCCTTTACCACTTTTCTTACACTTTAAAGTGAAGGTTCTTCACTTGAGTTGGGAGAGAACTCCTCCTCCTTTGCATAAGCGATTCACGATTTTTACCAAAAAAAATAGAGAGTTAATGAACAACTTATGGAATGTATAAATGAAGAAGATTAGTTGAGCTTAAATGGTGTTGTTACCTTGCTACACCTTGGTTTTCAACCTCTTTAAAATCGGCCATGAAGGGAAGAATTTGAAAGTTCTTGTTGTCTTGAATAAGAAAGAGGGTTGAAGAGAAGAGAAGATGAAGTTGTTTGTGAAGTAGATGAAAGAGAAAGGAATATAGATAAAATATAAATGAGATGGAGTATAATAATGATGTAAAGAGAATCAAATGGCAATTTTCCCTTTTTCTTCTTTGAACATGCGTGGGTGACCAAAAGAGGATGGGGAAAATATTTTATTGTAAAGAGATAGGAAGGGTTTGGAAGTGTTAGGTGTAGTGTGATGGGAAAAATGATGGAGGTGTGAATTGTTTAAGAAAAGAGTGTGGGAGTAGAAAAGTAAAATATTCTTGCCCCCTTGGTTGGCTTTTCTACCGTAGATAAGGAGGGGAAGGAAAGAGAAATGAATAAAGTGGAATAAAAAAATAGTGGATGATGGTGATAGGTGAGGTGTGTAAGAAAAGTGTGTAAGTAAAAGTGGATAGTGACTTATAAGGGGGTAGGGGCGGTCATGGGTGGAGGGATGGGGGAGGTTTGTCTTTTGTTGCCATGTAGGATAAAGTGAAAGAAAATATGATACTAGTGTGTATTGTAGTTATCGTATCGGATATTTTTTTTATTCGGTTTGATTTATCTCTATCAACTTATGTTGCTACCGACTAATTTATTTAAATACCTTGTATGTCCTATACAGTCATTGTCTAGTCCCAACTAGTCTTGTTATATCCGTTAACTTACCTTAAGGTTATTTTTATGTGTTTCTAACCTCGATATTTAATGTCGATGTCTTTATTAATTCTAAATAGAAATTTAAAATTCCACTGCAATTTCATCAACATCGCATTTGCGTTCTATTTTCATCATTTCCACTAGCCCGGAATCTCGGGTCGTAACAAAAAGCCACGGTTTGAATGCTCCTACAATAGCTCGTAGGATGCCGGTAGCCCAGCAATCTTCCTCCTAGCACTTGCCAGCAGTTCAATTCTGCAACCATTGGATTCTAACATGTTGTGATATCACTTGTAAGATCTCAAGCGTTTATCGCAATACCAAAAGCAATTGTTGTTAGTAAATTTGCAACTAATATCCTTAAAATGTAACATCAGACGTCACGTTCCGAATGCTGTCACATCAGCAGGCAACAAACGCATATAATTATATTTGAAAGAAAAAGTATTGATAATAATGAGCATCCAAGGCGGGTTTTTCCAAAATCGTCTACAGTACTGGCACTATGGATGATATTGAGAACAAGGTTCTCACAAGGCGGTTTTCACAATACCATCCATATGAGATGTAGAATAAATTTTGTATGATATTTTGTGTGTTTTTTTTAATCAAAACTACCGTAGTTGTCTTTTTTGCCAATGAAGTATGAGGGAGTCTGACAAATGAAATTTTTTTCAATACTTATAGAGTAAGTAGAAATAGTTCACTGTGCATTACAGGGCACTACCTTTTGAGGATTAAATTCGTAAGTTCACTATATCCACGCCCACACAATGTCCTTTTTCAAGGTGGCTTCAGCAGAGGTGGATCATATCTTTTTGCACTGTGCACGCATTCGACCTATCTGGCTTCTTTCCTCAGTCATGTTACATGGTAATCTACACACCTCCACACGTTTATGACCTTATATATTATCATGGTGGCTTCGTGCATCATCAAATACACTACTAGGGGTTCTGCGGATTGTGATTCCAGGCATCATTGTTTTTAATATATGGCATGCATACACATCCTTAGTATACGATGATGCCATCCGATATACTATCGAGTCGCTCATTGCTATTATACGTCTGGATATTTATTTGTGGGGGCAAAACACTTGATGGAACAAAACTTGCATCAGGCTTCAGATCAGTACAACACCTGAATTTATTGCCTCCTCTTCCTATCAAACGACCCGTGGTTGTCCGGTGGTTAATGCCGAGAGTTATTACATTCGCATGCTCCGTTATTTGCATATGCAGGCACATTTGGATATTCAACATGTTTATCGGGAGGCAAATATGGCGGCACATTACTTAGCGCAGCATGGGTTAATGACTCCTATGACGAGTTATTATACACAGCATACGCTTTCACCCATGATTCACAGTTGAGTCAGGCTTGATATTACTACTGGGCATCTTCGGCATGCATGATCGGCATCTTACTACAGTTCCTCTGATTGTCTTCCATATGGATTGGCTATACTATACACTTTCTGTCTGCATTCTGTGGGATGCAGGCAGGTACGGTACGATCTTCTGCTATTGGATTATCACGTTTTTTATTCACTTTTGGTCTACATTGGTTTCTAATGGATACATGTTTGTTTTTACATGGATGATCATGGACGACGATGGGGTTCTCGCAATGGATGGCACGGTTCGACTGCACTGGGGCTGCCTGTTTGGTTAAAGAAACAAGATTTGAAAATACTGCAAATATTTTATTGAAGGGAAAGCTTTTTTCATTGTCAATTACAATGGAGGAATCCTACCTCTGTTGATATAGTACAGCAATTGCTTCAATTACGGGATTGGGTTTGATTGCAATATCAATTGCTACAATTACGGGATTGGGATTGATTGCAATATCAATCAAATATTAATTTAATGTTTCCTTTTTTATATAATATTCTGACACTCCCCCTCAAGTTAAGTCACCGGATCTACGATGCTTAACTTGCCCAGAATATCAAGAAATCTCCTGGCTGGAACTGCTTTTGTGAGTATATCGGCCAACTGGTCTTCTGATCTCACAAACGGAAGACAAATCACCTGTCTTTCAATCTTTTCTTTTATGAAGTGTCGGTCCACCTCTACATGCTTCGTCCTATCATGTTGAACGGGATTCTCAGAGATTTTTATTGCTGCCTTGCTATCGCTCATTATTCTTGATACTGTCTTTGTAGGAAAACCCAACTCTGTCAATATCTTTCGAAGCCATAGTACCTCAGTAAGTCCTCTTGCAATCCCACGGAATTCTGCTTCCGCGCTTGACAAAGCCACTACTTTCTGTTTCTTGCTTTTCCAAGTGACTAAGTTTCCTCCAACTAGCACGAAATACCCGGATGTGGACCTTCGATCATTCGGATTACCTGCACAATCTGCATCTGTATAAGCTTGAATCTCAAGGTTGCCGTGCCTTTTAAAGAACAAACCTCTTCCCGGAGATCCTTTTAAATACCTTACAACCCTCAGTGCTGCTTCCATATGCTGCTTTTGAGGCTGATGCATGAACTGACTAATTACACCAACAGCATAGGATATATCTGGTCTTGTGTGCGAGAGGTATATCAACTTTCCTACCAGCTGCTGATAACGCACCTTATCTGCTGGTTCTGCTCCTTGGACTATCTGTAGACCATGGTTTACTATCATTGGTGTTTCTGCAGGTTTACTGTCCACTAAACCCGTTTCTGTCAGCAGGTCTAAAATGTACTTCCTTTGAGATATGAAAATTCCAGCCTTAAATCTGAGTACCTCTATTCCCAAGAAGTACTTCAGTACTCCCAAGTCTTTCATTTCAAATTCCCGAAATAGTTGCTGTTTTAGAGTCGCAATTTCTCCACTGTCGTTGCCGGTGATAATCATATCATCAACATATATAACCAAGCAAGTAACTCGTTCTCGATCCCTCTTTAGGAACAGTGTATGGTCTGCATTGCTCTGGTGGTAGCCATATTTTTTCATCGCCATTGTGAACCGGGCCAAACCAAGCTCGCGGTGACTGTTTTAGTCCGTATAATGCTTTCTTCAGCTTACACACTTCTCCGGTTTTGAACTTTTCAGTAAATCCTGGGGGAGGTTCCATGTATACTTCTTCTTGCAATTCTCTGTGTAGGAACGCATTTTTAACATCCAACTGATATAGAGGCCACTCGAGATTAGCAGCAACTGAGAACAATACTCTGATGGTATCTATTTTTGCTACTGGTGAGAACGTCTCTGCATAATCAACCCCATACGTCTGTGTATATCCTTTCGCGACTAGTATGGCCTTGTACCTTTCCACTGTTCCGTCAGCTCGATGTTTCACTGTAAACACCCAACGACATCCAACTGGTTTCTTTCTGGGACTTCCTTGGCACTTTTCCCACGTCTTGTTGCGTTCGAGGGCCTCCATCTCCACTTCCATTGCTTTCATCCATTCTGGGTGTTTCTGAGCATCCTCCACATTCTTGGGAACCTGTACTGTATATAGAGACGCCTGAAATGCTACTGCTATCTCGGATAACTTTCCTTTATCTGGATGAGCAACTGGATATCTGGATGCTCTAGGTACATAGTCAGGTTCATACCTTACTGGAGGAACTCCCCTGTTCTTTCTAGGCGGCAACACATACCTGTTCTCAATAGTCTCAACATTCGGGTTAGCTGCCATAATAGTGGGAGTCTGAGGTGAAGGCACAGATTCACTTACTTGAGGATATCCGTCCGGAGTTGTCAATTGGTCATGGCTGGACGGTTGGAGCTCGACGTCTTCGTCAGAGGCAGGACCAGTGGTTTGTCCTACTTCCTCTGTCGGGACAATCACTGGTAACACAGGGGTGCGTAACCACTCGAGGGTCTCATGCTGAATCTCCCCCTGAGCGCGAGAGGAGGTGCGAAAGTAGTATTCTGACTCTAGAAAATCACAGTCCATGGTGGTATATAAACGGTGGGTAAGAGGATCATAACATCTATATCCCTTCTGATTTACTCCGTAGCCGACAAAGACACGTTTAATAGCACAGGGATCAAGCTTGGTCCTGTGAGATTTAGGAATATGAACATAGACAGTGCATCCAAAGACTCGGGGGGTAAGAGTAAGGTGAAGTGGGACAGGATGAAATGTGGATAGGGAGGCTAGAGGTGTTTGATGATTAAGTATTTTTGTGGGGAGTCGGTTGATGAGGTAGTTGGCAGTAGCAACTGCCTCGGGCCAATAGTGCGGTGGGGTGTTTGACTCAAGTAAAAGGGATCTGGTAATTTCGAGTAAAATTCGATTTTTTCGTTCGGCCACTCCATTTTGTTGTGGAGTGTCCGGACATGTGGTTTGATGTATGAGGCCAGTTTGTTGAAAGAATTCTTGAAGTTGATGGTTTACATATTCGCCACCGTTATCAGTACGGAGTATTTGTATTTGTGTTTGGTATTGTGTGGTAATCATACGATAAAAGATAACGAATTTATCAAAGACATCAGATTTATGCTTAAGAAAATAAATCCATGTCATACGAGTACAGTCATCAGTGAATAGCAAATAGTATGAAAAACCATTGGGACTTTTAACAGGTGAAGGGCCCCAAACATCAGAGTGAATAAGTAGAAACGGTCTATTAGTTCTGGTATTATGCAGGGGATAAGGGTGTTTATGGCTTTTTGCCAAAATACATGTATCACAAGGAAGAGACGAGTACTAATTAAATATGCGTGGAAAAAGGATATTTAGATACCCTAAGGACGGATGTCCGAGACGGCGGTGCCACAACCATGCCTGCCAGTGGACCGTCCAGTGAGCAAGCGCTGCCGTGCCGTGTTGGTCCACCTCATTGACAAAGTAGAGCCCACCACGTTCAGAACCACGCCCAATGATCTTCCCCGTCCGTATATCCTGCAATAGACAGAAAGTCGGATGTATGAGCACGATGCAATTAAGTTCTTTTGTAAGGTGACTGATTGAGAGAAATTTATGTGAGAGAGAAGGAACATAAAGACAGTTTGTGAGTTTAAGGGATGGAGTTATGCTAATGCTCCCTGTTCCTTTCACGGCAGAGTATCCACCATTCACAGTGCGGATACCCGTTTTTGTGGGCTGGGAAAGATGTTGAAAATCACGAATGTCATAAGACATCGTGTCAGATGCACCACAGTCGAATAGCCATCCAGAACACCCTTCATTAACCTGCTGATTTCCAAAAATACCCTTATGGCTAAAAAAAGAGGACGTTGGGATAAAAGGGTTTAGGGGTAATTTTACCCCAAACCCTATACCTTTATTTACTCCTCCCTCCATCTCTCTCTTCATTCGGCTGCCATCTCCTGTCTCTGGAACCTTCGGATTGCTTCGTGTGATGCCGCCGAATCCATTTCCCTCGTCTGCAAGCTCCTCGTTGGCGGCTGTGAAGTTGCCCGTGGCTGCTAGACTACCCTTCTTCCCTCTCTTTCTTGCATCTGGCCACCACTCTGGGTAGCCTACGAGGTGAAAACACCCATCCGCTGTGTGCCGACTGCCGCCGCAGTGTGTGCATCGGAGATGGGCTTTTTCATCGTCCTGGCGGGATGAAGACATCGGTGGAGCCTGTCTCCCCTGATCTGACCGCCCCTTCTCTGCTCTGCCACCCTTCTTCTATGGTCCACGATTTTGTTGGGTTTGGCTGAGCAACCCACTGCCTATGCCGGAGGAGGTGCTCTCCAGTGATGGCTCACCGCCATTCCTCATAATCTCCCTTCGATGAGCCTCTCTGCGGATTTGTGAGTAGGCCTCTTCCACCGATGGAAGAGGCTCTGTTTTCAGTATGTCCCTTTTTTCTGTGTCGTATTCACTGTTCACTGCTTGTAGAAACTGATATAGTCTGCTTTGCTGCTGAAGTTGATTATACAGGTTCATGTCTTTCGGGCAGTGCATAGGATTTGGCATTCTTCTGTCAATTTCTTTCCATACCGATTGTAGTTGACTGTAGATACGCTCTAAGGACTGAGAACCTTGCTTCAGATTGTTGGCTTTAACCATAAGGTCATAGATCTGAAGAGGGTCCTTCCCACTACTGTAAGTTGCCTCTATGCCCTTCCATAAGTCCCATGAAGTGGGATAATCAATATACTGGTTCACTATGTCTGACTCTATGTTCTCTAATATCCAAGTGAGGACAATAGAGTCAGATTGTCGCCACTGCTCATACGTGGGGTCTTCCCGGGTTGGAGCGGGCCAGTGATGTGCCTGAGCCTCCCCCTCCCGTCAATTGCCAGGCTAATTTTTCTAGCCCAGATACTATAGTTACGGCCGTTTAATTTTTCAGTCAGGCTTATTTGTGAGTTGGATGATGTTTCTGTTGGACTTTGTCTGGGTGCCCATTTTTGCAGTAATTCCAACACCTGAGACAGATTCATCGTCTCAGCCGCTGGGTTGGTTGCCCCCCGGATTGTGATGTACTTGACTGGGGAGATTGGTCGGCCATGGGAAAGGTTTACAGGTAAGGTTTTAGGTAGATGATGAGCTATTTTATTCCATCAATTTTCCAGTGATGGAACCTTGTTCTGATACCATGTTTGGTTAAAGAAACAAGATTTGAAAATACTGCAAATATTTTATTGAAGGGAAAGCTTTTTTCATTGTCAATTACAATGGAGGAATCCTACCTCTGTTGATATAGTACAGCAATTGCTTCAATTACGGGATTGGGTTTGATTGCAATATCAATTGCTACAATTACGGGATTGGGATTGATTGCAATATCAATCAAATATTAATTTAATGTTTCCTTTTTTATATAATATTCTGACATGCCCTACCTTTATGAACTAGATGTATCAAATGTGGTAAATATGTACTCTTTTTACTTCGTGCAAGATTTTATCCACAAGGTGGTTTTGCTTGCCAAGGTTATTATACCACGTTTAACATTCCCCCTGCCCCTATCGCATATTGTGGAGCTACATCTTCCGGCCCTTAAGTAGTTACATACGACTCTGTTATGAATTTATTTGTATCAAGGGTATTTCTCCGCCATAAGTGAGAGTTTATTTTTTTCTATAATAAAATTTGGAGACTCGGTGCTCCTTCATTTAAAAAAAGAGTATATAATATGGTTGCTTGTAGTGAACAATCACTAGTTTTTGTTGACCTAAGTTTTTAGGTTGCGTAATTTCATTATGTCACCCGTTATTATTTACGTGCACTATGGCAAGATTTTAAAAAATACAAATTCAAAGTATATGATGTTAAAATATAAATTTTCTTTGGATAATCAAATTCTAATCACTAGTCAAATAGTTTATATTTGAATTAAAATTTGGTGCACAGTCAACTTCGAAAACAAATTCCATTAGATCTTCGGGTGATTTGGTCCACGTTTTTTAATGGCTAAAGTACAGGCTTTGAACTCTAAATTTACTTATGAAAAAGATAGTAGAAGCAAAGGTAAAAGCGTATTGCACTACCATTCAAAAACATGCATTAATAGCAAAGGGTACAATTCTTGAAGGCGAATAATGCTTATCAATTCGAAAAAAACACATCCAAATAACTTTATTTAGTTTGAAGCATAATAAAATAAACAATCTTATTGTTTTCTATCCAACAAGCAAAGATACTCGAAAGAGAGCATTATTAGATTAAGGGCGACCCTTGATACCTCAGTTCCCACCTTGAGAACCTTTAAACATATATATTGGATTATTGTATTATCAACCCTGCTTGATGAGTAATGGATATGGCTTTCAAGTGGGATGAGAGGTTGATAAATGCTTCTCTGAAGAAGTCTTTGGGGGAAGTAGTGAGGGATCGTCACACTCGCAGAAGAAAATAATAGGAAAGAAGCAGCAGGGGCCTCCTTGCACTTGAACGCTTGTGCTTGCCATAGCAATGATAAACACCAAGAAAAGATTGCCTTGAATTTTAGCCATGTTGATATGTGCTAAACGATGGATGCTGGCCTGCTTCTATCATGGTTTAAATAGGAAATATAAAGGAAAGAAAACAAGCGATTGTTAGAGACGGGTGAGGGGTTGGGGAGGGGGGAGGGAGATCATATTTTCCAAACTATGGAGAATAACTTTATGAACAAAAGAACATACCTGTAAGAGAAACGAAATGGCATTCTTTGTATCCTTTGTTTTAGTAAGTTGGGTGGATTACAGAGTTGTAAATCTGTGGACATCTTCATAAAACAGATTCGCACGTTTAACTCATCAAACCCTTCGGATGGCATCAAGATTGTTGGAAATATAAGTGAGATATGAACCAACCAAACGAAATCAAGTAAATGAAAAAGCTGAGACGTGATGGAAATTACTATCCTTAAAAACAATTTCACATCCACCGGATGAGCAAGCTAAACTACAAGCGAATGCTTCTCAGGATTTAACGGCTTCCCTTGTTCGTTTGCTCTACGAGAAAGAGATTGAACTTGCACAGAGAAGTGTTTGATAGTAGAGGAAGAAGAAGTGAGTATTGGAGGAGAATAATGCTGAAAATCTCAAACTTTGCAAAAGTTTTAGTATCTAATTTACGAGAGCAAAGCCTACTATTTATAGGCCTTGGATTGTGTAAAATACCACTTTACAAACCTATTTCAGCAGTTTAATTAACCTTCATATCAGTTTCTTAACGTTCATGTAAGAAAGGAGATGATTCTTGGATAAAAAGTTACAATTCAAAGTGTAAAGTCCCGTCTTTTGGAACATCGATCTATCGATGTGATCGATCAATGTCCACTTCGATCGATCGATGTCATCGATCGATGTTGGACAGAGAGCTCCAACTTTGCACCATGACAACATCGATCGATGTCACATTGATCGATCTATGTTGGACGTAGAACTCCCACTTTTCATCCAAACTACATCGATCGATCGATGTAGCGATTTATGTCACATCGGTCTACGTCCAACAGAACGCTAAACTTCACTTCAAGTTTCACTTAGTCCGATTCAACTAACACATGGATCGATCCAAGTGATTTCTTATCAGTTCAAAGTGTTCAAATGATCCTTCTATCTCCCAACAACATCTTATATGCTTTTATATAAGTTTGGAGCAAATTTTAAAGTACTTTAAATGTACTTTTCCAACAATACCCCACATGATCCAAACTTATACACAAATATTTCCGAACGTGAATAAACCAACCTCTCCACTATCAAACAAGACAATGACACGTAATGGACAATGGCTTGCGTCTTGAATTGCCATTTAGTACAAGAAGAAGTATATAAATGGAAATAAGATGACATTGATGTCTTGAATCTTAACTCTCTATTGTTCATATAGACTTATTGCGAACATGTCATTGACTAGCTTCAGGCAAGTTCGCAGTGTGGTGCGATATCGGCCATGCACCCTGTCCCAGGTTTTCATAAGCCCTCTAGCGAGTTGTTCCAAACTCTAATAGTAAGCGGCACCACCTCCACGCTTATATAGGTGAAATTCATCAAGTGTGCACTGCTCACACCACCATACAACATGACTATAAATTTCATTAAGAGATTCTAATAAATCTCACACTCATTTACTTGCAGCGAGTACTATCTTCAACTGCACCATAGAAAAAGACAAGTATGATAGTACTTGTAGAACTTTTATATGACTTGTTTTTGCCAGATTGAACCCCGTTTATAGAATCTCTACTAATAGTAGGTTGGATTGCCGTCATACAAAGTTCACGACAATGGAATAAGTCCCATTCCCCTTGATGCTTGTTAGACTAACTGCTTCTTTAATCCTTTAGTTAAAGGGTCTCCCAGATTCAACTTGGTTCTTATATACTCCAACTTAATCACCCTTGAACTAATTAGATCCCGCACAATATTATGTCACAATTTGATATGCCGGCTCTTTCCATTGTATATCTTATTCTTCGCTCAAGCGATCGCTACCTGCGAGTTACAACATATAAAAACAGAAGGCATCGGTTTATACCACAAAGGAATATCAACCAACAAGTTTCTTAACCATTCAGCTTCTATTGTAGCAAGTTCTAAAGTAATAAACTCAGACTCCAAAGTAGATTTCGCTATACACGTTTGTTTAGAAGACTTCCAAGAAATGGCTCCACCACCCAAAGTGAATACATAGCCATTAGTTGAATTTATTTCATCGTTATCAGATACCCAATTTGCATAAAAAAACCTTCTAACACAACTAGGAATCCATTAAACATAAGATATAAATCCATCGTTCCATTAATATATCTCATTAATCTTTCTAAAGCAGACCAATGTTCATTACTTGGATTATAAGTATAAATGGCTAGTCTATTTACTGCATAGGCTATGTCTGGTATTATGCGATTTATTGGATACATCGCACTTCTAATTATTCTAGCATATTCAACTTTTGAAACACTTGCAGGATCATAAGGAGTAGTCACATAAGGAGTAGTCACAGATTTTACATCAAAGAAATTAAACCTTTTCAACTTTTTTTCAACATAATGAGATTGTGAAAGCGCATAAACTCCCACAATTCTCGACTAACTTCAGACCAAGTATCAAATTCTTCTTACCCATATCTCTCATGTCAAAGACAGACGATAAGAACGATTTAGTACTATTCACAACATCCATGTTATTGCCAAAAATCAAAATATGATCAACATATAAACAAACAATTACACAACCAGAATCCTCAACTTTACTATAAATACAACGATCACTTTCATTCATAATGTAGCCATTGGAAACCATAGCATTATCAAATTTTTCATGCCATTGTTTCGGAACTTGTTTAGGACCATACAAGGACTTCTTAAGTCTACACACTTTGTGTTCTTGTCCTTGAGCAATCATACCTTCTGGTTGATGCATATAAATTTCTTCATTTAAATCTTCATTTAAGGAAGCCGTTTTTACATCCATCTGGTGTATCACTAGCTTGTTAATAGAAGCTAAAGCCACCAACACTCTAATAAAAGTTATCTTCGGTACCAGTGAATACATATCAAAATAATCCATTCTCTCTTGTTGAGTGAACCCCTTAGCAACTACTCTTACCTTAAACTTATCAATTATACCATCAGCTTTGGTTTCTTTCTAAAGACCCATTTACAACTAATAGGTTAGTATCCTCTAAGCAAGTCTACTAGTTTCCAAGTATTATTACTATAAATAAACTCAAGTTCACTGTTTATAGCTTCTTTCCGAAATTTAACATCTATGGATTTCATAGCCTCTTTATATGTCTTAGGATCTTCTTCTAAAATAAAAGCAGTAGTGAAGTCATCTCCAAATAAGGAATCCTTTGTCTTTTGCTTCTTTTAGGCAAGGAATCAACTATATCACTGTTTTTCTCACTAGATTCACCAAGTTCAGAACGAATATTACTTACTTTCTCTTGTTTCATTGGAAATTCAAGTTCAAAAAATTCTGCATCCTTAGACTCAATAATTCCATTATCTAAACTCATAAACCTATATGATGCACTATTTAAAGCTTAACCAACAAACACAAGTCTGTTGTTTTAGATCCAATTTTACTCCTTTTGAATTCAGGAATTCCAACCTTGACTAAAAATCCCCACACTTTCAAATAATTGAAGTTGGATGCATAACCTTTTCAAAGTTCATAAGGAGTTAAAATAGTTTTCTTATGTGGTATTCTATTGAGCATTTGACATGCTGAAAGTATGGCTTCACCTCATATATTACTCAGCGATCTAGAACTTAAGAGCATTGTATTTATCATATCCTTAAGTATCCTATTTTTTCTTTTAGAAATACTATTAGATTAAGTCGTACACGGAGGTGTGAACTCATGTATAATTCCATTGTCATCATAGAATTTTTGTAAAGACAAAGTGTTATACTCACCTCCTCTATCTGACCTTACATTTTTAATCATTTTATTTAATTGATTCTTAACTTTATTCTTGTATTTGATAAACATTTTTTCAGCCTCATCTTTGTTACTAAGCAAATAGACTTTAGCAAACCTAGAAAAATCATCTATAAAGGTAATGTAATACCGTTTACCACCTTTACTCATAATGTTCTTAAAATATTCTAGATCACTATGAATTCATTCCAATTTTTCCGTTGCTCTTTTGATCGACTTAAAGGGTTTCTTATGATGTCTCCATTCTATACAATAATGACATTTAGTAAACTTTTTCTCATTATTCACTTCAATTAGATTTGTGTTCTTTAACTTCTAATTTCATCGGCATTAACATGTCCTAATCTAGCATGCCACAAATCAAAATAATCGATGATGTACACAGGACTAGATGCATTCTTATTATTCAGACAAATAACATCAAGTACAAATAGACCCCCAAAACAGAAACCCCTCCCAATAAACTCCCCACTCCTAGATAACAAGTTTATCGGAATAAAAAACAAGCTTAATATTAACCCTGCTCAGAAGTGCTCCAGAAATCAAATTCCTTCAAATGGTAGGAACATGTAGCATGTTGCTCAACTCTAGCTTTTTTTTCCTAGAGGTCAACTTGAGGAGCACTTTTCCTTTCCCGATCACTCGGTTCCTCATTCCCTAGAAAGAATTGGTCTCCGCTGTCAATCTCTTGATAATCAAGAAATAGATCTCTGTTGGTTGTAATATGTTTGGCGGCTCCAGTATCCACCACCCATTCTGTTGCACCTCCGACAAGGTTTACCTCGTCGACGATGACTGTAACAATTGTTTCGTCCTCCATCAAAGCTTCATTTGTATCTCCTTCAACAAGGTTGGCCTGGTTGCTTGATTGTCCTTTTCGTTTGTTGTAGAAAAACGCCTTGTGACCTTGCTTTCCACACACCAAGAAACTTCGTTTGGTTTTGATTTGTATTATCCCTACATTTTTGCTTTACCTTTGGGCTTGTTGGATTTGGTTCTTTGTCTCTTGGCACCATGCTCGATGATATTAGCCTTTGTTTCACCTTCGTCACCGCTCACATCTTCAATCCTGTTATTTTCCTCTATACGGATATATTTGATTACACTATCTATAGAGAACGTAGTATCATCATGCTTGCCTCTCTTCTTGTATTTGTTCCAAGAAGAAGGAAGTTTTTCAATCAGAGCAGCAGCCTGGAAGGTTTCATCGATCTTTATACCTTCCTGTTCAATATTGTGTTGAAAAAAGGGTTTGAGTGATTTACAAATGCATGATTTAAATGCTACGTGCTTACGAAATCATCATCATCATCATCATCCGTACACAGTATATCCCAACGACAACAAATTATTACTTGACACGTTTATGTGATAAACCTGCTTTATATGCTTATATATATTGTTGGCGTGCTAACAAGCCATGAAGCATTAAAGCTTACATCATATTGCAAACATTTGTTGTCTTTGTACTAATTTCAGGTACCAGAATTAATGAACTAAACTAGTTCATTAAGTGAAGTGCTTAAGTTAACGAACTAACTAGTTCATTAAATGGAGACATATTTGGTGGAAGCTATATGGCAACAAATTTGAAAATGGAAGTCCTCTCCTCATCTCATCTCACACGCCTAATATATATTTAATATACAACAACAACAACATTACCCCATTGCCTTAGAGGCTCCCGCCTATAGCGGAGTATGGGGGGTCTGATGTATGCAACCATACACATGTGTTAGAAACACATAGAGGTTGTTTTCCAATGACCCATAATGAAAATTGCGTGTCGATCAACTGCTACTTCACAATATAAGAAGCGCAATCAATTTAGTGAGTCATTTTGCTTTATTCAGTCATATTCCAAAGTCAAGAAGAGTGTATCCTTAACTCCATTTGCAATGGAAAGATATATTTAACATATATATTCATATTTTTCTAAAAGGGCAATATACACATATATTCCGACGTATCATCGACACATCACATATATTATAAACGTACGTCGACGTCACACCACTATATACAACTCATATTTATGAGTATATTCAGGTCTTATATCATATGATATAAGTCATGGTGACGTCAAAATTATAACGACATGTTACAAGGTCATAAACCGAAAATTGTCGTATCGGGTGACTACTGAAACTTCACCGACATGTCACGTACTTTCCATATAAATATGGCCAACCCATATACTTCAAAAATGGCTAAAAATTTCGTGGCTCGCATGTTACAAACAGCCACTAAGTTATACCATATTAGCACACACAAATCACCCACAATTTAGGCTAAATTTGTGGAGAATTCAGATTGTAATTTATTTTAGGCACATGGGCGTTTTTGCATCAGCCACATGAGCTGAATATACAATTTATTCTATGTATATTATGTGTGACATAATATATATTACATGTGCAAGAAGTTTGAAATTAATCGGAGAAAAATCGCGTAATCGACGAAAGTCAAAAATTCGGTTTTCTACGAACATACACAGATGGGACGTTTTTGGTATAGGTGTAACATGTATCTAGACACTTTTACACATTCAAGATATGTTAAAGTGGTCTAGAAAATTCAAAATATAGCTGACTATTATTTACCATATATGTGTAAATATTGTGCATTATTTGACAAAGCTTGCCAAAATAAAATTTCAGCACAAGTGCAGCCAATTCACATGCCTACTACAACTTTGTTGGAGCCAAGGTGGAGCTTATTTGGCACTTCAATTGGTGGAGGATATGCCACACAAGATTGGTGGCATTGAAGAGGACACTACACAAGGAAAGTATTCAAAAGAGACAGATGCTGAAAATTTTAGCACATGTTACTACTAGTGGGCGATTTTTTCATATTAATGGCCTTCAATTTGTCTTCGAAAATTGAAGGGGGATTAATGTGTGAGTGTATGGTAATATTTTGATTAGAATTTGAGCACATGTTTTCAGTTTTTTTTTTTAGAATTTGCAGCTCACTACAAGAGTGCCAAGGTGGACCAATCAACAAGTGACAACTAGGCAAGTATAAATCATCCTTCCAATCGTATTGCACCAAGTAAGCAAGATTGTGTCATCTTCTACACAAGGAAATCTTCCAAGGATATTAAAGACAATTCTCAAGAAGGAACAGAGCCCTAGGGGGGCGGCCAATGTGAAATAAAAAGGAGAAGATAGTGCAAGACAAGGCCAAGCTAAAATTCATATTCTCTTAAGTGCAAAAAGCTAGACTACTCTCTTCTTCTTCCTTACTTTCTTCTTCTTCTTAGTCTCAAGCCTATTGTTCATATATTCTACATATTGTATAGGCTTTGAATATACCATCCATACACGTTCATTCTTGTAAAATTTTGATGAAGGTGTGATCAAACCTTCATTCGATCGGTGGCGGTGTTCGTGATTGATTTGCTTGATTGTTTTGGTTGTAAAAGGGTGGAGTTAGTGTTTAAATCCAGTAGACCTTGTGGTAAGGTGTTTATTGTGTTTAGTGATAACCAAGGAAGGTGTTGGAGTAGGTTGATTTTACCGAACCAGTATAAAATTCTTAGTGTTCTTACTTTTCAGCACTTTACTTTCAGTTTCCAGTTTTCTGCGTCGATTTCATTGCAATGGTAAAAATAGTAAAAAATTTCAAAAATCATAAAATTTTGTCAGTTAATTAGAAGTCGGGTCTGAAAACAGAATCTGTTTTCAGAAGTGGGTAGTTTGGTCCAAAAGTTTTTAAAAACCAATTTTTCCGCATCCACTATTCAACCTCCGTTTATACTGGAGCTATACAGGTCCTACATATTGTCCACTAGACTAATGAATCTATTCATTGATAGATATGTGGTCAACCATCTGAAACTTGGGAAAGTCACTGACCACATACTTTCTTTTACCAGCATCTTCAGAACCATATTTGTTCTGAAGTGCTCTCTAGATTTCCCTTGCTGATTGAAATTTGACATAACTATCAAACAGGGAGTTAGAGAGGAAATGAAGAATATGTCATCTACAAGTGATATTATCTGATCGTACTTGAGTGTTTCTCCATCTTCAGTAAGTCTCTCTTTTGTCAGAACATAAGAGGCAGACAACATCTCAAGGAAGAAAAGATTCTTTGCAGACCATCTTTTAAAAAACTTTCCATCAAAAGGTTCTAGTCTGGACATATCAGGAACGGCAGGTTGTTTGGTTGCCATAGCAGAAAATTGCTTTTAAAATTGTTGGAAATATAAGTGAGATGTGAACCAACCAAACGAGATTGACTAAACAAAAAAGCCGAGACGTGATGGAAATCACTATCCTTAAAAGTAATTTCGCATCCATCGGTTGAGCATGGTGAACTACAGGAGAATGCTTCCCAGGATTTAACGGCTTCCCTTGTTTGTTTGCTTTACGAGAAAGGGATTGAACTTACAGAGAGAAGTGTTTGATAGTAGAGGAAGAAGAAGAGAGTATTAGAGGAGAATAATGCTGAAAATCTCAAACTTTGCAAAAGTTCTAGTATCTAATTTAAGATAGCAAGGCCAACTATTTATAGGCCTTGGATTGTGTAAAATACTACTTTAAAAAACTATTTCAGCAGTTTGATTAAACTCCATGTCAGTTGCATAACGTTCATGTACGAAGGAAGATGATTCTTGGATCAAAAGCTGCAATTCGAAGTTAAAAGTCCTGTTTTTTTGCACATCGATCAATCAATGTGATCGATCGATGTCCATTTCAATCGATCGATGTCATCGATCGATGTTGGACAGAAAGCTCCAACTTTGCACGCTAACAACATCGATCGATCAATGTAACATCGATCGGTCCATGTGATCGATCTATGTTCGACAGAGAGCTTCGACTTTTCATCCAAACTACATCGATCGATCGATATAGCGATCTATGTCACATAGATGATTGATGTGATTGATCTATGTCCAAAAGAACACTAAACTTCACTCCAAGTTTCACTTAGTTCGATCCAACTCACACATGGATCGATCCATGCGATTTCTTATCAGTTTAAAGTGTTCAAATGATCCTTCTATCTCCGAAACAACATCTTACATGCTTTTATATAAGTTTGGAGCAAATTTTAAAGTACTTTAAACATACTTTTCCAACAAAAGAAACCCCTACAAACTTTTAGATTTCAGATCGTTTGATGACCTTTTCAACATGAAGGGCCAACTATGGCATCCTGGTTTTGTATTTTATAAAATAAGCATTTACCTTTTTTCTTTTTAACAAACCTTTATGTTTTTGTTTGTGAGAGAATCTAAATATTTTGATCTGATACCCCAAGAGCAGACCATTAGAATATCTTAGGAGAAATCCGAAGATATGATATGATATTTGTCAAATGGAAGAAAAAAATACTCTTTTTAATTCAAGTTTCAATTGTACATTTGGTATCCTATTATAAAAATCGTGTATCTCTAAATATGGTAAGGGAATAATTACAACAATAATTACAGATGATTTGATTTTAGCCTGATTACATGATTTCCTCTAAATCTTTGACTTGTTTCCTTTCTGACACTCCTGCTTAAGTTGAACAATGAGATCGCCAATGCTCAACTTGCTTAATACTTCAGTGAACACCCTTCTGTCATGACTTTAGTAAGCATGTCTGCTAGTTGGTCCTCGGATTTCACAAATGACAGTTCTACCATGCCATCCTCAGTTTTTTCTTGATAAAGTGTCGGCCAACTTCTACATGCTTGGTTCGATCATATTGTATAGAATTTTTTAAAATACTTATTGCTGCTTTATTGTCCCACCTCAATTGACTCGGACGACTTGGTGGGAAACCAATTTCAGTTAGCATCTTTTTCAGCCATAGTAATTCTGTTATTCCTTTGGCAATACCTCGAAATTCTACCTCTGCACTTGACAGCGCCACCGCTTTCTATATTGTTCTTTTCCATGTCAGTAGGTTTCCTCCAACAAATGTAAAATATCCTGAGGTAGATTTTCTATCGTTTGGGTTGACGACCCAATTCGCATCTTTGTATGCCTCTACCTCAAGGTGTCCATTCTTTCTAAAGTGAGACTATGTCCTACTGTACCCTTTAGATATCATAAGATTGTCATTACCACATCCATGTGTTCCATTTGTTGCTGGTGCATAAACTGGTGCACAATTCCAACTGAATATGCTATGTCTGGCATGATGAGAGCTAAGTAAATTAGCTTTCCAAACAATCGCTTATACCTTCCTCTTTCCATGGGCATTCCTCCTTGTTTAATTCCGAGTTTGTGGTTCAAATGTATCGCTGTATCAACTGGTTTACAATCTACCATTCCTCTTTAAGGAGCAGGTCCAGAACATATTTCTGTTGAGATGTAAATATCCCATGTCCAGATCTCAGTACCTCAATTCCAAGGAAGTATTTTAGTCCTCCCAAGTCCTTCATTTCAAGCTCTGTAAATAGATGGTCTTTCAGCTTTGTCATTTCATCGTGGGCACTTCCGATTAGTATCATATCATCAATATAGACAATTAAGCAGGTCACCAAATCTCCTCGTCTTTTTATGAACAGAGTATGATCTGATTTACTCTGTTTATATCCATGCTTTTTCATAGCCACAGTAAATTGTCCAAACCATCCCCGTGGTGACTGCTTCAGCACATAGAGTGTTTTTTTGAGTCGACATACTTCTCCATCCTGAATACCGTCAAAGCATGGTGGAGTCTCCATATAGACTTCTTATTTCAGATCCCCATGAAGGAAGGCATTCTTCACATCAAACTAGTGGAACGACCAGTCTTTGTTTGCTGCTATGGATAACAATACCCAAATAGTATCTATCTTTACCACCAGAGAAAACGACTTGTCATATCAATTCCACTTTTGGTTTTGTACCTTTCTATAGATCCATCTGCATTATGTTTGATCATGAACACCTACTTGCATCCAACTGGTCGCTTTCCTTCTGGGAGCCTACAGTTATCCCACATACCATTTTTGTTAAGCGCCTTCATTTTAGTCTTCATAGCCAACCTCAATTCTTCCGTTTGCTTTGCTTCTTGTGCCAGTTTTTGGATTCCTTAGTTGAACAGACTTTTAGTAAGCGCCTTTACTGGATCTGACACACTCCCTCTGACCATATTTTCCATGGGGTATCTGTTGGTTTGAGAGACGCGTTCTGGAGAATATCTCAATGGTGGGATGCCCAGAGTACTTCTGTTAGGAATAACATATATACTCTCTCAGGGTACCTCAGGATTAGTAACATTATTATCATTATGAACCAAGATATCAGTACTGAGAGTAGTGTTAGGTACCTCTTGTCGAATATCATCTGAAGGTGGATCTAGGATAGGTACAGAAGCATCAACCTCGATTGTGGTGGGAGACACGGTAGGTGTGGCGATAGGAGTGTTATCTGAGTAGTCCGGAATGTCTGTCCAACCAAATGAATCATATGATGTCTCCCCCTGAGCGCAAGGTTGGGTAGAGTAGTAAAAGTTATTATCGAGGAAGTCATAGTCCGTATCACATAGATGCGACGGTGACGTGGGTCATAATATCGATAGCCTTTTTGATGAGGGGTGTATCTCACAAAAAGACATGTAGTGGCGCAAATATCAAGTTTTGGCCGCATGTGCTTGGGTACATGAACAAAGACGATGCATCCAAAGATTTGTGGTGGCAGGGTTAAACTAGGTGGAATATGTGTTTGAGTGTCGAGGATCTGGAAGGGTGTTTGGTGGTCGAGGATTTTAGTGGGTAGACAGTTTATGAAATAGGCAGATGTAGCAACCTTTTTCGTCCGAAAATGTTTAAGAACGTTTGATTCGAACATAAGTGTGCAAGTCATTTCAAGGAGAATGCGGTTTTTGCATTCTGCACGTTTGATTCGAACATAAGTGTGCAAGTCATTTCAAGGAGCGCAAGAACCCGTTGTTTGTTTACGTGAATCGCATGTCATGCAATATATTCACACACGTACACATAAAACAAATCATATAAAATATATATACATTAAAATATACACACGGCAAGAATTAAAGAAAGGAAAAGAAATAAAATAGATAAATATAAACATAAGATCCTAATAGGATTAGGAGTCAAAGAGATAAAGCTTAAACTAAAAAAATTACAAATTCTAATTATATTAAGATAAGATAACCTAAATCCTTTAGGATTTTACCCTACATCTATCTATATCTATACATATATCACACAAAAAAATATCATTCACCATTCAGCCGGCTGCCGCCAGCCTCCATAACCTTCAACAATCAGCCGTAATTCTTCTCAAAAGAACAAATCTCAGCTTCAAGCCACAAACTTCAGGAAGGAAGAACACACACCATAAACAAATTATATTCCACTTCCATATTTCAAAAGGAAATGTCAGCCACCCCATAAAATTTGCACAGCCGCCAGCCCTTAAGGCCAACACCCAGTGATTTCAATTTCGTTTGTCATCCCGATTCTTTATATATCACATATAATCGAGAAACGAGGCAAGTATCATTGCTATATTTGCTATGTTTTTACAAATCTTATGGCTATATGTTTGTAGTAAAACCGGATCATGTATGATGTATTTGTGGTTGCATAGTTGGTTGATCTTATATATGTATGTGATAAGTGGCCATGTGAATATATGTGTTTATGGATATAAAAGTTTGGTATTTTATTTGATTAAAACCAAAAGTATATGTGTGTATGCTATTTGAAACAGCACAGCCATTTTTCTAAAACTTTGATTACATGATTCTTCTTTTTAGGGCAACAACAAAAAGAAAAAGAAAAAGGGCCGAATATATTTTTGCACGGTAGTGGCATATGCAATTGGTTTATGTTTGCTATTTTAGTTGTTGTATTTTAGTTGTCAAAGTTTTCAATTTTTTTAACATCCTTTTCACTATAATGAGTGCAGCAACGTTATTTTATAAAATAGTAACCATCATCGTAAAACTTAATTATTTATATTTGCAAACGATGATTATTGTTATTATATAAAATAATTTGAAAAAGGTTAGTTGTTGGTACGATAGTTATTTTTATTATATAAAATAAGTTGGAAAAAAATGTTAGTTGTTTGTATCATTATAGGTGCCAATTATATTTTTATAATTTAGAGTTATTCTTGCTAAAAATTGCCGGCCCACTGTCCTCCATGGATAGTGGCCATTTGATGTGATGAAGTTGTGTATATTATAAGGAATTAATATATGTATTGTCATGGGGATAAGTTGTTATATATGAAATAAATTGGTGAATCGGTATTGATTTTGTGACAAAAGTGGGCGAGGGTGAACCGCGTAAGTATAAGCGCGTATATGCACGTGTATGGACGCGGGCATATACGTGGGTGTACGTATACGTAGGTATACTTACATGTGGTTGATAAAATGGAATTGAAACGAAAATAAAATGGTAAATGAATAAGTATAACGATAAATGAAAAGGTGTTATAAGTTGTACTTATCAACTTCTTGTATTAAGTGTGGAAGTTAAAGTTTTTTTTTTGTCTTTTTCCAAAGCAACCATCCGAGGCCCTTAGGAAGAAAGGAAGGATTTGTCCAACACCAAGCATAGAGGTCATCGGGGTTGGGAAAAAGAGATTCTGAATAGGAAATTAATTCGTTAAAAAGGTAGGTGCCTCTTCCCCTCTCAAACGGATATGATTCATGCATACTTTGATGATATACTAATGTGTTTCGTTGTTTTATTTATTTAAGTTGTAAATTTTGTTTCATTGTTTTTATTTGTTTAAGTTGTAAATTTTGTATATGTTGGAAAGCATGAGATATATTGTTTATGAATGCTATGTGCGTGTATGTGTGGGAATTTGGTGGTATGATTGAATCGAAAACAAAATACTCTTAAGAATTGGGGAAATAAAAGGGGAACTTTTACAATAGGAGCCTTTAAAAAAGTTGTGTTTTGCCTTATAATAGGTTCCTATAGACTGAAAATAGGAGAAAATGGGGGTTGGGATCGAAAAAACGAATCACAATACGCGTTGCCACTGGTGGAACAGCCATTAAATAAATAAATAAATAATTAAATTAAGGCAGAGAACAGGTCGGCCAACGGATCGGGTCGGCTGGCCAGCGGGTCGGACCGAAGACGGCCCATTAACCTCTCAAAAAAAATGAATCGGGTCTGGTGGATCAGGCCAGGAAAATATAATTAAATACCAATAAAATTCAAATAATTTCAGAAAATATAAAAGGTTAAAATTAAATTATTTTCACTTAATTTCTGAATTTTGGTAAATTTAAGTAATTAAATATTAATAGTAATAAAAAGAATTAAATAAGGGAACCGTAAGATAAATTAGTAGAAAATTCTAGTAAATTAATACAAGCTAAGGAAAAAATAAGGGTGGTGATAAATAACAACTTTCTAATATTCGAAAAATTTACAAAACCTAAATTTGAGTGCCGGAGGATGGTGAGGATAGGCCTGGGGCCTCAGACGATTGTGTTTTTGCATTCATGGCACGTGCATTGCATTTATGGCAGGTCGTGACGTACGAGTCACGGGCGCTCAGGATGGTGTACGGTGGCGCGGCCACGCACACTCAGTATGGTGACTGTGGGTGGGTACGACACACAGCCACTCAGTAGGACCCGGGTTCATGCATTGCACGGTGGAGATATCGGCATTCTGCGTGACATGATTCTTGTTGCGTGTGACACGTGGATTGAGCATGCATCACGTACTTACGCATTTTATGTGGAGTGCTTTACTTAACGCATTTACTTTATCTTATATTTATGTGCTATGTGGTTATCTCATATTTATGTGATATGTGGTTGTATCATTTCGGTATGCACGTTTTGTATTGGTTTGAGGCGGACTCTACTGGGTGATTTCTATAACTCACCCCTACTTCCCAGGTGAGCCAGATGAGGACTACGAGTATATCTTCGTTGAGGACGGGAACGAACATAGCGGTGTGGCCTGGTTGATAGCTGCATCTAGGTTACGAGGGGCCTCTGCAGCTGTTTGTGTTTACTTATACATTGGGGGATTTTTCACAGGACTTCTCTATTAGTTTTATTATCAGAATTTTGATTCAGTAATGTAATGACGATTATTGGAGTTTTATTTAAGTTATGATTTACGTTTCTGCGAGAAAAAATTCTACGTTATTTCTGACGTGTAAGAGATTGATTCGACGCCTTGTATTCTCCTTAGCGAGATACAGCGGGTGCACTGTTCCCGATGCTAGGGTTTGGAAGCGGGGTGTTACCACTGCAACTCCGTGCTGCTGTTGTGTATTCGGGCAAGATGTTTGGTGGATTAGACTATTTTCTTGGAAAAAAGTTTGGAGGTTGTGGGCCATGTAGTCATCGCCATTATCAGATCGGAGAATTTGAATTTTGGTGTTAAAATATGTTTGTATCATTCGGTAAAAGTCCAAGAACCTGGCGTGCACTGTGTTTAAGGGAATACACCCACGTTATGCGAGACAAGTTATCAACAAATATCATAAAATAATGAAAGCCATTACGAGTCAGGTAGGGAGAGGGTCCCCATACATCAGAGTGAATCAATGAGAACATAGATTTAACACGAGTATTATTAGGACGAAAGGTAGTATGATGGTTTTTCGCCAATAAACACGTTTCGCATGACAATTGATTATTAGTTTTTGTAAAATAGAGATGGAAAAGAAGATGGAGATAACTTATAGATAGATGTCTCAGTCGTCTATGCCAGAGCCAGATTTGTCGATCGGATGCCCCCATGGTAAAGTAATGTCGTACCCTTTTGTGCCACCTTAGCCACATGATAGAGGTCTCCTGCGTTCAGTACCGCTGTCCAATGATCGCCTTCGTATAGATGTCCCACAAAAGACAAAAACAAGGATATATGAGGAACACAATTTAATTCTTGCGTGACATGGCTTAAAGACAACAGTTTACAAGATAATGATGACACGTAGAGGCAATTATGCAATTTTAAGTTCAGTGAGATGACAATGGATCCAGTGCCTTTCACAGGGGTAAGCTCGCCATTCGCCATTTGAATATGTGTTTTCGTCGGACAAAGTGGGTGCACGATACTGCAATCAAATATCCACCTGTCACTACGGGTATTATTTAATAAATTGGGGGTTTTTTTGAATTTTAGGGGAGGGGGTGGCCAGTCATAAAGATAAACCCACTCCCTTTTTTTCCTTCCTCCATTCCGTCATCCTCATTATTACTTTTCTCATACTCTCCCCCTCATTTATTTTCCCTCTCTCTTCCTCACCTTTTCTCCTTCCTCTCTTTCGAAAGTTAACTCCCCTTTTCCCTCACTTCTTTTTCCTCCATTATGGAAATTCGCCTTTCTCTTCCCTTCATTTATTTTCTCTCTTTCTTCTTCACTCATCCTCACTTTTCTTACCCTTACTGCCAAGAGCTATTAAAACTGAAACAACCTCTTTTCGACTGTGATTCAGTTGAAGATAACAATATCTTCCTCAGCTTGCATCAGGTTCGGGGTCCTGCGGTCGATGCCATTCAAAGCTCCTCACCACAAAAAAAAAGACATATAGCGACCGACAAAAACTCGTCGCCATTTCGTCGCTAGAGGCATATAGCGACGAAATAGCGACGAAAACAGTAGGTCGCGATACGACTTGTCGCAAGTGAATTTCGTCGGTGAAGCGTCGCTATATTGGGGACGAAAAATTTCGTCGGTGTTTCGTCGCACAGTTGGCGACGAAAATCTGTCAGGTCTGCGACCTGTTCTTGCCGTCGTTTTTTCGTCGGTGTATTTTTTCGTCGCTATTTTATAATTTTTTATTTTTTTATTTCCTTTCTGCGACATATTATTTCGTCGCAAAGTTTCGTCGGTATATTTTTTCGTCGCTATTTTTAAATATTTGATTTTTTTATTTCTGGTCTGCGACATTTCGGTTTCGTCGCAGGTTCGTCGCTATTTTTTTAATTTAATATTTAATATTAATTAATATTAAATATTAAATATTTTTAATTTATAAATAATACAATATATTATTAATTAAATAGTTTTTATTATTATTTAAGTTTCATAATATATTTTATTTTGTATATTAAATCATTTGTACGAATGTTATACATAAATACAGTACTTGCGTATTGAAGTTCGTATAATTAAACAACACAGACGAAATAGAATCCGTATAATGTCATATAAAATATAAAAGTACAAAGAATATGTCAATACAATAAATGAAATAGACTGTACGAAAAATCAAAAAATGAAATACTATGCAGAGGAAGATGGAGGGGGATCATGCGAAGAGTGACCATCAGGGGGAGGCTGAGGCTGCGAGGAGCTGGAAATGATAGAGATGATGAGATGCGATAGCTGCGAGATTTGCTGGTTCGTCTGCTGCTGTACCTGCATCGTCTGCTGCTGCGCATGCTCAACCGCCTGCTGAAGCGCCTGCTGAAGCGACTGCTGCAGCTCCTGCTGGGTCTGAGTCAGCTGCACCGCAGTGCTTGTACACTCTCCTCATGCTGCGCCCTGATGGTCTCTACCTCATGCTGCAGCGCCGCATGCTCTGATTCCAGGCGCGAAAGACTCTCTGGGGCCGTAGAAGGCGCGGAGGTGCTAGCCTCAGAGGAAGCACCTGGATGCAGAACTTCGGAAAGAATCGCGGCGCTGCTGATCCAACCCCGTACACCTCCCTCTCTTCTTCTTATTCTGAGGGCCGACGGTCCGAACCGCATCCCAATAAGCGCGGTTCTTGTCGGCCTCTTCTCCCCTAAGTGCGAGTAACTGTTGTACTCGTCCTGAAATGAGAATAAGAATTGTTAGGGTTTAGGTTTTAGCAATAAAACAAACTAAGGAAAAAACAAATGATATCGTAGTCTACTTACACTGATGTCGCGGGCCTTCGCCGTGATCCAGTCCTCCGTTCCGTCGGAGGCTTTCTTCCGATGCGTCTTGTTGAAGAGATCGTAGGAGGCTGGCCACTCCCCCGTCTCCTCCTGCTGAAAGAATGAAATAAAATATGTTAGTGAAATCCATAATTTTAAAAATTTCGCATGACCTATTCGTTTATTGGAGGTATCCCGGCCTTAAAGGCCTCTCCCAAGTCAAAGCAAAAATAAAAAGAAAAGGCAAATGAACACATATACTACTTAAATTAACCATATACGAATACCAAAAAAACAACAGCGCAACATAAGAAATCAATGAATATAAATAATCCACTTAAGCAATGAATGTAAATAATCCACTTAAGTCAATGAATCTAAATAATCCAATGAAATCAATGAATCTAAATAATCCAATATTAAAATACTTACCATAGAACGCATCGTGGTGGCGTGGGAAACCGACCCACCTGAGTGTGTGGCAGGTGCTGGCCCGGTACATTGCCGCTGCGCCGGTTCGCCGCTTCCGAGCGCTGCGGGCTTGGGTAGCAGGGTCCATCCAACCTTCTATCCACCCCGCCCAGGTGGCCTCGGATACGTAGGCAGGCCTGGCATAATTGGGGTCACGCTCCCACTTGGTCTTGTGCGAGTTGATGAAGTCCCTATAGCGTTTGGCGGCCCTATGCCGCCAGGCCTGCTCCACGTCGTGGGCGATGTCAGCTGGCCAGCTGTACGCCTTCTGCAATTATTATACGGAGGAAAAGTAAAAACGTGGTTAGAAAAGTAATGATCGATTACGTATCAAAAAGTGAAATTCACCAAATTTGAATACCTGAAACTCATCCCAATAGAACCTACGTGTCTGCATGGTGACACAGGACCAGGCATATCCAGTTGGGTCCTGCCTCAGGTGGAAGGACCGAGTGATGCAACCGGAAATCTGCCCGAGTCCGTGCAAACCTGAAAGAGTGAATTGTTAGGAAAAAATAACGCGTGAAATATATTTGAAAACGTGTTAAAAAAATAAATCATTACTTACGTATGGGTATCATGTGACCAAGGGAGGGCACGACGCCCTTGTATGACACCCTCGTCCGATGCCGCATCAGACGCCGGATGAGGTGCTGAACCGGTGGGTGTGGGTGGCGGCGTAGATCGGGGGGGGGACCTCTCGGCAGACCCTAAAAGGTCTGCGTCCGCAGCAAGAGCTGCGGTCGAAACCGACCCAAGCTGCTCATGCTGAGAGAGGAACATATTAAACTCTCCTGAGATGTCATGTGTAGATCGAGTCGGTAAACCCCACTAGCCATCAGATCTGCAAGGGTGAAAATTTAAAAGGCACATTCAACGAGTTTAGGGTTGGTTGGCCAGAAATAAGTTGTCCAAAAATGACAAGTGTTTACATACATTTAATGCAAGATATTAATAATTTTGAAAATTTCGGCATGACCTATTCGTTTATCGGAGGTTTCCCGGCCTTAATGGCCTCTCCAAAGACAAATGTATGTCCAACTCTCGAGCTTAGTAAACACTTGAACTAGTATCATACCGAAAATCATATGCAAACCTTTACAAAACAGTTTGTACATGCATCATTCATTGGCCAAGCACACCACATTTCTACTAATTCAACATTAACAACAATTTTGGTGCATACGCACCCTAGTCACCAACAGCCCTTTTTCGGTACATGCAAGGCAAAATAGTATGTAATATCCAAAACTTATTCATTTTCATATCTTACCATATATATTATACATATATACATGTGTACTACATAATAAGGTTATTTTTTCATAAAAGGCCTAAGGGCAAAAAATAATACATATATATAATTATACATCGAATATATATATATATATAATACATATATACACCGAATATATATTTTGTATATAAATATATATATAACTGCCGTATATATATATATATATATTATATATATATATATATATATTTATAAAACAACAGTGAGATATATATAAATGTAAACCGTATATATATATATATATATATATATATATGTATATATATATATATTTATGTTATATACCTAAAAGCAGTGAAATATATATATTATATACATGTATAAAACCGTATATATGTATATATCAAAAACCGTATATACATATATAAACCGCCCCACCCCCCCCGCCCCAACCTGCACCATCCAGCCGAACCCGCCCACCGGACCCCACCCACAGCCACCCTGCCCCACGCACAGCCACCCCGCCCCACCCGGACCCCACGCCAGCACCCACCACCTATCCCCTCCGCCATCCCTCCAACACCCAGGCTACACCACTGCCCCTCCGCCATTCCCTCCCCATCCTCCTCCTCCTCCGACATCCCCTCCAACACCCAGCCCACACCGCCCCACAGCCCGAATCCCTCCACCCTAGCACAATCTCTCCTCCCAAACTGCTCTCAAGTGTATAACAACAACAAAAACAAGCGGCACAATCCACAATTTCTTGATGAAAAACAGAATAGATCTTATAAAAACAATAAAATAATAAAAACAAATAAAATACCTCCTAAATGGCCTCTGCTGTATTCGCCGGAGAAGATGAGGGGAGGAGGCGACGGGAGTTCGTTGAAAATTTGGGGAGGCAGAAAGGAGGGAAACGCAGAAATGGGGAAGAAGAGAAGGGTTTTCAGCTTTTAGTCGAAAATTTTGCGACGCACTAGCGACGAAAGTCCGTCGCTATTACTGTGGCGTCGCTATTTCATGTGTCGTCGTTATTTCAAATTTGCGACGACAGGTTTCGTCGGTAACTTGTCGGTGCCATCAGTATTGAAAAAAAATAATACAAAATATAAAGTACTTACAGACACACATTATGTATATACATGTGTATAAGTACATCAAACATACACACTTTCGCCTAATGAGGTACATAAAAATTGTGACTAACCTCAATCTTCATTGTCATCCGCATCCTTCATTTTCTCCTCATTTTCATCTTCATTTTCATCTTCATCTACATGCTCGTCGTCCTCTTCATCCTCGTATTCGTCTTCGCCTACATCTTCAATATTGTCAGGCGGTTGTATGTTGAGATGAATTTCGATGAAACCGCCGTTGGGGTCATTTAGAGGGAGGTTGTGCAGTTCAACATGTGTCGTATCCAGAACGGGCGGGTTTTCTTCTTGAAATGCGGCATCCGTGCCATCTGAACCTGGCTGTATACTGACATCAAACTTGCTCGATTTCACTTTGCACACGGCTCGCCAGTCTTTTGAGCTCGCATTCATCCTCGTTGTTGGATACGATAGATAGTACACCTGGGACGCTTGACTAGCCAAAACGAATGGATCGTACTTTCTGTACCGTCGCCCTTGGTGTATGTCTACCAACTTATATCGGTCGTGAACCTTTGTGCCAGCGCGATAACCTTCCCGAGTTGGATCGTACCATTCGCATTTGAATAGCACCACCCGCTTTATAGGCAATGCGGGATATTCGAGCTCAATGATGTCAGTAAGGTAGCCGTAGAAGTCATCCTCGTCCGGGCTATTGTCATACCGCTTGACACACACTCCGCTGTTCTCCGACGATTTTCGGCTGGCATGGGAGACTGTGTGGAATCTATAACCGTTGACAAAAACATATCGTGGCGCGTGACTCTGTTCAATGGACCCTCGGCTACTGGTGTCAGAATGTAACCGTACTCATCGTCAGCCAGATGACCTTTGCTCGCCTGTAAAACGACAAGTAAGTATACATCAGGGGCAATAAATGCGTATCACATGACGTACACGTAACCGGCAAATATGTAAACTTACATGCCACCTGAACCAATCAGCAAACTTGGCATCTAACTCATTGTTTATTGCATCGCTCGATATACCCGGTGAACGGTGTTGCAATAAATCAACGAACAAGCTGAAGCAAATTACGAATGAGTACCCTGTATATCTTTGTAATATAATGGATATAGTAGCGCAAGGTATTTACAAATTAAAATTGGATATCGTTTATACCTCTGGAAACGGTCGACTTGACGGCAGTTGCGCAGAACATAAGAATGAGCAATCTTCAGCTCGCTGTCCCCCAATATCATTTCCTTTCCCTGTCCGTGAAATCTGATCGGATGTGTGAATATCGGGAGGACACCGGATCTGGAAATGCCGTCGTCGTTCCGGGGAACATCTCTGCACCTCGACGGGACATCTGGATCGAAGTAATGAGACACGAAGGTCGAGGCTTCCTCCGTCAGGTAGGCATTGCACATCGAGGCCTCGACTTTCGCCTTGTTCTTGATGTTCAGCTTCAAATGCCTGAGATATCTGTTCATATAGGGAATATCTGTTCAAATGCTTGCGCTTAAACATAAGAACGTCACGTAATAAATAAGAGTACCTCTCGAACGGATACATCCACCTGTACTGAACAGGACCACCAACGCGTGCCTCGTATGGTAGATGAACTGGCAGGTGTTCCATTGAATCAAAGAAGGCCGGAGGGAATACAGTTTCCAGCTTGCAAATGATCAATGGGATTTCGCCCTCCAGCCTTGACATATCATCCGCCCTGAGTCTCGTGGATGTAAGACATCTGAAGAACAGACTCATCTCGGTAAGTGCTTCCCATACATTGGTTGGAAGCAGCTCGCGGAATGCAATGGGCATCAACCGTTGCATGAACACGTGACAGTCGTGGCTCTTCATCCCGTGCAAACCGCGTTTATTCACGTCGATGTTCTTAGACAGGTTCGAAACATGGCCGTCAGGAAATCTAGCCGTCCCCAGCCACGCTAACAACGCACTGACCTGCTCCGCATTCAGCGTGTAAGAGGACTTCGGCATGTAGGATGTGCCAACGGGATGCAGCTCCGGTCGCATATTCAGGTCGCGCATATCAAGTCGTGCCTTCAAATTGTCTTTCGTTTTTCCAGGCACATTCAGCACCGTATTGAAAATGTTGTCAAACACGTTCTTCTCAATGTGCATGACATCCAGGTTGTGTCGGATCATATTGCTCTTCCAATACGGAAGCTCCCAGAATATGCTTCTCTTCTTCCACCCGATACAGTAACGGGCCAGGTCTGCGTTGTGGCTGCCGTCCGGATCATCAGCGACCCCCACGAATCCACAACTGTCTATCTCCTCCAACACCTCCGCACCCGTGAGAAGCTCGGGCTTCATGTCCTTCTCGACGATGCCAGGCATGAACGACGTCACGTTCTTTCTGTACAAATGACGTCTGGGCAGGAACTTCCTATGGCTGTCGAACCAGCAAATCTTACGTCCATGTTTCAAGGACATCGTCTTCGCTTGCTTCATGCAGCAAGGGCAAGCGTATTTCCCCGCTGTGCTCCACCCCGACAACATAGAATAAGCCGGAAGTCGCTGATGGTCCACATCAGCGCAGCGCGTAGCTGGAAGTTTTGTTTGGTCGATACATCGAACGTCTCCACGCCAAACTCCCACAACCACTTCAGCTCATGTATCAATGGCTGCATATAGGTCGATCTTCTGTTTCGGATTCCTAGGCCCCGGTGCGATCACAGTCAAGAACATGTACGGCTTCTTCATGCACATCCAAGGTGGTAGATTGTACGGCGTCACGATTACAGGCCACGACGAATACTGCTCTCCCGACTGTCCGAACGGGTTGAACCCGTCGGTGCATAAACCCAACCTAACGTTCCTTGTCTCCGACGAAAAACCCGGATGTGTCGCATCGAACGTCCTCCAAGCTTCGCCGTCAGATGGATGGCACATCTCACCGTCTTTCGTGTAGTGCTCCGCGTGCCACCTCATCTGGCTAGCTGTGGCACCGGATGCGTAGAGCCTCTGCAGTCTAGGGGCGAGAGGTAAATAGTAGAATTGCTTTCTTGGCACGTTCCGGTTTCTTTTGTTCGTTCTCCACCTGCGTGTCCCACAGACCCTGCACTTGTCTTTATCCTCGTCGATGCCCCAGTATATGATGCACCCCTCTGAACAACAATCGATCTTCTGAACCGGCAGTCCCAACGCCTGCAGCTGTTTCTTCGTCGAATAAAAACTGTCGACCATTGTGTTCCCTTCGGGAAGAGATTCCCTCATCAGCTGACACATCCCATCGTACAATCTCTCCGTCATGCGGTGCTCCGTCTTCATGCTCGTCATCCGACCGATCATGGACATCTGTGTGTGACTACCGCAACCGGGATACAGCGGCGTGTTGGCGGCGTTCAGCATCTCAAAAAACTGTCTCGCTGAGGGTTCGGATCTTCCTCCACGAATACACGCGGCTGTTCATCCGATCCTGCATTTGTAAGTACTGCTCTCCCGTAAATGCGCCGGCGGCTGCGTCTTGCACCATCTGCATGTATGGGTTGTGAGATCCCTCGCCTATTTCTTCGGCATCAACCTGACCGGGTCCCCCTTCGACGTGTACAGTTGCAGATGTAGACGCCCCCTCATATTCGCCGTGGCAGTACCATGTATGGTAATTGTGCACGAAACCTTGTTTCAATAAGTGAACCCTCACGTCACCGGATGCATATATTTACGGTTCTTGCATTTCTTACACGGACATCTAATCTGCGTTCCACTTTCATTACTCGTCGCAAAATCCATAAATTCTTCGAGACCTTCAACAAATCTAAAACTCCCTCCCCGTTGTTTACTCTCTCGTACATCCACTTTCTATCGCTCCTCCTCGGATCCATTTTCTCGCTATACCTTCAAAATAACAACAGCTATCTTTTCTCGGTGGTGGAAAACATCAAAATTCCACAATAAGATTTCTTCCTTCTATATTTTCGTAGAAAAGTGATGATTTATGTGTTTGAAATGGGAGAAGAATGGGAGAAGAGTGGAAGAAGAAAGCTGCGTTTTATGGTTCTCAGCCTGCAATATTACCGACGTATTAGCGACGATATAGCGACGCTAAGCGACGACCAAGAACACGAATCCCGGAAACAAACAAACACAAATACCGACGACTTAGCGACGCCTCAGCGACGACCAAGAAACACAAATCCGGAAAAACAAACACAAACACCGACGACTTAGCGACGCTCAGCACGACCAAGAAACACAAATACCGACGACTTAGCGACGCTCAGCGACGCACGACGTATCTTCACACCATACGATGTTTCGTCGCTATGGGCGTCGCTAAGGCGTCGCTATTCGGCGGTGTCCGCACAGTGCCCGACTGTTACACTTACGATGCATTTACGTCGCTATTTCGTCGCTATGTCGTCGCTGAATTCCCTATATAAACAGGATGGACCGTGACCCCCAACTACATAGAAAACAACCTCCTTTATAATCATAAAAAAAGACCCAAATATGGTTCGTACTAAAGCCAAGCGCGACGTGGTAGTGGCCATTCAGCGGCAAGACGGCCTATTCAACAACCCTCTTCTTCAGCGGTTCCTCCACCACAAGAATCACCCCCATAGGCTGAGTCCTCTGAACCCAGTCTTTTTGGGCCACGTCGGGATCGCCAAATTGGCGATCTCCATAAAGAAATACAGAACTGTGGAAAACAGTGGATGACCTGAGGGAGCATATTATGTACCAGGATGAGCGTCTCCAATACCTGGACACAAGCAGATGCGGATTAAATCCAAAGCTGCACAGCTGAGACGCCTCCTGAAGGCGTGCGCAGAGAGTGTTGCTACTCTCTGTTCGGATGACGAACAGTGAATGGCTCCTCTCCGCTATTCATTTAGATTGTTTTTTCATTATTGTCCTAGTATATTTTGTAATTTATAATTCTATATTAATGAAGTTTTATTTTTCTAATCATCGCTTTCGTTTTCTTAATTTAAACACGTGTTTAATCTCTTACGAATCTTGACGACGCTAAAATACAAACGAAATGTGGCTCAGAAAAATTTGAGACGACTAATTCACCGACTAAACATCAACTATATACTGACGAAACTTAATACAACGACGAGAACCTACTAACCATATCGACGAAACTTAATACAACAACGAGAACCTATTATCCGCGAATTTATTGTCGCAGTGCTGAATTTAGCGACGCTTTACCGACAAAGCGACGCACGACGTCTCTTCAAACCATTCAACGCGTTTCGTCGCTACAGCGTCGCTAATGCGTCGCTATTCCGTTCAGTTCCCAACGGTTACAACGTACGATATTACGATATTATCTTCATCAGCTGAGCTGATATTATCAACGAATTTAGCGACGGGTTACCGACGAACTAGCGACGCACGACGTCTACACACCATTCGACGCGTTTCGTCGCTAATGCGTCGCTATTCCACAGTGTCCGTTCAGTTCCCAACGGTTGGAACGTGTTTACGTCGCTAATTCGTTGCTAAATGCGTCGCTAATTCGAACGAACCGTCACGCCCGTACACATTACGTTGCTAATTCGTCGCTAATTCGCACGAAGCGTCACACCCGCACATATTCCCATCTTGGTTAACGGTCGAAAAATTCGTCACAAGTTCGTCGCTAAATTTACCTATTTATACCCCAAACATCCGCACATATATATCACACATACAAAGTTATAAAACATCAAAATATGCCGCGTCGTTTTAGAAGAACCCCAAGGCGTGGTGGAGGGGCAAACAGGCCCCGCCACAAGGGCCTCCTCCCCAACCACCATCGGTTGAGCGGGAGGGTTCCGTATCTGTGTATGGCCCACTACCGCGAGAGGATGCTCAAGAACAAATGCCGGAACAGGATATCGACTACCGTATGCTGATAGCAAACATGCAGCAGCAGTCGAGGAAACTGCACAGCATGACTAGAAGGCTGCGGAAGTTAAAATTCAGATATTACAAGCTGAAGCGTCTCCTTAGAGAGTTCGCAGATAATGTGGCGACCACTCTTTCTTCCGATGACGAAGAGTGAACGGCCCCTCTGCGCCTCTCTTTTAGATTTCTTTTTTTAATTTTTCGTTTCATAATGTAAATTTTTATTATTAAATTAATTTTTTTTTCAATCACCGCTTTCTTTTTCCTTAATTAATACACGTGTTTAATCCTCGACGAATCTGCGACGACACAACGACAAATCGGAATACGAACGAAAAGTAAAACAAAACATTTGCGACACGTGGGTTTCATCGACAAAAAAACCGACGATACCAACGCCAAGAACCTACTCACCGACGAATTTATTTTGTCCGTGTTCTAGAATTTTAGCGATAAAATAGCGACGATATAGCGACGTAACGCTACAAACTACATAGCGACGAATAAAACACAGAATAGCGACGAATCACCGACAAAACACACGACGAACATATTAACCTGACTACTTTTTTGTTAGCGACAATGCTTTTCATCGTATTTTCGTCGCAATTAACGACGAAAATGAGTGTATCGCAAATGCGTCGCAAAGTACCGACGCAACACCGACGAACCGTGGTTCGTCGGTGAATTTTTCGTCGGTAAATGAAATTCTTTTTGTGGTGACTATAGCCGGTAGCCGGTTGAACACACACCATGATATTAAAAACAATTGATGTTAGTGAAAGCGTAATTCATATCTTTTAAGGTATAGTAGCTAATGTTACGTCTTGAATGCTGCTACGATCGCTCGTAGAATGCCGGTAGACCAACAATATCCCTCCTAGCACTTGCCAGCCTTTCAATTCTGCAACTTGCCTTCCATGGAATCCTAAGCTGCCACGAAACACTTGAAGGATCTTAAGCATTTACCGCTACACCAAAGACAAATTGTTGTTAGTAAATTTGCAACTCATATCTTTTAAAATGTAACATCAGACGCCACGTTTCGAATGCTGCCACAACAGCGGGCAACAACACATATAATTATATTTGACAGAAAAAAATATTGATCATAACGAGCACCTAACATGGTTTTTCTAAAATCGTCTAGATCATTGGCACTGTGGACGATATTGAGAACAATATTCTTACAGGACGGTTTTCACAAAGCCATCCATATTAGACGTAGAATAAATTTTTATGAGCGTGTTTTTTTAATCAAAACTACCATAGTTTTGTCTTTTTTTTCGCCAGTGAAATACGAGGGAGTCTGACAAAGGAAAAAGTTTACAATACTTATAAAGTAAGTATAGATAGTTATTATACGCCAATCAAATTATATATATACGTACAAATGGTTACTCTAAGCCAAAATCATATATATAGATATACATATATACATATACATATACATATATACATATACATATACATATACATGTATATAACATATACATAGACATATACATATACATACATATATATATATATATATATATATATATATATATATATATATGCGCGTGTGTAATGTTGTTTCTTGTAGTGAATAATCACTATTTTTTGTCGACCTAACTTCTTAGGTTGCATAATTTCATTACGTCACCCGTTATTATTTACATGCACTATGGCAAGATTTTAAAAAACCACAGGCGTCAGGTCCTGCTACAATCTTTCCCCACGTGGCCACTAAAAAAGCGAAATAAAGGGAACCGGATCCCCGACACCCACCGCCGTGACCCCCTTCGTGATCACCCGCCACGTGGCAGCAGGAGAGGGTGGTGAGGCTGGAATGGGGTCACCCCACCCATCCTCACCACCCCCTCTGCTGCCACGTGACAGCAGGAGGGTCCGGCGATCCCATCCGAAAATAAAGGTGAGAAAAGGGACACGAGAGAATCTCTTATTTGTCTTGTTGGCAAAAAGTTGAACCCCAATCCAAAGGGCCTCTACTGTTCCACCTCCAAGAAGCTGCGTGAATGATGTAAATGAAGAGTCTAGCGGCCTCCTAGTTTGTTTGAGATCTTACACAGTTACCTACACAAGATGTCCCCCCACAAACCAGGCCTTTAGTCTGGCAGCAGAGGAACACCCATACTGTGCATGTCCTTGGATTTGAACCCATGACCTCTGTTGGCAATGCCCAATCCGAATACCAACTGGACTATGCCCTAGGGCCAATCTTTTTTTGTCTACTTAAGGTATATGATGTTAAAATACAAATATCCTTTGGATAATCAAATTCTAACCACTAGTCAAACGGTTTATATTTGCTTTAAAATTTAGTGCACAGTCAATTTCAAAAACAAATTCCATTAGATCTCGGGTGATTTGATCCACGTTTTTTAATGGCTTAAGGTCAGGCTTTGAACTCTAATTTACTTGGTATAAACTCATCATCTGCTTATGCAAAATAGTAGAAGCAAAGGTAAAAGTGTATTCCACAACCATCCGAAAACATGCAGTCATAACAAGGGGTAGAATTTTTGAAGACGAATAACGCCTATCAATTCGAAAAAGAACACATGACCTGTAAGTTTGTGACCCAAATAACTTTGTTTAGTTTGAAACATAATAAGATAAACAATTTGTTTTTCTATCCAACAAGCAAAGATACTGGAAAGGGTGCACCATTAGATTGTATTATCAACCTTGCTTGACGAGTAATGCATACGGCTTTCAAGTGGCTTAGAGGTTGATAAATGCTTCTCTGAAGAAGTCTTTGGGGAAGTAGCGAAGGATCGTCACACTCGCAGAAGAAAATAATAGGAAAGTAGCAACAGGGGCCTCCTTGCACTTGAACGCTTGTGCTTGCCATAGCAATGATAAGCACCAAGAAAAGAATGCCTTGAACTTTAGCCATGTTGATATGTGCTAAACGATGGATGCTGGCTTGCTTCTATCATGGTTTAAATAGGAAATATAAAGGAAAGAAAACAAGCGAATGTTAGAGAGCGGTGGTGGGCGGGGAGAGGGGGGGGGGTGTGTGGATAGATCATATTTTCCAAACTATGGGGAATAACTTTATGAACAAAAAACAGACCTGTAAGAGAAACGAAATGACATTCTTTGTGTCCTTTGTTTTAGCAACTTGGAAAGATTACAGAGTTGTAAATCTGTTGACATCTTCATGAAAGAGATTCCCATGTTTAACTCATCAAACCCTTCGGAAGACATCAAGGAAACCCCTGCAAACTTTTAGATTTCAGCTCTTTTCAACATGAAGGTACAACTATGGCATCCTGATTTTGTATTTTTATAAAATAAGCATTTACCTTTTTTTTCTTTTTAACGAACCTTTATGTTTATTGTTTGTGAGAAAATCTAAATAATTTGTTCGGATACCCAAAAACCGCCCATTTGGATATCTTAGGAGACATTTTAAGATATGATATGATATTCGTGTTCATTATCTTATTTTAGTTTGAATTGATTTGGTTTTGTTTCATTTAAGATTAGACTATTTTGATATGTGTTTGATTTGATTGTCTTCTGTGTAATATATAGGATACTGTGTATCAAATAAAATGAGAAGAGTAAATAGAGTTTCCTTCCAATAAAATTCATCTAAATTTTAAATGGTATCAGACCTTTTCTATAAATCTAAATGATTTGATTTGTTACCTTAAAAACTGTATGTCAGGATATCACAAGAGAAATCCTAAGATATTTTATGATATTTGTAGTTACTTGGTGGTGTATGATTTGGTTTTGATAATTTGCACAAGTCTTACGCATTAAAAGACTCAAAACTGGGTTAACAAACTGGTCCTCAGACTTGAAGCGCTCGAGCTAGTGCTCCATCCCTCAAAAAATTTAAACAGAAACTTTTGCTAAAACATAAAGTGCTACATAAAGCGCTTTATCTCTTGAACATCCTGAACAGAGAGTTTTGATAAAAACATGAAACGCTACATATAACGTTTCATTTATTGAACATTATGAACATAGAGTTTTGGTAAAAATGCGAAACGCCACATAAAGCGCTTCATCTCTGTAACATTCTGAACATAGAGTTTTAGTAAAAACATGAAGCGTTGAATCTATATGAAAGTAACTTTGTATTATTTCACTCTCTTAACAAGTATTTCATGTTGTGTAATGTTTTTGAATCCACATTTTCCCTCCAACATGAATTGATAAGGATGAAGTGCTTCATGCATTCTATTTTTGAGTGCAAAGTCACTTCAAATGCTTCATGTAAGCGTCTGATGTCTAACAAATTTTCATCCACGGATACAACCTTCTCTCTCATGTATATTTAGTTGACCAATTTGCTTTTTATTTTTCCCATGCAATCATGATGGTTGCAGCTCTATTCCAAAGGCAAATCAACAGTAGTGGGAAATTCTTTCCCTTTTGAGCTTAAAAAGAAAAGCTTCCACAAGAAGCTTTGGCTTCATCAAGGAAAGATTTTCAAGACAATGACGTATCAACAAGTGGGAAAAAAAATCTCTACCTCTCTTCTCTCTCCACTCCAACGGCTATAAGGGCTTCTATAAGGCTTGGAAGACCTCCATTTTTTTGAAGACAACTTTCTAACTCCAAGATCTCAAGTCTTCCTTGTTATTTTGCTCTCAAAATCATTGTAAGATTACTTTATTGTTGAGAGTGTGTGTTGTAAAGGAGAGACGTCTTCTTCTAAGAGAGGATTGTGAGGAGCAAGGTCTAGATTGTTGGTCAAAAGCAAAAATGCTTCTTGTTGGGCGAAACTCAAGCTTCCAAGAGTTAGTTGATGGTTGTAGAAGCTACATCATATTCCATAAAAGGATTCTTTGGTGCAAAGAAGGTCTTAAGAGGCTAGGCTTCAAGGAGTGAGTTTGTCATTGTTCTTGAGCTAAGTCTGTTAAACCTAGCTTGCTATTTTATTTTTTTTATTGTTGTTTCCTCCTAAAGTGAAATAACAATTCTCTTGTTCAAAAATCCTTCTTGTTCAAAGCTAGAAGATAGAGGAGTAGAGTCTTAGACTTGAACCTCTATAGATTTGGTGTTCTTTCCTTTTCGGCAAGTTTATTATCGTGAAGAACCCACCAAGTATTGTTTGAACAAAAGCATTGCAAAAAGATTTCAAAAGAGCCATACTTGGATAAACACACTATTCAACACCTCCTTCTAGTGTGTTTCACGGACGTAACAATACTATCTTTGATTATTTATCTTCATTTTAGTTTGAATTGCTGTGATTTTGATTTAGTAAAGATTAGATGATTAGATTTGTTTTGTTTTGTATTTGATTTTATTTTCTTACGTATTATATATTAGTTTCTCTTGAGTAATAAATAAGATGAAAAAAGAATATTGTTTTCTTCTAATAAATTTTCTCACTAAAATTTAGCATGGTCTTTGAGCTTTTTCTCTTAATTTAGCTAATACATGTTATTTTCAGCCATCGTACCCTTCATAGTATTTTTTTGAAGCACACTTCATAGTTCAACTACATGGTTGAGGGTTGTGCTGCTAGGTCTTGTCAGTCAAAGAAAGTCGTGTCTCCTTATGACCCTTTTTTTTTTTTATCGATTTAAGTCCATTAATCAACACCGAAAAGGAAACGTGTATTATGGCCTTCACCATGGTGGATATGTGTATACCTTTTGTGGGGATGAGATTCTCTTGCTCCTAAATCCTTCATCTTCTTTCCACCGTCCGTCACGTGTCATCTACGTACCTTCATACATTTTTTGGTGTCATCCCTCGCGTCACCAATCCCTACTGTCACATAACGGACGATGGGAAAGAGGTAAGAGGTTTGGGAGTGAGGTGATCCTACGCCTTTGGTGGTGGTGTGCAATTGCATGAAAACCGAGTATGGCAAGCTTGATATCTAGATCAAATGGAGGCTGAATATCTTGCTTTAAATTTGGCATAATGTGAGGCAGATTTATTAGAATCTTTGCTTTAATATCTACCTAGTTCTGTTGAGATTGTTCTGTTAGGTCTCTTAGAACACACTAAAAAAGGGTTGAATAGTGTGTTCACCAAGTATGGATAATTTTTCGGATGTTTTTCGATGACGAGTACAAATCAATACTTGGATGTGTTCTTTTAAAATGAATAAACTTGTGGAAGTGTAAAAGAACACGAGATATATAGAGGTTCAAGTCAAAAGACTCTACTCCTCTATCTTCTTGGTTTTTCACAAGAAGGGTTTTTGAACACGGAGATTGTTATTTCTTTGGGGGAAACAACAATCAAAAGAAATTACAAAGAGATACACTAGGCCACACGCCTAAACCATAAACAAGAAATATCAACCCTTGAAGTCTAGCCTCCAAAGAAATTCCTTGCTCCTCAGCACCGCTACACCATCAACTAACCCTCTAAGGTTTGGATTTCTTCAAACAAGAAGCACCCTTACTTCTTGACCAACAATCTACACCTTGATCTTCACATTCTTCACTCAAGAAGAAGACTCTTCTTTTTTTACAAATCACACTCTCACAAATAAAGTAAATTCCACAATAATACAAGTATTTTGAGAGTAAAAGCTTGAGAGAAACTTGAGAGCTCGTAGGTGGAAAGTTGAAATCTGAAAAGCGATGGAAACCCTTGCTTTATCCATCTTCTAGCCGTTTTTCTTGTGTTGCAGGAGAGAAATGGAAGTTTTTTCTCTTGCGATGACAAGTCTTCTTACATGGAGATCTTCTCTTGCATGAATACAAGCTTCTTGAGGAAGCTTCTTCTTAAAGCTCAAAGAGGAAAGAGGGCATTCTCCAAAGTGGGAGTGGAACTTGTGATGTTTCACTAAAAGGGAGGATACGAATGTCAAGTAATCATAAGAAAGTACAGCATAAAACATTTTTAACGTTGAGTCACATGAAGCGCCTGATGTGATTTATGAATAGGAATTCAATGTGACATGGAGTGCCTTATGTGTGTTGAAACTGGCGTTTAGTGTGACATAAAGCGCCTTAAGTGAATAAGGAACACCTGTTTACTGTCACATGAAGCGCCTGTTTTCGGCAACAAAACTCGTTCGAAGTCACATGAAGCGCCTGATCTCAACCTTCATACTTGTTCGAAGTAATTCCGAGTTTTGTCAAAAGTAACTTGATATTTGTGCCTATTTTTGGGGGGAAACAGTCACATGTGACTTTTGTAGCACACATGAAGTGCCTATTAAGGCGTTCAAAGTGTGCTGCTACACAGTTCGACACATGAGACGCCTTATCTTGGCGTTCAAAGTGTTCTAGTTTCCAAACACTTCACATGAAGTGTCTTATGCAGTGTTCGAAGTTAACTAGACTCCAGACACTTCACATAAAGCTCCTCTGTAGGCGTTTGAAGTGTACTGGTCTCCAAACACTTTACATGAAGTGTTTTATCTAGGCGTTCCAAGTTTGAATTGTGCAAATCGTCAAAACTTAACTCATTCTAACATTCTCCCTCTTTTTGTTATTTTCATAACATGCATAACTTATAAAGTTAACTCCCCTTAACTTATGCTCCCCTTCACATTGTGCCTAAACTTTTCTTCAGAAGATATTGATTAATCAAATTTTATGACGCATAAATCAGAACAACAAAAAAACAATCATCGCATTCCAACATAGGCAAAGAGATCAATTCATTGATATTCACACATCACAAAGTTCAAACATATAGCTCTAATGTCATCATAAACAAATTTTAATTTCAAAAGAAAGTCAAATTATCATTATTATTCAAGTATCTCCCGCTCCACTAACGTCTGCATCTACACCACCAGATGTAAAACCGCCAAGTCCAAATCCACCGCCAATTGCAAAATCAGAAAATCCACCCATTGAATCGCCAGCACCCATTGAATCAGAAGGGAATTGGAACCAAGGTGACGCTTGCATGAAGACGGATTTGAAAATTGCTATACAGTATTCATTCTGAGCGTGCCGAGCCTCGTGCTTTACATCACAAAGCTCCAACCTTAAAATAGTTTGCTCCATCGACTGAATTCGGGATATCAATTCATGATCAGTGCTTCCACCTTCGCCATCTTGAGGTCCTTCGTCGACCTCATCCGTAATATCAGGAAATGTGGTAGCCTTCTTCCTTTGTGAATCGACTGCTTAGGCAATAATGAAGTTGTCATAATATTCCGTCTTTGCCACCTTTGTGATTACTCCTTCAGGAATCTGATTGCCTTTGGACTTGAGCAAAATTATGATCAAATTCGCATAAGACAAGGCCTTAGATCCCTCTCAGAGGGCAGCCATCATCACCTCCACCATGATCCACCCCAAATTCAATTGTGTCTCTTTCTTGATACGGTAAGTAACATAGAAATCCATGTTTTTTGGATTTCTAGTCGTCTTACCGTTGACACAATAAGTCACCACAGCCAAAAGAATCTTATTCATTAATGGCATGTTCTGAGTTTTCTTGGTTGGGAAATATTCTAGATCAAACTTAACGTCCTGCTCACATACTCCGTATTTGTCACTCCAGTCAAATACAGAGAAGTCACTTAGTCCTTCATTTCTCACTCTCAAAGCATCACAGATATCTTGAATGGAGAAACTGAGAGGTGTACCATCTATCACGGTGTGCAGGGAGAACTCTTGTGATTCTGTTTTTGGTGTAACCCACATATTGGCATAGAATAGTTGGGTGTAAATTCTTGAGAAGGATTTCATATCAACTTTGGACTAGAGTGGGGTCCAGCCTTGTTTATCTAGAAGGGTAATTACCTGATTTGCATTGTGGGCTTCAGTGAAGTCACTAACTCGAATCAGTTTAAGGGGCACTACAACCCTATTACTGCTTCTCCATTCTTCAAACAGCATATGCGAATAGAGAGAAAGATGGGTACCTTTTGCTGCGTGAGGTGGGAGATTCTTGACACTCGAGTCAAATTTCTTCTTGATCCATGTGAAGTTATCTTTCGTTAGTCCTCCCCGGATGGATTTGAGGTTCTCTGGTTCAACGACTCCAGCAGTTTATTTTTGTTTGTGTCCCCTTGGGACAGGTCTTGAAGGTCTGGCACCACTTCTTCCTTGTGAAGCCATTTTGATTAGACAATTAGATTGGTACGTTGATGGAGAAAAAGAACTTCAAATGTTAGAAGAGGACAAGCATTTTCTACAAAGAGATCGAGAGAAAAGCTAAAAATGGTGGAATCAAATGATAAGGAAGAAAAGAGTTTAAGGAGGAAGAGGAAAATGAGGAAGAGGAAAGGGAAGGGAAAAGGTTGGGAAATGGGAAGTGAGAGTAAATAGGGAGATGTGGGAAGAAAGTGGACGACGTGGGAAAGAGAGAAAAGCGGCGGCAGGAGTCAATGTCATTCAATTGGCGCAAAAAATGAAAGGTCACTTAGGATTAGGCGCCTTATGTCACTTCGAACGACCACTTAAAACAGGATAAAGCGCTTGAAGTGACATTGGACGACTGTGGTTGAAGAGATTAAGCGTCTGAAGTCACTTCATGTGAGTGACACAGTTTACGTAAAGTGCTTAATGCTACTTTGAACGACTGTTTTAAAACTTTAAAGCGCTTAATGTCACTTCGAACCAGTGATATAGTTCATTTGAAGCACTTAATGCAACTTCAAACGTATGAACTTCTTCAGATGAAGTGCTTTATATGAGATGAGCTTCAGAATTTTAATGTTTTCTTGCTGCAACTCCCGATGAGCTAATTTTAACCTATATTAAGTAACCCTAAACTGCTTCTTATAGATGCAAATACATCATTAGGCAAGGGTCTTGTAAAGATATCAGCTAATTGGTCATGTGTTGGAACAAATTCAAAACTAACCAAATACTTCTTGAGTTTGCTTGATTTGAAGTCCGAGAAAGTAAATAAGCTCGCCCATCATGCTCATCTCGAATTCACCTTGCATTAAGCTAGCAAATTGCTCATACAGACAACTGTTAGTAGCACCAAAAATAATATCATCAACATATATTTGCATAATCAATTAATTTTTGCTTTGTTCTTTACTGAACAAAGTGGTATCAACTTTACATTTTGAAAATCCATTATTTAGAAGAAAGGTGCTTAACCTCTCATACCAAGCTCTTGGAGCTCGTTTAAGGCCATAAAGAGCCTTTTTAAGTTTGAATACATGATGTGGTAACTCATGGCATTCAAACCCAGGAGGTTGTGCAATGTGCACCTCTTTTTGGATAACACCATTTAAAAAGTTGGATTTAACATCCATTTGGTAATGTTTAAAATCTTTATAACAAGTATATGCCAATAACATTCTAATGGCTTACGGGTGCAAATGTCTCATCAAAATCCATACCTTCTACTTGACGGTATCCCTGAGCAACTAGTCTAGCTTTATTTCTAGTGACATTTCCTTGATCATCCATTTTGTTGCAAAACACCCATTTCGTACAAATAATAGGATGATCAAGGGGTTTGCAAATTGGTTTGATTCTTCTTGCATTGCCAAGATTCAATTTTTATCAGGAAGTGCATCTTTAATATTCTTAGGTTGTATGAGAGAAACGAACGCGTTCTCTCGATATTTCCTTCGTGTAGTGATGCCTTTATTTAAATCACCTATAATCAACTCGTGTGGATGAGAACTTTTATGCTTAAATGATCTAGGAAGGTTGGAGACATATCCTCCAACTTCTTCATGATCACTTTCCGAAAGAGACGAATCATCACTATTCAAATGATCATCATTTTTTCCGGAACATGAGATGCATATTCAATAGGCTCTACTCTCAAATCAATGAAGATATTTCCATTTGGAGACTTATCAACAATTTCTTGTTGATGAGCAACCGTAGGAATGTCCTCAAGAATTTATTTCTGAGGAGCATCAACTTCATTTTCTTCACAATCCTCATTAAGTTTGGTTCGTCATTAAGTGGCTTATTAAACTTAATATGGATTGATTCTTCCATAAAACTTCTCATGGATTGATTCTAGGGTGGCTATGGAGCACTAATTTCAAATCTAGAGTGGCTAAAGACTATTTTGGGATTATAAAGACTTTTGATTTGTTTGAAGATTTGAAGGAGGCTCCAAAAACGTGGATAACATCTTCTATAAATAGAAGAATCTCAGATGAGGCACCATCATCAAGCTTCCTTCTATTCTGTTGTATATTTCTCTCATATGTGTAAAAGTGCTTAAAGTTTGTTAAGCCTTTCTTTGTTCTTCATTGTTGTATATTGAGGGATAGTAAGTCTAACACAAGAGAACCATAAATATTTGATTTCTTGCTTGTGTTTAGACTAGTGAGAAAGTGTGATCCCCACTACTTCCTTTAACCCACTGTGAGAAAGTTCTTGAGAGAACTTTGTTAAAGTTGTGCGGTAGCAAAAAGTTGTTCTTGCTTAGAGTTGTAGTTGTTCTAGTTGCACAAAGGTATTTTGTGCAAGAAGTTGTTGTTGTGGTTGCTTACACTAAGTTGTTAGTGTAAGTATTGATGTGGTTGTTCTTATTCACTTTAATAAGAAGAGCAGTTGTTGAAAATCCACTTTGGCAACAAAGTGGTAGTGGAGTAGAATCATTTAAGATTCGAACAACTCTATATCCGGTGTACTCATTTATTGTTTCTCATCTCTCATTCTTGCTTTGATTTTGAATTCCATTTGAGTTGAGCCAAACAAGAAAATTCTGCAAAATTGCCCAACATTCTATTCACCCTCCTTTAGAGTGTGTTACGGACCTAACAATTGGTATCAGAGCCTAACCTTGATTGCTTGGCCAATCTTTGCAAGTAGCAAGGTTAAAGAACATGGCAATGACAACCTCTTCATCTTACACCTCAACTTCCAAGCCAAATGCACTATTCTCAAGATCAAACACTAAAGCACCTATGTTTGATGCACAAAATTATTTCTTGAGGAAATTTCGAATGATTAATCATTTGAAAGGCTGTGGATTCGATATATGGAGAGCCGTTGTCAAAGGAATCGAAGTTCCTATGATTACCAACTCAAAAGGAGAATCAATGTTCAAAGATGAGGACGACTACACCAAAGAAGAGAAGATAAATTTCTTCATCAATGGCAAAGCATCGATATTCTTTCAAGTGCTCTTATCACCACCGAGCTCATAAGACTTCAAGGTCTTGAAACATTCCATGAAGCATGGAAAAGGCTGGAAATGATACACGAAGGGACTGAGCAAGTAAGAACGGCCAGAAAACTAATGCTCATGAAGGAATACGAAATGTTCGGATGAAGAGTGGTGAAAAGATTGAGCATGGCTCTAGATCCACAGTGGAAACGTAGATTTAGGCCATGATCTTAGAAGTTAATTTACGATTTTATGCTTAAGTGAATATTCTAGACTGAAGCATTTGATACTAAGTATTAACTTCAGAATTAAGTTTTGGGACATTAGAATTAAGTGACGATCGGGTGAGGCATGCTTACATAGTTATACTAGGCATTTAATTGCCTCTTTTGGTAAGTTTAAATTTCGTCTCTCGTATACCCTTACTCTACCATGGTATTTTCTGGTTAATTATTTTGAGTTTATAAATGTTGGTAAATTGTGCATAACTGTATTGTTACAGCATCATACCACCAAGGAGAGATCATAATGGTGATGGCAACAACACTAATCAGGGCGCAGTGCCTCAGGCTTTGGCTGATGCACTGAATGCTATAGTGCAGCTACTGGCCCATCAGCAGCAGCACCAAAATCAGCCATCGCTACCTCCTCCACCACCACAGACGGACCTTCGATTCTTCTATCAGGAGATGAAGAAGGCTCATGTTCCAACATTTAAGGGAAGTACTGGTTCTGACGAGGCCGAGGCATGGCTGAAGGAGGTCGAGAACAACCTGTGACTACTACAGTTGCCGGAGGAGATTAAGGTCGAGGTTGTTACACCATTCCTATTGGGAGAGGCTGAGGAGTGATGGAACGGAGCCGTGGTGAACCTACCCCAACCGGTTACGTTGCATCACTTTCGAGATGAGTTCCAGAAGTATTATTTTCCAGCCACTGCGATTCTTCAGAAGATGGTAGCTTTTCAGGCTCTGACTCAGGGGAGCATGTCGGTATCAGAATATACCGACAAGCTTCATGCTCTGAGGCGATTTGTTCCTTCTACTATGGCAGAAACTAGGCTGAAGATGCTAAAGTTTGAGACAGGGCTCAACTCTCACATTCGATCTGGTATTGTGAATGCCAATGCAAGGAATTTCGGAGAATTATTAGAAGCATGCCACCGAGTTGATGTTGATCTGCAGCGGGTGGCAGCAGAGGAGAAAAGCAAGAGGCCCGAGAAGAGACCAGCGATGGTAGACCTGGGTTATGGATTAAGGTGCCAAAGATGAGTCAGGAAGATCAACTGCAACAGCAACAACCCAAAGTTAATCCGCATAATTAGATTCTTACGTGCTCTATATGCAATCGCCAACACATTGAAGAATGTTGGAAGAAGGTAGGAGCATGCTTTAATTGCGGCAAGGTGGGCCATCTAAACAAGAACTGCCCTGAACCAAGGACGATGCTCCGGAGACAGTCCTAGGGTTCTACACGACATGGACACAGGTATTTTGATTTTAATTTGGAATTTTAATGATTATACCTGTGCCTATGTAACTTTATATTGGAACCTTCAACTTGATGTGTATCATGCTAATAAGAAAAGAGTCGGGACAAATGATAATAATTGTAAAATGAATTAGGTGGTGGTTAAGATGTAAATCTTAGGATTGTTAAGACAAGTGTTTGATATCAGTGTCTATAAGAAATTAAGATGAATATAAGAACACGTAAGTATTGTTGAATCTGATAGGCTTAAATTACGATAGAGTAAGCATGAACAAGTAGTAGTTGCTATTCATATGGGACTTAACGGGATTGAATTCAGCGTTTGGAATAACCAAATAAGAAAGTAATATGGATCAGATTGGTGCATAGAAGCATGGTGGATTAGTAAGCATAAGATGGTTAAGTTAGTAATCAATTAAGTTGAATCTTAGAATATAGAACAAGCGGAGCTAAGCTACGATTGCCTCAAGAAGTTGTGATATCACCAATAAGCATAATAATCTATAGAGACAAGTAGGCTTGAATACACATGACGGCACAAGGAAAGTTCTATGTTATATCTACGGAAGAAGTAAATTAAGGATTGAAATCTGTAAGGACTAGATCGTCTTGTGAGATTCAAGGGATGACTAAGTTGAATCATACTAGAATAAAAAGTGTCCTGAAGGTATATATAGTGTAAGGGATTAGTTCTGTAAATAAGACGTTAAGTCAAAATCATAGTATATGTAAGCACTGAATATAAAGCTTGATGATGTCAGCAGTTATAAGTATGATATAGACAGACGATTGGATTATGAAGCCCTAATATGGTGACGATACCCTTAAAGATTAATCGAAAACCATAGATAGATCAACTTATGATTTAAAAAAAAACAGAAATCAATAGATTAGAAATCAGCTTGTTGGTATTCAAAGAATGATTTTGAGGACTTAGTCTTGCGGTGAGGAAGTGAAATCGGTAACATTTCAGAATGTGCAAGGGATACCTAGCGTGGTCATTCTCTAGATAAATTAGTTATGTAGAGACATACTAAATAGTGATTATGTAAAACACAAGTTTTGAGGACAAAATTTTTTATAAGAGGGGTAGATTGTTATAAACGCAGTTTTCAAAAAAAAAAAAAAAGGATAAAGAGTTTAATTAATAATTGTTTTAAATACAAAAAAAAGAAAGCAAAAATAGTAACGGCAGAGTTGTGCTCCCCCATTTATTATATTGGTTACAAATTATGCCCCATTAAAACCCCCACCCATCCGTTACCCACATTTAAAAAAAACGCTTTTTATCCTAGTAAAACCACAACAACAAATTCCCCTCTGGCAGAGATAACAAAAAAGAAAGAGAAGGTTGTCCCTTGGCTCATCATCTGCGCAGTCGAGAGTTTTAGTGGAGAAAAGGAAAATTTGCTACAACCCATTCAGAATTCCATTTGTTTACGGTATAGTATACGAATCAAGTAAGTAATCTCCTTATATTTGTTATATTTTGCGAAAATTTATATGTTTATATTGATTATGACGATGGATCATACATAAGTAAATTTGAATGCTTAGATGAATGTATATACATGTTTCTATGTGACCGCGTATATGTATATATGTATATATATATATATGTGTGTACAGTTGTACATGTGTAACTGGTACGGGAAAAAAATGATATTTGATGTGGGTTTTGAAGCCATGGCTGAATGGCCATTAAACAAAAGGGGAAATGGATTTTGTAAAGTTGTTATATGAATATGCATGTTTTTTTTAAATATCATGGTTGTTTGAAGTCAGTGGCAGCGGTCATGTTAAAATAAAAATAATAAAAGAAAAGAAAGAAAAGAAAAGAAGAAGACATGTTGATTGAAAATTGTGAGTGCTCTGTAATTGATGTGGGATTTAGTGAGGTTTTGAAAGGATGTTGCAACATTGTGCCTGCCGCTTAAAAAAAATTGAATTGAAAGAAACAAAAAGGGAGCACTGTTTAACAGGTATTTTGTGAGTATATATATGAATGTGGGGTGCAACACTGTTTTTTTAACATATGAATTTAAAAGATGTGCCGTGTATATTTGTATACTTATATACATGATTTGTATTGCTTGAGCTTTTGGCCGCATATGTATATAAATAATAGCATATGTATTTTAAAACTTGTCTGTATACATATGGCTAGGACTTGCAAATGTTGCTATACTTATGAAGCTGGCCGAAATATTTTGCAAAGTATAGCGGAGGGAAATTTTTGTACATATGTGGTGGTATATGTTCTATATCATGCGTGTATGTATATGCATATATATGCACATGTTTGGGCGTGGACCTATACATGCATATAGATATACGTAAGTGGTAGTTATTTGATAAATTGGTATCGGACTTGGTATTTGATATTGGATATTTGATTATTTGGTTATTTGGTTTTGGAGAATATTTGAAATATTGACATTCGGAAATTGTTTTGGAACATCGGATATTTGAAATCGTTTTGGAAATCGTGCATTGCGTATTTTTAGAATTCACCCTTACATGAGAAATATATCGCTAAGCTAGATTGGTTCTGAACAAACGGACCGTCCGAGCATATTGATTATTTTGGTATATAGAGCGCTCGGGCACATTTGACCGCCAATCGGGCCGTCCGAGCATATTGGCTATTTTGGTATATTGAGCGCTCGGACACATTTGACTACCAATTGGGCCGTCCAGGCACATTTGACTATTTTGATAGGCCGCCTGTGACACATTTGACCAATTGAGGGATCAATTCGTAAGTCTTGCGATATAAGTCACTTGTAAGAAAAGTGCCATGGCCTTTTGCATTGGAAATCGATTCGATATTTGGATATTGGATATTCGGACATTTGGTATTTGGACCGGTTTGGAACCGGATATCGTATTTGGATTTGGATATTTGATCGAATCGTTTTGTATCGAACATCACATTTGATTTTGGAATTTGGAAAACTTTGGAATTTTGGTATCGAACTTTGTATAGCATTGATTTAAAATGTGCATCATTGAATTTTGAACTTGAACTAATATTTGATTGGTTATCGTTTGGTTTGACTCAGTCATTAGTCTACGTGTTGACTTTGTTGTTTGATTGTTATAGGGACAGAACAATAAATTTACTTGCGAATGAGAAGCATGCTATTATTTTATATCATCACTTATTTTGTCACACTTGCTTCTCCGTGCATGATCCCATGGTAAGTATAGTGAAGTTACTTGCTGGGCGAAGTGTCGCTCATACTACATCTTCCTATATTTTTTAGACGTTCAGGAGTAAGACTTAGTGTACGTCGAGGATGACGCTGAGAGAGGACATTGACCGTTTTGGCTGGACCGAGGACATTATTTGATATTCTAACTAGAGATCGTGGTTTTATTTTATGTACTTGTTGGAGACTAAGACATTTACTTCTATTTTCGATGATGTATTAGCTACCATTGTTCATAACATTATACGTTACTTATTATGCATATGATGGTTTCGAGGTTTATTTTAACTTCCGCTGACATCGATTTGCGTCACGTTGTTGACGTGTACTTGTATCGATTTCGGCGCCTTGTATTTTTCTTAGCGAAATACGGCAGGTGAGTTGTTTCGAGTACTAGGGCTCGTGACGGATCGCTACACTAATCACCTAATAAACCTTAGTGTACTTTAGATACTCTTGTGTGGAAAAATCACCGTCAAAGACCAGTAAGGTGTGTTATACACTTCGGTTTTTTTAACTTATCAACTATTTCGTCTTATTTAATATATTAATCATCTTCAAAGAAACTAACGATAGCTTTTGCTGTCGTTGGGATATACTGGGTCCGGAGGATGATGATGATTTTCAAAGACACTAGGGGTAGCATATGTTTCGGTTTTCTTTTCTTTTTCCGTATCAACTATGTCGTCTTGTTTAATATATTATTTTTTCATCTAGAGTACCTCTTTTCTAACAAGTAAATAGGAAATTCTGTCCCCAGGACTTAGTCCAACTGGTTCTAGGCAAGAGTTCTCGAAAGGGTGGTCAGTGGTTGAATTCTTTCTAAAGGCAAGAGAGTCCTTTCTAGCAAGTGCATAGTGTGTGAGCTTCCTTGGCCTGTAGACTTGCCTGCAGTGCTGAGGGGCTTCTTATGCATGCTACTGTGTATATGACCAAGCTCCTGCTAGCGAGCCGTTGGGTACCTGATTTACATCTCTACACTACCTTTGGGACTAATTAAGTGACAGTGACCTTTACTGGTTGGGGTTCAACCTTAAATAGGAAATTCTAAATGGTTGTACCTCTTTTCTTGTTAGAGGACCTGTTTTTTAACAAGTGAATAGGAAATTCTCATATTCCTCTTTTGATGTAAGCAGGCACAGAAATAATCTAAATCGTTCTACTGTCACTTTCGGTTATTTGAACAGATTCACCATCACATAGTCAATACACCAAATTATTTGTTTCAGTGTTTTGAATTTGGACAATTTTGTTTCCAAGTTTTATTCACTGAACTAGAGTAAACTCAATAGTCGTTCTACCTTGTTGAAGAAATCTCATTCAATTCGGTCCACCTAAGGTATATCACTCCTAAAAGAATGCATACGACGTGTTTCACCTAACCGACTATTCTATTCCTATCTTGAATTAAACTTTTACTAACGATTAGTTTATTTCTACTATTAGTATTTAATCTTGTGTCAGATCATTGCTATGACAGAAATACTCCCCAAACAGGCATACTCCTAGGCCTACCGTGAAATCATTTTCTTACCTCATTTCATCGACTTATAGTCAATGAAACACTCTTCTTTTGGCTTTAAAATATGATGGAATAAAGCAAAATGACTCACTAAATTGGTTGCGCTTCTTATATTGTGAAGTAGCAATTGATCGATACAACTTGACGCAATTTTCATTATGGGTCATCGGGAAACAACCTCTGTGTGTTTCTAACATATGTGTATGGTTGCATACATCCGACCCCCCAATATCCCGCAATAGGCGGGAGTCTCTAAAAAAATGGGATAATGTTGTTGTTGTATCCATGGACGCCATTTCACCATCTTCTAACATCTCAAACAACCTTCGGCTCTCCCCTATTTCTTGTGTGGCCTCCCCCTTGTCACACCTTCTCCGAGTACTCTATACCCGTCACCCAGTGTACTCATTGATAAAACACTCAAATGGTCACGGCAGCCATTGGAGATGCAATGCTGATCAAAGAAGAAAGGAGAGGAAGAATGGAAAACAGATAAGACTGAAGTAATGAAGAAAGAAAGTTAACTGCCAAAAATATAACGGATAAATTTTCTTTTCATTGATCTCAAGAAAACAGTACAACAATGAACAACTACCACACTTATGTACACGGCTTAAGCTATTGAAAATATCTATTCCAAACTAATAAATAAACTTCACGTCTGTTATATACTGGGCTACTTATGCAACAATGCACTACAAATGACTTAACTAACTCCCCCAATCATCACGTGCTAATTGATTCCCCCAAGATGGCGTAAAGCTTCTCTGTTGTGCTTGTTAGGTCCCTTAGAATACACTAGGAGGGGGTTGAATAGTGTGTTCACCAAGTATGGCAACTTTTTAGATCTTTTTCAATGATGAAGTCGAACTAATACTTGGGTGTGTTTTTTAAAATAGATGAAATTGCAAGAATGTAAAGAACACCAAATTTATAGAGGTTCAAGTCTATGACTCTACTTCTCTAGCTTATTGCTCTTTACAAGAAGGATTTTTGAACAAGGAGATTGTTATTTCACTTAGGAGGAAACAACAATCAAAGATAAAATTACAAGTAGGTGAACTAGGTAACACACCTAGACTTTGAAACAAGAAAATCCAACCACCTTGAAGCTTAACCTTCAAAGAACTTCCTTGCTCTTCAAAAAATTCTTTTTGGGAGTATGGTGCACCTCTACACCATCAGCTAACACTTGAAGGCTTAGATTTCTTCAAACAAGAAGCACGCTTACTTCTTGACCAAAAATCTACACCTTGTTCACCTTGCTCCACACAATACTCACTCAAGAAGAAGATTCTTCTTCTTTTACAAATCACAAACTCTCACAAATAATGTAAATGAAACAAAGATACAAGTATTTTGAGAGCAAAAGGCTTGAGAGAACTTGAGAGCTTATAGGTTAGAAAGTTGTTTTTGAAAAATGATGAAGCTCCCTGTTTTATTCACCTTCTAGCCGTTTTCCATGCTGCAGGAGAGAAGGATGAGTCTTGTCTCTTTTGATGATATGTCCCGTTCGATGAAGATCTTCTCTTGGATGGATTCAAACTTTTTGAAGAAGTTTCTTCTTGTAAGCTCAAAGAGGAAAGATAGTAGTGCACAGGAAGAATATTACCTGTGATTTTCACTTTGAAGGAAGCCACATTTGTCAAGATATCATAAGAAAGAACAACATAAAATATTTGAGACGTTTAGTCACTTAAGGCGCCTAATGTGATTAGTGAACTATCGTTCAATGTGACTTGTGGCACCTAATATGGGCAATTCTCTCTTTCGAAGTGAGGCGAAGCGTTTGTTTTGGGCGTTTACTCTCGTTCGAAGTGAGATTTTGTTATTCAAAAGTCAATTAAAACTAGTTTGATATTCATGATCATTTTGGGAGGGAAAGCTACTTTTGACTTTTGTCAGACACATGAAGCGCCTTATCTAGGTGTTCGAAGTGTTCTGTTTCACAAAAACTTTATATGACATATGAGGCGTCTTATCTAGGCGTTCGAAGTGTTCTGTTTCATAGACACTTTACCTGAAGCGCCTTATGTAGGTGTTCAAAGTGTTCTGTTCCACAGACACTTCACATGAAGCGCCTTATGTAGGCGTTTGAAGTGTTCTGTTTCACATACACTTCATATAAGGCGCCTTATCTAGGCGTTCTAAGTGTCACTTGTGCAAATCATTAAAACTTAATATATTCTATCATTCTCCCTCTTTTTGATGATTTCACAATGTGCGTAAGTTTAAAGTTAAGACTCCCCCTGAACTTATACTCCCCCTCACATTATGCCTAAATTTGCCTAAATCGACATGATGAATCAAAAATCAATACACGTATAACAATAACCAAAATCATCATTATCATAAGGCAAAAAGAGATAACCAAGTTTATCGTCATCACATGGCAAAAAAAATGTTCTAACTCATGCATTCATCAACCAATGACAACTAAATATTCTGTGCATTCTTCAGTCATCCATTGCAACATCTACAGCTCCTCCGGTATCACCACTGCCTCCAGATGTGAAGCATCAAATCCAAAGCCTCCACTTGTTGCAAAGTTTGCAAACCCGCTTACTGTTCAACACCACCAGATCCTCTAGTATTATCTCCCCCTAAATTATCAAAATCAGGAAGGAAGTATGCTCATGGCATATTTGACTGAATAGCTGTTTTCAGAAAGCCAAAATGGTACCCGTTCCGTGCGTGTCAAGCCTCGTGCTCTGCATCACAGATTTGCAATTGCTGTACGGTTTGCTCCAGAGTCTGAATCCCTTTAACAGGTCAGCATCATAACTACTTCCGTCACCATCCTGGGGTCCTTCATCCACTTCATCTGCGATGTCTGGAAGAGTAGTGCCTTTTCTTCTATGTGAATCGACCACTTGAGCAATATTGAAGTTATCATAATAATCCGTCTTGACCACTTCTAACATTGATGGCCCAGGTATCTCAATACCCTTGGATTTTATCAGAATGGTGATCACATTGGCAAAAGGCAGTGCCTTTGATCCTTTCCTGAGGGCAGCCATCATCACCTCAACTAGAATCTATCCAAGATTCAACTGTGTCTCGTGCATAATTCTATGGGTGACATAAAAATCCATGTTACTTGGATTCTTTGTCACCTTCCTATTTACACAGTAAGTGACCGCAGCAAGCAAGATACGATTTACTAATGGCATGTTTTGAGATTTCTTGGTTGGAAAGTATTAAAGGTTAAACTTAACATCCTGCTCACTAACTCCATATTTGTCACTCTAATCAAATACGGAGAAATCACTTAAACCTTTGTTCTACTCCTAATACATCACATATGTCTTCCATTGAAAAGCTAAGTTGTGTACCATTTATTTCTATGTGCAGAGAAAATTCTTCCAACTCAGTTCTAGGGGTAACCCACATATTGGCATAGAACATACATGTATAATTTTTGGAGAAGGACTTTATATCCAACCTCAACCAAAGATGAGTCCAACCCTGTCTATCAAGTACAACAATTACCTGGTTCATCACTAATTTGAACCAGTTTCAAAGGCACTATTAGCCTATTGTTGCTTTCTATTCTTCATACATCATATGAGAATGTAGAGAAAGATGGATACCTATTGCAGTGTGGTTTGGGATTTCGTGACATCCTTATCAAATTTTTTTCTTCATCCATGGAAAATTTTCCTTTGCCAGACCTTTCTTAATGGCTTTCAGGTCCTCTGGTTTACTGATCCCCGCAGTTTGCTTTCTTTTCTTTCCTTTCTGGGCAGCGCTAGAAGGTCCAGTAGTGTTACTTCCTTGAGATGCCATTTATGATCAGAAGGAGGAAAGTAAGATTTTGATTAGGAAGAAGAATGTGAAGAATGTGATGTAGAGTGTTGTCTGAAGAAAGAAAACGCAAATGTTGAGGAGAAAAGAAAATAGAGTTGTTTAAGGAAGAAGAAGAAAGAAAAGATTTTACTGCAGAAATTTAAATTTTTGACTGCTGTTATTGTTCTTGGGAAGAGAGAGGCAGTAACTATTTAGGTTAATGATCAAACAGTTTCAGACGGCGTGAAGTGAAAGGTCACCTGGTATGACAAATAGAAAAATGGGTTGAAGTGCCAAAAGCAACATCGAACGATAGTTTTGGCTGGATGAAGCGTTGGAAGTGACTTTGAACGGTAGTGTTGATAGGATGAAGCGTCTGATGTCACTCCGAACAAGTGACTTAGTTTATATGAAGCGCTTAATGCGACTTCAAACGCTTTAATATTTTCAGATTAGGCGCTTCATGTGAGCTGAGCTTGAAAATTTGAATATTTTCTTGCTACCGAACTTGTTGGGTTTAATTTAACCCATGTTGAGTAACCTCAACCTACTTTTTATGGAGGCAAATACATCACTCGACAAGGGTTTTGTAAAAATATCTGCTAATTGGTCATGTATGAGAACAACTTCCATATTAACCAGATCTTTTTGCACACAATCACGAATGAAATGATATCTCACTTTAATGTGCTAAGTCCGAATATGTTGAATCAGATTTTGTGCAATAATGATGGAAGTGTTATCACACAATATAGGCACTTTAGATAAGAGAATATTATAATCATTCAGTGTGTTTGTTATCCATAGCAATTGTGCACAACATGAGGAGGCCGACACATATTCGGATTCCACCGTAGAGAGAATGACATTGTTTTGTTTCTTGAAGAACCAAGAAACAAGTTAATCACCGATAAATTGACAAGTTCCAGATGTGCTCTTCCTATCAACAAGACTCCCCGCATAATTTGAGTCACAATAACCTCTTAAATCAAAGCATGTATTTTTAGGATAAAATAACCCAAATTTCAAAGTGCACCTAAGATACCGAAGGATACGTCTTACCGCAACTAGATGCAATTCCCCTAGAATCACTTTGAAATCTAGCACATAATTACACACCATGCAATATGTCTGGTCTACTAGCAGTTAAGTAAAGTAGATTCCCTATCATGTCACGATACAAGGTTACCTCAATGTGCTTTCCTTTTTTATATTTGTCAAGCTTTAAACTTGTGCTCATTGGAGCATTCACTTGTATCCCTTCACCAAAATTGTATTTTTTGAGCAAGTTCCTTGTGTATTTGGTTTGAGATATGCACACACCTTCTTGAGTTTGCTTGATTTGGAATCCAAGAAAGTATGTAAGCTCATCATCATACTCATTTCGAATTCACCTTGCATCAAGCTAAAAAATTGCTCACAAAGACAATTATTAGTAGCACCAAAAATAATATCATCCACATATACTTGCACAACCAATTGATTTTTGCTTTGTTCTTTAATGAACAAGGCCGTGTCAACTTATCCCTTGAAATCCATTATTAAGAAAAAATGTGCTTAACCTCTCATACCAAGCTCTAGGAGCTTGTTTAAGGCCATAAAGAGCCTTTTTGAGTTTGAATACATTATGAGAAAAATCATGACATTCAAATCTGGGAGGTTGTGCAACATATATTTCTTCTTGAATAACGCCATTTAAAAAGGCAGATTTGACATCTATTTGATAGAGTTTAAAATCTTTATAACAAGCATACGCCAATAACATTCTAATGGCTTCAAGCAGTGCTATGGGTGCAAATGTCTCATGAAAATCTATACCTTCTTCTTGACGGTAACTTTGAGCAACTATCATAGCTTTATTCCTAGTGAATTTTCCTTGATCATCCATTTTATTACGATATACCCTTTTGGTGCCTATAATGGGATTATCAAGGGGTTTGGGAACTAACTCCAAAACATCACCTCTTTCGAAGTTCCTCTTGCGTTGCCAAGATCCAATTTTCATCAAGAAGTGTGTCTTTAATATTCTTGGGCTCTATGAGAGATAGAAATGCGTTCTTTCGATATTGTTTTCGTGTAGTGATACCCCTATTTAAATCACCTATGACCAACTCGTGTGGATGAGAATTTTTGTGCTTAAATGATCTAGGAAAATTGGAGATATTCCCTCCAACTTTTCATGATCACTTTCCGGAAGAGACGGATCATTACGATCTAAATGAACATCATTTTCCGGAGTAGGTAATCCATTGTCAACATTTCAACAAAAGGAATATGAGAAGTATTTCCATTAGACTCACTTTGTTCATGGACATTGGCTGGAGGAGTGTCTTCTATAAGCTCTACTCTCAAATTAATAAAGATGTTCCCTCTAGGAGACTTATCAACAACCTCTTATTGATGATCAACCATTGGAATGCCATCAAGAGTTTCTTTTTGAGAAGCATCAACTTCATTCTCTTCATTATCCTCGTTAAGCTTAAGTTCGTCATTGAGTGACTCATTAAAATTAACGTGGATTGATTCTTCCACCTTTTGACTTCTTTTGTTGAAAACACGAAACACTTTGCTATTTGAGGTATAACCTAAAAAGATACATTCATCTGCTTTGAGATCAAATTTATCCAAAGTATCCTTAGTGTTAAGCATAAAACACTTGCACCCCGAACACTTTGAAGTACACAATGTTGGGGACCTTGCCATTCCGAAGCTCATAAGGTGTCCATTTAGGTAATGTCTCAAATATACGCGATTGATCACATGACAGGCGGCATTTACCGTTTCAGCCCGAAAATAATTGGGCAAACCAAAATCATTTAACATTGCTCTACACATTTCCTGTAGGGTTCTATTTTTCGCTCGGCTAAACCATTTTGTTGTAGAGTTCTAGGAGCCGAAAAGTCATGAGTGTACCCTTTGGATACACAAAACTTTTCAAAAACTCACCACCACAATCACTTCTTATGGTTTTAATGGTGTAACTTATATGATTTTCCAATCCTTTACTTAAATTGATGAATTCATTACATGCATCACTTTTGTTCACAAGAAACATTACCCATGTATACCGAGTATAGTCATCTACTACCACGAAGGTATAATGTTTACCACCTAAACTTTTATTGCCAATATCCCTATACCAATCCATATGTAGTAATTTTAGGGGTTTGGAGGTGGAGATGTTTGTTTTGGGCTTAAAGCTTGTTTTAACAAGCTTTGCCTTTTAACAAGTGTCATATAAGTCTTGGTTTTCAAAACTCATTTTTGGAAGGCCTCAAACCTTTTTATTTTCACAAATAAACTTAAAGGTTTTGAGAGATACGTGTCAGAGACGTCTGTGCCATAGTTGCGTCAAGTCATTCTTGTCAACCAGGCAAGATATATTTTGTGAAACCAAATCATTGATGCTAAGTTTATAAATGTTTTTGAACCTCAAAGCTTCAAATAAAACAATATTGTCCTTTTTCACAATGCACTTTGTTTTCAAAAACGTAACTTCTTAATTAGCAACACACAATTGTCTTACACTTGTCAAATGGAATTTTAGGCCACTAACATATAGAATATCACTAAGAGAGAAGGAATCGTTACCCACAATACCATGTCCTTTGATTTGACCTTTGATACCTCCAAAGTGGAAAACTCCTCTATCTTACATAGTGGGTCTATGAAATAATCTTTTATCTCCCATCATATGGTTCGAACACCCACTCTCCATGACCCATTGAACCTTCTTGTCTTTGCTTTCTCCATTTAGTGCTAGGGCCTGCAAAAGAACTATATGATATCGGTATCCTTTTTGTTTTTGGTCCTTAAAGGTTAGTAACCTTCACTACACCCTTTTGCACCCACACAAGATTTCTATTATTCTTAGCCATACAAACTCTTTCTATATGCCCTCTCTTGTTACAATAGAAGCATATGAGAGTGCGTTTGTGAGGGTAAGAATGCTTATCATGCTTATGCAATGGCACATTCCGTGATTTCTGTTTAGGGAAGCTATTCTTTGGAACCAAGGTAGTAACATTTCTCACGGTTTCAACTGAAGGTTTTGACATCTTAGTTGAATTTGTCTTCCCTTTAGGTGTGTGCCTTTTTTCTTCAAGAAAGTCTTTGACTTCTTAAAGGATGATGCGGGATGTTCACTTGTATTTTTCTTCTTCGACAAAGGCACGACGATAGATTTATTATGTGATTTCATGCTTGAAGTAGATGCATCTTTTCCTACTTCGTTTTTCTTAGCATTTTTCCTTTGAGAAACTTTCTTTTTCCAAAGGGTTTGATGAGGAGCACTTAATTTGTCAATAGTACTCAAGTGAATTTCTTGAGACTTTAGCAATTCATGCCTTCCCTCCAATGCTATCAAATGCATAGTCAAAAAGATTTCATGCTCAAGTTGCAATGCAATATGATTTTCAAGTGCAGCATTGCACTCATTTATGCATGCTTTAAAATCCTTTTTGACACGCTTATATTTAGCATCTAATAAATCATTTTCTTGCACTAAGTCATCCTCAATGGCCATGAGAGAAAAAGAATTCCTTATCAAGATCATCATTGAATACTCTCGTGAGAGCTAGATTCTCATTGTCGTCATTGGCGCTCTCGGAAGCGAATAAAAGACTTTCCCATTGAGCTACTTCTGCTTGAAAAGCCTTCTTGTTTTGGTAGATGGCTTTCTTATCTTTAAGGTACGGATCCTTCACTCGACAATCCTTCATGAAATGACCATATCTTCCACATTTATAGCATTTGTTATCTTGGTCCTTCACTTTGTCTTTATCCTTAGAGAATTTTTCTTTGATGAACCTATTGGCTTTATCTTCATTCTTCCTTGTGAATCTTTTGAATCTCGGTACAAGAAGTCCACCTTCATCGTCCGATTCCTCTGATTCGCATGCCAAGTGTTTCGATGAACTTTTAATAGGATCATTCTTTTCTTGAGCTTCAAGGTGAATTTCATAAGTGATTAGATTCCCATAAAGCTCATCCAATGTAATAGTTTCAAGATCTTTTGACTCCTCAATAGCCGTTACCTTAGCATTCCACTCTCTTCCTAGACTATTTAGAAATCAATGGTTGAGATCTTCTTGTTCAGTCTTCTTCCCAACCGCCGTAAGTAAGTTGACAATTTTGGTGAATCTTTGGATAGACTCTTCAATCTTTTCACCTTTGGATACATTAAAGTTGTACAATTGCTTGATCAATTGTCTCCTCTTTTCCTTTCTTACTTGAGATGTTCCTTCATGAATCATTTCTAATTTCGCCCATGCTTCATGAGCGGATTGAACATCTTGAAATTGAGTTCTTTCATTTTGGAATCAAAAGCTACTCAAAATAGCAAGAGCTTTGCTATTTGTGGCAAATTACAATTCCTCTTTCGAACTACGATCATAAACATCAACCGGTATAGTAGAACCTTAAGAAACCTCTCTCCAAATACGATATCCACTTGAACGGAAATACGTTTCCATGTTGGATTTCCATAGAGGGTAATTTAGTGGATCAAACATAGACACATTGACATGTACATTTGATATAGAAGGAATTAGTGGCTCTTGTCTTCTTCTAGAAGAATCACCACTAGGAGAACCAGCATCTTCAAAGTTAAAGGGATCCATACTTGAAAATGATCAAATCTTGCTATTTGAACTCAAACAATTAAGATTTTGCTCTGATACCAATTGTTAGGTCCCTTAGAACACATTAGGAGGGGTTGAATAGTGTGTTCACCAAGTATGACAATCTTTTACATCTTTTTCAATGATGAGGTTGAACCAATTCTTGGGTGTGTTCTTTAAAATAGATAAACTTGCAAGAATATAAAGAACACCAAATTTATAGAGGTTCAAGTATATGACTATACTCCTCTCATTTCTTGCTCTTCACAAGAATGATTTTTGAATAAGGAGATTGTTATTTCACTTGGGGAGAAACAACAATCAAAGATAAAATTACAAGTAGGTGAACTAGGTAACACACCTAGACTTTGAAACAAAAAAAATCCAACTACCTTGAAGCTTATCCTCCAAAGAACTTCCTTGCTCCTTAAAGAATTCTTGTTAGGAGTGTGGTGCACCTCTACACAATCAACTAACATTTGAAGGCTTGTATTTCTTCAAACAAGAAGCACCCTTGCTTCTTGACCAACAATCTAAACCTTGCTCCATACAATAATCACTCAAGAAGAAGATACTTCTTCTTTTACAAATCACACGCTCTCACAAATAATGTAAATGAAACAAAGATACAAGTATTTTGAGAGCAAAAGGCTTGAGAGCTTGTAGGTTAGAAAGTTGTCTTTGAAAAACGATGAAGCTCCCTGTTTTATTCACCTTCTAGCCATTTTCCATACTGCAGGAGAGAAGGATGATTTTGGTCTCTTTGATGATATGTCTCCTTCTATGAAGATCTTCTCTTGCATGGATTCAAACTTCTTGAAGAAGCTTCTTCTTGTAACCTCAAACAAGAAAGATAGTAGTGCACATGAAGAATATTATCTGTGATTTTCACTTAGAAGGAAGACACAATTGTCAAGATATTATAAGAAAGAGCAGCATAAAATATTTGAGGTGTTCAGTCACTTGAGGCACCTAATGTGATTAGTGAACTCTCGTTCATTGTGACATGAAGCGCCTAATGTGGGCAATTCTCTCTTTCGAAGTGGGATGAAGCACTTTTTCTGAGCATTCACTCTCGTTCGAAGTGAGATTTTGTTATTCAAAAGTCAATTAATAACCAGCTTAATATTCGTGCCCATTTTGGGAGGAAAAGTCACGTTTGAATTTTGTCAGACACATGAAGCGCCTTATCTAGGCGTTCGAAGTGTTTGTTTCATAAAAACTTCATATGACACATGAGGCGCCTTATCTAGGCGTTCGAAGTGTTCTGTTTCACAGACACTTTACATGAAGCGCCTTATGTAGGCGTTCAAAGTGTTCTGTTTCACAGACACTTCACGTAAGGCGCCTTATCTAGGCGTTCTAAGTGTCAATTGTACATATCATCAGAACTTAACATATTTTTACAATCAGCTATGATTCTATGTTGTGCTGATCCTTCCAAAATCTGCAGTCTTCTCATTCTGTCAAAGCAACATGATCGTGCAATCATTCAGCCTTGAACTAGTTTCTCCTTTCCTACATTTCAACCGTCTTCATCCACAATCAATCAAGGAATCTTACCGATCGCATTCACTTACTTTGAGCATTGTCTTCTATTGTACATTGCTCCCTGATGCCTTTTTCAGCACAGAATTGATTTAATGCCAGTTCAAGGGCATCATCTAAGCTAATCACTTTGATGTGTTTATCAAACTGAGTATGAATGTAGTGGTATAACCATTATATATTGTTTTTGGCTTTTGCTCTAGTTTTGAGCAAATAAACCCAAATAAATCTAATGTAGTCATCTACTAAGATAAGATAATATTTTTGTCCATGCATTTGAGGGTGCCTGTAAAGATCCAAGATGTCATTATGATTAAGATCAAAATCAAAAAGCATACATAGAATGGGACATAGGGAATGTCAACCTCTTTTGATTTGCCATGGGGAATACAGTACATGAAGAATCAAAGTTATGAACAGATATAGAAGAGTCTATTTTATTTATTTCTCTGAGTCTTTGAAAGGAAACATGCCCAAGTTTGAGACGTCATAGCATAGAAGAAGAAGGGCAGTCAGAGGAGGATGAATAATAAGCTTAGTTCAAACACAGATCTTGTTGTTCCAAAGATTGGTTGAAAACTTGAGATATTTGACTTCGACTAGACCGGATATAACATATGGTGTTGGACTTATCAGTTGTTTTATGGATTCACCGCGTCGATCACACTTACAATCAGCTAAACAGATTTTGAGATATGTTAGAGATACAAAAACTCATGGTATATTCTATTCTTGTGCTGATGATATTTCTCTTCTCGGTACACAGACAATGATTGGGCTGGTGACACCATAGAAAGAAAAAGTATATCAGGTTATGCATATTTATTGTGATCCGGCGTTTTCTCATGGTCTTCAAAGAAACAACAAGTTGTGGCTTTATCTACAATTGAAGCATAATATATAGCTGCATCAAATAGTGCTACACAAGCGATATGGTAGACGAATTCTTGGTTCTCTACATCATGAACAAGATGAACCAACAAATATGTAATCTGATAAAAATTAGCAATTGAGTTATTGAAGAGTCCAGTATTTCATGGACGAAGCGAACACATCGATATCAAGTTTCATTTCTTTCGTGACTTAGTTCGTGAAAAAGAGATTGTCATTGATTATTGTCCAACTGAAGAACAAGTTACAGATACTTTTACAAAGCCATTGAAGACGGAGTCATTTTTCAAACTAAAGAAAATGCTTGAAATGATCAAGTTTGAAGATTTTGATTTAAGGGAGGCAATGTAGAATTAAATCAAATAGGAACACACATTAGTTAACGTGTGAACATGATTTTTATTTTTCAAATGGTAGATAGCAGTTTCAACTTTGCTTATTTTGTTTACATAGTTTTTGCCAACTTTTCATATTTTGTTCACATAGCTTTTACATATAAACATGTGTAGTAGTTGCCTATAAATATGCTAGTTTCTTCAACATTGTATCACAATCCAAAAATAGTTCTCTAAGACTTCAAAACATGAACATTATGTATTCAGCAAAGCTTTGTGTTCTTCTATTCTTTCAATTTATTAGATATTTATCAATTCAAGTTCTTTAAAAAACGCTGTCGATTTCACTCACTCTTGAAAGAAAAATAAATGATTTTGATAAAGAATGGAACTCACCAAAAATTGGATGCTTTCCCAGGTGATTATATCTGGTTGGTGGAGGATACAGTTGAATCTGGTGGAGAAATATGAGTTTTGAAATGTGTTGGCTACTAGACTCGGTGGTGCCTTTCAGAGCAGGCACAGAAAAGGAGGCGTCTGGCGATGTTAGAGTAGCGTCTTTTAATGAATCAAGTCAGTTGCATATCAAGGGGTGTAACTGATTACTTGTAAATGATCAGTGAATTGGTGGATACTTTTTTTGACAGGACCGTTACACTTTGAAAATATTAAAGACTTTAAGGCACACTATAGCTCCTTCCAAGTTGAGCTAATGATTTTTCCTCTCGAGGCTAAATGTTCAAGGAGCCATTCAGACTCTAGAGGGCTAATGATGTGTCTGTCCGTATACTCTCCGAGTAAAATTTTAACCGTAATGACGTTCTCAAAGCAGGGTTATAAATACAAACATATTTAACCAATATGAGTATCTCGGAGACCCCCATGGGCCTTATAGGCGACTCTACTAGGTGCAGCGAGAATACACTACGGGTGACGAGCTTCAAGGTGTAAGCCAAATAAGTGATATCGGAGGTCCCATAGAAGTGCTCTACGAGACCAGAGTGAAGTGTTGGGTATAAATGGTGAGTAAGAAATATAACCGCTGAGTGTGTAAAAATTAGCTTACTTGGAGGTTCAAGGAGGAGTACGCTCCGAGTAAGAAGGGTTGGACTCCCGAAAAAGGTTGTTGCGCAGAAAATTCTTCTAACCTCAGAGGCCCTAAGGGGGCTATCATCCGAGGTCTAAGTGTTGGCTGTATGTTTACAACTGCGAGTTATTTCTCCTACTGAAAAGATAAGTACCAACATATCTCTTTTCTAGAAAGATACAGACACGAATGATAGAGTTCATATCAGCATATAACTCCTTTATATGAAGGTAACCAGAATGATAGTCGGTCTACTTCAAGTGTTTTACCTTTGGTAGGTGGGAACTTAGTGACATGGAGTATCAAAAAAACAAAAGGTGGCGAAATTGTCGAGTGCTGAGGTAGAATTCAGGGGCATTCCAAAAGCAATAATGAAGATTATGTTGATAAAGAAATTAATGGGTGAGATTGGATTCCCACTTAAGCTTCTGACTCATTTAAGGTGCGACAACAAGACATCAATATGCATTTATAAAAATCTGATACAGATGATAGGACGAGACATGTGGAAGTGGATAGGCACTTTATAAAGAAGAAAATGGATGAAGAAACCATTGAACTTCCTTTCAGAGGTCCAAAGATGAGTTCCCATATATTTTCACAAAGGTAGTCACTGAAAGGATATTTGACTCTGCACTATGCAAGTTGGGTTTGAGGATCACACTACTCAACTTTAGCACAATAAAGGAGAACAAATTATGTCTATAGCTACACTCATGGAAGGAAGAATAATATTTTATGTCAGGACGGTCAACTACGGAAGCAAAACACATTTTAAGGAGATTGATGGAGAAGTATAAGAAGAAGAAGAAGTGTGATCTACATAAGGTTTTCATCGATATTGAAAAAGCATATGATAGTGTGCCACGCAAACTGATATGGGATAGTCTGGATGCAAGAGGGGTTCATATGAAGTATATAGACATAATTAGGGATATGTATGTTAGGACGAAAACAACCGTTCATACGCCTGTAGGGAATACAGACTTCTTTCCAGTAGAGGTAGGCCTCCATCAAGGGTCCGCTTTGAACCCATTCCTTTTTGCAGCTGTCCTAGACGAGTTGTCAAAGTCGATCCAAGAGACAGTTTCATGGTGTATGCTTTTTACTGACGACATTGTATTAGTCGCGGAAAGTAGACATAACCTGAGTATAAGACTAGAGGAGTGGCGTGGTGCTTTAGAGAGAAAAGTCCTAAGGATTAGTCGTTCCAAGACTGAATATCTGCACTGCAACTTCAGCGACGCAGCCGACGATGAGAATAGCCAACTCACCATTCGAGGGTCAAGTGGTCCCAAAGGTAAGTAAATTCAAGTACTGTAGCGCCCCGACCCGGACAGCGGAATCCGAATCGGTACACCCGTCGTAGCTTACTGAGAAGACTACAAGACGTCTCATCTCTCGATTTCACATCATCCATGACGTAAGAGAAATAAGAGCGGAAACATATCTCGTAAATTAAAAACCATCAATGCCGTATTTCAAAAGACAAAGTGAACATCATAAACTGTATAAAGTCGCAGCCGTCTAGAACCTCAAACGGACTAAAATCAGAAAGAACATAAATCGTCTAACGAAATTCCCCTCAACATGATTTAGGCATCCCATTCCGCCCACTCGCCGTCATCCTCAATGAAAATCATGTCGTAACTAGGTTCATCTGCAAAGGCAAAAGCAGTATCCTTAGCGAAAACGCTAGCAAGTAACCCGCTTATAAGACATACGGGATCAACACATGGCAAGACATGCGTAATATGTAATTCAAGGGAATGGTGGGGCACATGTCTTGTAACTTTCAAATATATAACCAAATAACGCACCAGAGCAGGTACATCAATTTGCCCGTAAATAACAACGCATTGCAAATCAAATAACGCACATACTCATACCACATTGACTCTCGTGATGCATGTCAAAATATGCACTACACTACACATTCACATATGCATGAACGCTTTCTCTTTTAAGACAATGCAATGCATGTCACAATGTCCGGTCACTGCACATAACTTTATACCCTGTAACGCGCCCCGGCTTATATTTCCATCCCGGTTTACGTTACAGCCAACTTTATACCCTGTAATGCACCTCGGCTTATATTTCCATCCCGATTAGCATTACAGACAACTTTATACCCTGTAACGCGCCCCGGCTTATATTTCCATCCCGGTTTACGTTACAGTCTTTTGTGCCCTGCAATGCACCTCGGCTTAAATTTCCATCCCGGTTAACATTGCAGGTCACCTTCGCAAATCTGTGCCGAAGCACCTTTCTTTTCAAATCAATATGCGAATGCAAGTGCCATGATGCAGGACTTCTCATCTCATTCACATTCTCGTTCACATAGATGCAATTCACATTCACTTATTCAATTCACATTCAATAACGTACAACCACACAAGAATCCCCTCACTTATACATCAACGCTTATACTTCAGGCTAGGTCGTCAACACTTAGCCTTGATTCTGAAGTTTACAAATCAATGGGAGAACCCCTACCTCCCTTCATTGAACCCTATAAAACCTCGTGCGTTCAATTCTTAACCCTCCTAAGTCATCCACATTGAACTCCGATTCGAATACCCTTCAAATTCTCCAAACTTGATTCACCATCTTAAGTCATATTTCCAAGACTTAGGCTAGTCTTAATCAGGTCCTAAGAAGTCCCTAAGGTCACCCAAAGGGTCCCCTAGCTTCCCTCTTTCTTCCCTTACTTTCCCACAAAACTGGTTGACGTCATACCCTGACGTCGATCGATCTACGTACGTCATACCCTGACGTCAATCGATCGACGTCCATCTGAGGCACGTCGATCTCTCACTCAACCTACGTCATACCCTCACGTCATACCTTCACGTCATACCCTCACTTACTACACGTCATACCCTCACTCTGAACTACGTCGATCGATCGACGTGCATCTGAGGCATGTCGATCTCTCATTCCTTCCACGTCAATCGATCGACGTGCATCTGAGGTACGTCGATCTCTCGCTCCTTCCACGTCGATCGATCGACGTCATGAATTTTCAGAATCTTCATTCTACGATTTCTGCAGAATCTGCAGATCTATATCCCCTTCGTTTTCCAACTCTCTTCCCATCATTCCAAGTCTAATCTTCCCTATCAATCCATTCTTAATCTTCTCAAACCAAATCCTTCACACGCACGTCAACGATTCAATCCTAAAACTCGAATCTTTCATCGAATCAACCCCAAAACCTAACCTTTTCACTCATCCCTCCCTTCAACCGCCATCATCAAGCAAGTGGGATTCAAGGGATGGGGATTCACATGATCACACATAACCCATGAACAACAAACAAGATTTCAACATATAATGGCCAAAATCGTCAACACCAAACACATAAATCATATACAAATAATCACGGAAAGAAACTACTGCATGGTGATCCATTTAATATCAAAAGTAGGCCTTTTTCCTTTCACAAAACGTAAGAACTTATAAGAAAGTTACTTGCCTTTGATTACTCGAAGAAGAATTGAAGAACGGAGGGAGAACGGATTGCAAATCTTGGAAGTTCTTCGCCTAGGGTTTCCAAGGGTGGCGCCTATAGGGAGAGGGAAGGCTGGCGTCGACTTCTGTGAGGAAAAATGGAGAAACTGACGTTCAGTCAGTTTTTATATGGAAAGGAGAAAGTTTGGAGTTTCTAAATTATATCCTATTATCTTATTTATCTTAAAGGATAATCCTTTATTATTTAATTCTAAAATTAAATGCAATTTAATTCTAATATTTAACCTTCTCATTAATTTCTAATTAATCTCATACTTAATTCCTAATTCATTATCGTTGACCATCATTAATCTCCTTTAATTCCTTCTTTGTCTTTTAATTATCCTACGGAGGGTGCGGGGCATAACATTCCACCCCCTTTATAAAAAGTTTCGTCCTCGAAACTGGCGTACCTTATTGGAAAAGATGTGGGTATAGTTCCTTCATTTGCTCTTCAAGCTCCCACGTGGCTTCACGCTCCGTATGGTTACTCCACTGAACTTTGACATACGGAATGACTCGTCGGCGTAGGACTTGATCTTTTCTATCCACAATCCTTATTGGATGCTCTTCATAAGTGCCATCTTCTTTCACATCCACGGGTTGAGCTTCAAGGACATGGCTCGGGTCCGGTATGTATTTCCTTAGTTAGGATACGTGAAATACGTTATGGACTTGTGACAAATTCGGAGGTAAGGCGAGTCTGTATGCTCTTTCTCCAACTTTGCCTAGCACTTCGTAAGGGCCAATATATCTAGGGCTTAACTTGCCCTTCACTCCGAATCGTGCGACTCCTTTGGTGGGTGAAACTCGTAAATAGACCTTTTCCCCTTCCTCAAATTCCAAGGGTCGCCTCTTTGTGTCAGCCCAACTCTTACTGCGATCTTGAGCCACTTTGAGTTTTTCTCTTATCACTTTCACCTTTTCAACCGTTTGTTCAACCAACTCAGGTGCAGTGATTGTTCTTTCTCCAACTTCGTCCCAACAGACTGGGGACCGACACTTGCGCCCGTATAGAGCTTCAAATGGTGCCATACCAATTGTACCGTGATAGCTGTTATTGTATGAAAACTCCATTAGCTTCAACATGCTATCCCAGTTTCCTTTAAAATCCAAGGCGCATGCTCTTAGCATATCCTCCAAGGTTTGGATGGTTCTCTCGGATTGCCCGTTTGAAGGTGGTATGCGGTACTCATTCTTAACTCCGTACCCATAGCTTTCTGGAACGCCCTCCAAAACTTAGAGGTGAACTTGGGATCACGGTCTGACACAATGCTAACTGGGACTCTATGTAGGCTCACAATATTATCCACATAGATATTGGATAACTTTTCATACGAGGTACCATGTGGCATGGCTATGAAATGGGCTGTCTTTGTCAAACGGTCTACAATTACCCAAATCATCTCGTTTCCATTTCGGGTCTTGCGTAGTCCCATTACGAATCCATCGTCACGTGTTCCCACTTTCACTCCGGAATCTCTAGCGGCATCATCAAGCCACCAGGTCGTTGATGTTCGGCCTTGACTTGTTGGCATACCAAACATCTCTCAATATACTCCGCTATAGATCTCTTCATCCCTATCCACCAATAATTTCTTTTGAGGTCCTGGTACATCTTAGTGCTCCCTGGGTGGATAGACATCCTTGAGTTATGCGCTTCTTGGAGCAATTTCGTTCGGAGTTCGTCTTTAACTGGTACGCATAACCGATTCTGAAACCATAGACTTCCATCCTCTCGCAACTGGAAGTCCTTTACTGGCCCCGTGAATACTTTGTCGCGGATTTCTTTCAGTGCTGAATCCTCATACTGCGCTTCTTTGATTCTGTCTACCAAGTCTGGGCTGATAGACAAAGCTGTAAGGACATTTGCCACTGAATCCACCAATTCAAGATCAAACTCCTCGATCTCTCGTTCTAACGGAGATTGTCTCGGTGGCTAGACTTTCTGCTCAATGCGTCCGCCACTCTGTTGGCCTTACCCGGATGGTAATTGATGGTCAGGTCATAATCCTTAAGCAACTCCAACCATCTTCTCTGCCTCATATTTAGCTCCTTCTGCGAGAACAGATATTTCAAACTCTTATGATCTGTGAACACGGCACATTTTTCTCCATATAGGTAGTGTCTCCAGATCTTAAGTGCAAATACCACTGCCGCGAGTTCCAAGTCATGCGTCGGGTAATTCTGCTCATATGGTTTCAACTGTCTTGACGTGTACAAAATAACTCGCTCATTTTGCATCAAGACACACCCTATATACAAGAAGTTAATTTAGGACTTGCATAAGTATATACAATGCATTAATTGTAATGTCGTACATACCTAGTCTTTTCTTGGATGCATCGCTATAGATCACGAAACCGTCGGTGCCGGAAGGTTGTGCCAACACCGGGGCTGTGGTCAATCTCTTCTTGAGCTCGGTAAAGCTCTGCTCGCATTCGGCAGTCCATTCGAACTTGGTCTTCTTCTGTGTAAGTCGGCTCAATGGAACTGCTATTGTTGAGAAACCCTCAACAAACTTCCTATAGTAGCCTGCCAAGCCTAGGAAGCTTCTGACTTTGGTCACATTTGTGGGTCTTGGTCATTCAGTGATGGCTTCTATCTTCTTAGGATCCACAGAGATCCCATCTTCCGAAATCACGTGACCGAGAAAGGCTACACTTCTTAGCCAAAATTCACACTTGCTGAATTTGGCATAAAGCTGCTGTTGCCTCAGAATTTGTAACACCACTCTTAAGTGTTCAGCATGTGCTTGCTCATCGGGAGAGTATACCAGGATGTCATCAATGAACACCACCACGAATTGGTCCAACTGTTCTCGAAACACGGTGTTCATCAAGTCCATGAAGGCCGCTGGGGCATTAGTTAATCCAAAAGGCATCACTAAGAATTCATAATACCCGTAGCGAGTCCGAAAAGCGGTCTTAGGGACATCTCCCGCTTTCACAAGCAATTGATGGTATCCTTGACGAAGGTCGATCTTTGAAAACCATCGGGCTCCTTTTAGTTGGTCAAATAAATCCTCTATCCTTGGTAGAGGATATTTGTTCTTATGGTGATCTTGTTCAACTCGCAGTAATCAATACACAACCGCATGCTGCCATCTTTCTTCTTCACAAATAGTACAGGAGCTCCCCAGGGTGATACACTGGGTCGGATTAATTTCTTGTCTAATAGTTCTTGAAGTTGTCCTTTAAGTTCTTTAAGTTCAGCTGGAGCCATTCTGTAGGGTGCCTTAGATATAGGTTCAGCTCCGGGTATCAAATTGATCTCAAACTCCACTTCCCTCGATGGCGGCACTCCTGGCAAATCATCCGGAAATACATCTTTGAACTCATTAATTACCGGTATTTGATCCATAGAGGGAACCTCCTGCTTCGCATCTATTGCATACACCATAAATCCTTCAGCTCCTTTCTGTAAGGCTTTAAAGGCCTTAATCGCTGTCAAGTATATCTTCTTTGGGGCTTTTGTTAACTTGACGTTTCCCTGGACCGTTATTTCATTCATATCAGGATCCCTAACGGTCACTTGTTTGAGTTTACAGTCAATATTGGCATGATTCTTGGTCAGCCAATCCATGCCTAATATTACATCGAAGTCTTTCATTGGAATTGGGACTAAGGTCACGGAGAATAATTTTCCGTCCAATTCCAACTCACATGCTTTGTACTGGTAATGGGATACCAGTACTTGTTCGCCAGCTGCTTGCACTCTAAAGGGGTTCTCAAGCCATTCAGGTGAACAATCGAGTCCTTTGGCGAATCGTTTAGAAATAAAGGAGTGACTAGCCCCACTGTCGAACAATACGTTTGCGGGTACTTTGTTAACTAAGATCACACCTAAACATGAAAGGATAGCACATAAAGACTTCACATAGAACACATATTCATTCATCAACTTAAAGGACTAAAATTCAGCTTAAGCAACTATTATTAAACTTAGGTCGTACATGTCACCACATTTGCGTCCTCCTGGACTTCAGCGTCCGTCATGGCATGGACTCTTGCATTGGGCCTGCCTCTCTGTTGCGGAGCCGGCCCTGCTCCTACTTGTGGCTTAGGATTCCATTCTGGGCAGTCTTTGATCCTATGGCCTGGCTTCCCACATCTGAAGCACGCACCTGTTATTTTCCAACATTCGCCCACATGTCTTTTATGGCAATGTGGGCATTCTGCAGGTGCTTGACGATCAGGTTGATTTGGCTGCGGTGCCCTTTGAACTGGCCCCGCCTGTCCCTTTCTGGGGATCTTGACCCAACGTCCGGGTCTACTTCCACTTTGTTCCACCCTTGGCCTCTTGCTCGATTCTTCCCGAGCCTCTCTTGGTTGTGACCTACGCATGTCACTCTCCACCCGGTAACACGCGTCCAGCATTTCTTCGAATGTTTTCAGACTCGACCCCGCTATGGCAGTCCGTATGCGGGGGTTCAACCCTTCTTCGAATTTTAGCATTTTCATTCTGTTGTTCTCCAAAACCATGGGCGTGAACTTACCCAAGGCATGGAACCTATCCGCATAATCTGAAACAGACATTCTCCCTTGCTCAAACTTGTCAAACTGCCTCATCTTCTCCAGAATGGCGGTCTCTGGCACGTAGTAGTCTTTGTAGGCCTTCACAAACTGACTCCACTGGATAGGAGGGGTCATCTTAGGCAGAATGCCGCTCCACTAGGCGTTAGCTCGGCCAATCAGAAATGGCGTGGCTACGTCCACCTTTAGATCTTCAGGCACTTGCACAAGCCTGAAGCACTTTTCTACCTCATCGAGCCAGAACCCAGCCACCTCTGGGTCAGTGGTCCCTTCAAAGTTTGGGGCATGCATCTTATGCATTTCCCCAATGTAATACCTGATGCCTTGTTGGGGAGGTGGTGGAGGAGGTTGTTGTGGCTGTTGCTGTTGCTGAGCCACCCCTTGCGCTATCACTGTGATAGCGTCTATCAATGCTTGTGGGACTAGGACTGGTGGTGGTGGAGGGTTATTGTCCCCGTTGCCACCATTTCCTTGATTGTCACGTCTAGGAGGCATTTTCTGCAAGATCACGCTTATTAGAATCTAGCAGTTCCAAAATAAGTACTTGGGGTCCATAATGAGATACAAGGCAGAATTCGTAATTTAAAATAACTACAATTTTTGATTACACTTAATCGCGCTCGCACACACCCATCCCAATCAAACTTACATATATGATCAGATACTTAGACCTAAAGATCAACTTAAGGTGAAAATCATAGCTTAAGACTCTACGTGTCATAACCTAGGTCTCCGAGGTAGATCTGAAGCCTAGGCTCTGATACCACCTGTAGCGCCCCGACCCGGACAGTGGAATCCGAATCGGTACACCCGTCGTAGCTTACTGAGAAGACTACAAGACGTCTCATCTCTCGATTTCACATCATCCATGATGTAAGAGAAATAAGAGCGGAAACATATCTCGTAAATTAAAAACCATCAATGCCGTATTTCAAAAGACAAAGTGAACATCATAAACTGTATAAAGTTGCAGCCGTCTAGAACCTCAAACGGACTAAAGTCAGAAAGAACATAAATCGTCTAATGAAATTCCCCTCAACATGATTTAGGCATCCCATTCCGCCCACTCGCCGTCGTCCTCAATGAAAATCATGTCGTAACTAGGTTCATCTGCAAAGGCAAAAGCAGTATCCTTAGCGAAAACGCTAGCAAGTAACCCGCTTATAAGACATACGGGATCAACACATGGCAAGACATGCGTAATATGTAATTCAAGGGAATGGTGGGGCACATGTCTTGTAACTTTCAAATATATAACCAAATAACGCACCAGAGCAGGTACATCAATTTGCCCGTAAATAACAACGCATTGCAAATCAAATAACGCACATACTCATACCACATTGACTCTCGTGATGCATGTCAAAATATGCACTACACTACACATTCACATATGCATGAACGCTTTCTCTTTTAAGACAGTGCAATGCATGTCACAATGTCCGGTCACTTCACATAACTTTATACCCTGTAACGCGCCCCGGCTTATATTTCCATCCCGGTTTACGTTACAGCCAACTTTATACCCTGTAATGCACCTCGGCTTATATTTCCATCCCGATTAGCATTACAGACAACTTTATACCCTGTAACGCGCCCCGGCTTATATTTCCATCCCGATTTACGTTACAGTCTTTTGTGCCCTGCAATGCACCCCGGCTTAAATTTCCATCCCGGTTAACATTGCAGGTCACCTTCGCAAATCTGTGCCGAAGCACCTTTCTTTTCAAATCAATATGCGAATGCAAGTGCCATGATGCAGGACTTCTCATCTCATTCACATTCTCGTTCACATAGATGCAATTCACATTCACTTATTCAATTCACATTCAATAACGTACAACCACACAAGAATCCCCTCACTTATACATCAACGCTTATACTTCAGGCTAGGTCGTCAACACTTAGCCTTGATTCTGAAGTTTACAAATCAATGGGAGAACCCCTACCTCCCTTCATTGAACCCTATAAACCTCGTGCGTTCAATTCTTAACCCTCCTAAGTCATCCATGTTGAACTCCGATTTGAATACCCTTCAAATTCTCCAAACTTGATTCACCATCTTAAGTCATATTCCCAAGACTTAGGCTAGTCTTAATCAGGTTCTAAGAAGTCCCTAAGGTCACCCAAAGGGTCCCCTAGCTTCCCTCTTTCTTTCCTTACTTTCCCACAAAACTGGTTGACGTCATACCCTGACGTCGATCGATCTACGTACGTCATACCCTGACGTCGATCGATCGACGTCCATCTGAGGCACGTCGATCTCTCACTCAACCTACGTCATACCCTCACGTCATACCTTCACGTCATACCCTCACTTACTACACGTCATACCCTCACTCTGAACTACGTCGATTGATCGACGTGCATCTGAGGCACGTCGATCTCTCATTCCTTCCACGTCGATCGATCGACGTGCATCTGAGGCACGTCGATCTCTCGCTCCTTCCACGTCGATCGATCGACGTCATGAATTTTCAGAATCTTCATTCTACGATTTCTGCAGAATCTGCAGATCTATATCCCCTTCGTTTTCCAACTCTCTTCCCATCATTCCAAGTCTAATCTTCCCTATCAATCCATTCTTAATCTTCTCAAACCAGATCCTTCACACGCACGTCAACGATTCAATCCTAAAACTCGAATCTTTCATCGAATCAACCCCAAACCTAACCTTTTCACTCATCCCTCCCTTCAACCGCCATCATCAAGCAAGTGGGATTCAAGGGATGGGGATTCACATGATCACACATAACCCATGAACAACAAACAAGATTTCAACATATAATGGCCCAAAATCGTCAACACCAAACACATAAATCATATACAAATAATCACGGAAAGAAACTACTGCATGGTGATCCATTTAATATCAAAAGTAGGCCTTTTTTCTTTCACAAAACGTAAGAACTTATAAGAAAGTTACTTGCCTTTGATTACTCGAAGAAGAATTGAAGAACGGAGGGAGAACGGATTGCAAATCTTGGAAGTTCTTCGCCTAGGGTTTCCAAGGGTGGCGCCTATAGGGAGAGGGAAGGCTGGCGTCGACTTCTGTGAGGAAAAATGGAGAAACTGACGTTCAGTCAGTTTTTATATGGAAAGGGAAAGTTGGAGTTTCTAAATTATATCCTATTATCTTATTTATCTTAAAGGATAATCCTTTATTATTTAATTCTAAAATTAAATGCAATTTAATTCTAATATTTAACCTTCTCATTAATTTCTAATTAATCTCATACTTAATTCTAATTCATTATCGTTGACCATCATTATCTCCTTTAATTTCCTTCTTTGTCTTTTAATTATCCTACGGAGGGTGCGGGGCATAACAAGTACCTAGGATCATTTATACAGAAAGACGGAGACATATAGAGTAACGTAGCATACCGTGTTTAGGCAGGTTAGCGTCGGTGGGAGGACAGCCTCAGGGGGTACTGTGTGACAAGAATTTTCCAATTAAATTAAAGAAAAAATTTTATAGGGTGGCAGTGACATCCGACAATGTTATATGGAATAGACTGCTGGGCCATCAAGAGGACACAGTCACAGAAGATGGAAGTAGGAGAGATGAAGATGCTGAGGTGGATGTGTGGGCATACAAGGCTAGACAAGATAAGTAATAAGGTATACAGAGAAAGGTTAGGGGTGACTAGTGTAACAGATAAGATAAGAGAGGGAAGACTGAGATGGCTTGGGCATGTCAAGAGGAGACAGACAAAGGCGTCTGTCAGAGCAATTGAAAGCCTCATTGTAGAAAAGGAAGATGAGCAAAGACAGGTCCAAACTGACGTGAGATGAGCAGATTAGGCATGACTTACTAGAGTTGCACCTCTCTGAGGACATGGTCCAGGATATGAGTTCATGGAGGCAGAGGATTAAGGTTAAGGAGGGGCATACAGGTTATAGGGCACCTTAGAGCATACTTAGAGGATTAGATAGTATTTGCACTGTAGATTGACTTTGCATATTTTGTTTGGTCTTTTTATTTCAATTATTTATGCATGTTCACTATTATGACTATTTTAATATTGGAAGACTTTGTATATGTTTAAGTTGACTTTGCATTTGTTTGTTTATGTTTTGCCGTTGTTTTATATTATATGTACATATACACGTTATGAGTATTTTAATATCGACAATCTCCTCTTTTTATTTCCTGAATTACCTCACCAACACACTAGCACATCATATCCCTATTATTGTGCCGTTTATGCAGATACATATAGAGCCGGAGGTCTCACTGGAAGAAAACTCTCTATCCCTTAGGATATAGGTATTGTTTACCGGCCACTCACCCTTCCCAGACCCTAGCGATAGCTTTTGGTGTCGTTGGAAAATACTGGTATGATTGATTGATTGAAGTCATGTATACAAACAAAATATTGAATGAAATAGAAAACACTCAACCACATAATATCTCTTCCCGTCATTTTTACCGACTCAACACAATACATTAGGTGGATATGTACATACATTATATAATTGTATATATATTAATACTCATATGTGACTTTTTAACTCCAAATCTCAACTGTAAATTAAATGGGTATAGCATCACCAGTATTAGACGTTTAACATAGAGAGATGACTGAAAAAATGAAATTGCCAAATAAAATAAAGAAAGAAAACCAAAATTTATCAAGGAGTGAGTCAAGCTACCGTTCATCTAACACATCTTTTATGACATTATGCGGTATCATGCCACATGTACTTAAGTGGTATAAGAAAAATATATATATAGCATGATTTCTTGTAATGCAATTGAAGGTGAGATAGAAAATATTTTAGAAGAATGTCATGAACTTGCCTTTAGAAGTCTTCAATATCAAAGAATTTTGTGAAAGAAAAGAGATGACATGACAAGAGGACTTATCCAGAGTTTTTCAAAGTTCTCTTCACAATGTTAACTTTTCAACTATATCATCAACATCATCATACCCAGTACATCCCAACGACAACAAAACTATCGTTAGAGTCTGGGGAAGGTGCGGCAGGCAAAAAATTCATAAGGATAGAGAGTTCGCTGTTGGGAAATCATGGTTTGAATGATTTACAAGTACATGATTTATATGTTACATGATCTAAATGTTATGAGATTTATAAATGCATATGCCTATATCTATCACTGTTGTACTAACAAGCCATGAAGCATTAAGGCTTAAATCATATGGCAAACATTGTTGTATTCATTCTCAGGTGATATACACGGCATACATACAACTCTTGGATATGTATATATTTATTGGATATCTTGACATATATCTTGAAGACACACGGCGTATATATTTTTTTTGGATATCTCGACATATATCTTATGGACGCACGCCATATCTATCTCTTGGATATACACTCATATCTTATGGATACTCATTCTATATATATTGGAGTCTCACGGCATATACATATATCTCATGGATATATATACACGACATATATTCTATCTCAGACGACAAGCTACATCTCGATCTTGACATTTCGTCAACATGTCATCAACATATGTCAACGACAAAGAGTCATATATACATCATATACACATCCATGATACTCTAAAGTTATATACTTCATGTCATCAAACTTCCAAAATTACATCGACATGACAAAAGTGCAAAAACCGAAATGTATCATATCATATGACTACCGAGCCATCTCCGACACATATCTTATCATACAAAGATGGCCAGCCAATATACATTTCCAACACTCAAAAATTTCGTGCACTACATGGAGAGATCAATACCAAAGTCACAAAACAAATACATATATCAATTCTCCATCATCTTCCTTATTTCTCTGAAAATCAAACTCAAAATTGATATACCTCTTGGCCGAACATCTTATACACATTGGAGCTGAGATTATATATTTATATGTATATTGCATGTTACATTACACATTTTATATGTTGAAGAGGTTTGAGACAAAACGGAGAAAAACCGAGCAATCAACGGAAGTTGAAATTTGAAGTTACTACATCATCGTATATGGAACGTTTATTTGCTACATGATGCCACATGTATTTATCATGTATTATACATGAATTACACAGCCAAAGACATATCTTGAAAGGTTCTAGAAGGCAAGGTAAAATGGTAAAAGAAATTTACCATGTTCATGAAGAATTCTACATTGTTACCATGCAAAATTCAGATTTGAATTCAGCACATTGGCTGACCAGATGGGGCAGCTGGGACAGCATGTTGGGAGCCTTGGAGGAGTTCATAATATAATATAATTGATGAAGAAAGACCAAGCAATGATGGAAGACAAAGATCCACAAATTAAGGAGTCAAAGACAAGACCAAACAAAGCTGAAAATTCTGTTTTTGAATCTGAAATTTCAGATTGGTGGCTGAAGTTTTGGGGGGAATTAATGACCTAAAGCATTCAAATTTATTCAAAGGCATACAAGACAATTCAAATCAGATTTGAGGCTCCTCTCAACCTCTAGGCGACTATAAAAAGGCCAAGAGATGATCAACACAAGACAAGAACAACAAGTGCAAAATTCTGTTTAGTGTTTGCAAGACTTCACTTCATTTTCCATATTCATCTCTTGTATGTACCCAAAGCCTATCATACTTACATGTCATATTCAGTATAGGCTTCATACACATCACCCAAATAAGATTCATTGGTGTACAAGGTTGATCAAGGTGTGATCAAACCTTCATTTGGTGAGGTGGTGCTGATTGGTGATTCTTTGGTGTTGTTCTTTTGTAGAACATTGTAAAAGGGTTTGGATTGAAGGAGTTGGTGTATAACTCTATCCACCCTTATTCTAAGGTGACTTTGGTGACTAGTGAAAACCAAGGAAGGTGTCCTTGAAGACTGGAGTAGGTCACGTTGGCCGAACCAGTATAAAATTCTTGGTGTTCTTACTTTCAGCATTTTTACTCTCAGTTTCTGTTTTTGCATCATTTTATGATCTCGGTAAAAATAGCAAATAATTTTCAAAAATCATAAAACTTTGCAGAAACATAGCCTTGTGTCTTAGGGTTCATTTCCCACTGATTTTATCAAATTTGGATAAGTATAAGTCATCCAAACGTTCATAGTTCTGAGACTAGTGCAAATCTGTTTTTCAGATTGGCAGAGGTTGAGAACATCAACTTGGTTGACATACTTCCCAAAGGAATTTTTCAAAACTGTTTTAACTGAGTATACTAAACATCCTAAGGGTCATCTCATAAAAGTTTCAGGTCATTTGGAGTTGTCACCAAATAGGAATAAGTTTTTCATTTTAAGGTACAGGTTCTGTCCAAACTGACACAGTCAGATCACGTACCACATTGAGTGACTTAACCTTTGAGTTTTAATCTGAAATTTTTATGACACCTTCATAACACCTGAGAGTACATTGTGTCAAAATTTCACTATTTTTGGAGTCTACAACCCAGTCAACCAAGTGTTTAAAAACGGGTCCTGAAAGCAGTCTCTGTTTTCAGAAGTGAGTAATTGGTCCTTAAAATTTTTATAAACCAATTTTTTCCGCACTCACTATTCAACCCCCCCTTCTAGTGGTGCTATACAGGTCCAACAATTGGTATCAGAGCGAGGTACACTCACAACAAGAAGATATAACAATCTTTGTGAGATGGCATCAACTAGTCACAAAACCGAGCAAGAAGGTATGTCTAGCCAAAGGCCTCCACTCTTTGATGGTGAGTCTTTTAATCATTGGAAACTTCGTATGAAATTTTTCTTATGGCTATTGATATTGATTTGTGGTCTATAATAGAAGATGGTCCTTTTGTTCCATCTAAGACGCGGTTGATGGTGTTTATAGAAGTTACAAAGTCTAAACTAGAGTATACAAGTGATGATAAGAAGAAGCTAAGTATGAATGCTAAAGCTATGCAACTTCTTCTAAATGGTTTGAGCAAAAGTGAATCTAGTTATGTATCTAATTGTTCTAATGCACAAGATATGTGGAAGAGTTTAGAAATGAAGCATGAAGGAACAAGTCAAGTAAAAGAGTCCAAAATCAATATGCTTATGTCTACTCTTGAATCCTTCAAATTGTTGCCAAATGAATCCATTGTTGATATGGATTTGAGATTAACTAACATTACAATTCTCTTGAGTCTCTTGGCAAAGCTTTCACTTCACAGGAAAAGGTACAAAAGGTATTGAGAAGCCTTCCATCCGAATGGGATCCGAAAGTTACCGCAATAGAAGAAAGCAAAGAAACCAAGTCAATAAAAATGGAGGAATTGATTGGATCATTGAAGGTATATGAAAACAAACTTACTATGAGGAAATCCGAATCAACTTCCAAACAAAGTAAGACAATAGCTTTCAATTCAAATGAATACGTCTCTACTTCTTCTAATTGCGTAAATGATAGTGACACGGATTCGGATGATGAAAATCTAATTCTATTGGCTAAAGGATTAAGAAAATTTATGAAGAAGTCATTTAGAAACAAACATAAATCCACTTCATCTAAGTCAAACAGAAATAAGAACAATGATAAAGACATGAAATGTTATGACTGTGGAAAATCTGGACATATTTCCTATAACTGTCCAAACAAGGACAAAACAATGAAAAAAACCATGACAAGGAACGGACACATACTAGACTCGTCTCAGAACCAAACAAAGGAATACAAGAAGGGCCTTCAAAGCTTCTACATGGAGTGATTCATCGACTCAGAAAATGAAGAAGCTGAGGATGAAACGGCTCAAGTTTGCTTTGCATCAAAGGCGTCAAATGAGGTAAATTCCGATTCCGATTCTGATAATGAAGCTTCATATGATGATTTGTTTAGTGAATATCTTGAATTGCATAAATTTTCAAAAGCTCTTGCTAAAGAAAAGAAACGCTTAGTTGAAGACAAGAAATTGTTAGAATCCTCTAACACAAATCTTGTGTCTCAATTAAACGATTCAAAAGAAGAGTCGTCAAGTATAATTAGTGCATTGAGGTCTGAAATTATTTCTTTAACATCCGAAAATGTTGAAATGAAATCCGAGATCGTAGACTTGAGATCAAGAAACATAGAATTAGAGAATACTTAAGAAATTTGAAAGGAACTTGCATGCTAGATCATCTATCTCTTCTCAAAAGCATGACAATGACAAAACCGGATTAGGGTATAGAAGATACTCATGTACAAAGTAAATCTACAAACTTTGTTGCATCATCATCAACAACATGTTCAAAACAATTGAGAAGCCTAAGAAGGAACAATACAAACTAGCAAGACATTAATGGCATCTCATCGCACTACCTATAGTTCATCACATAAAAATACAAGCATGTTCCATATAGATATCAAAGGAAGTCATCAAAGCATATGCAACATTCATATCGTACAAACGCATCTAGATCACACACATTGCCAACAAACCGAAACACTTATCACAAATCAACTCACACATTCGGCCACTATAGGCAAAATAGAAACAACATGTACTATATTATCATCTTTTGGAAGACCAAGAAAGGTTACCCAAGTTTGGATACCAAAAGGTATTCTTACAAAGGTCTAAATTACTAACCCGTAAGGACCCAAAATTAAAGGGTACCTAAGTTAGTGTTGTGTTTTGTAGGTAGCAAAAGATATAGGAAATAAGTGGTTTCTTGATAGTGGGTGTTCAAGACATATGACGGGTGATCCAACTCTATTTTCCAAATTAAAGAAAGTTGAAAAAGGAGGATCCGTAACCTTTGGAGATAACAATGAAGGAATCATTGGAAAAGGAACAATCGGAAATCAACACTCTTCAAATCTCCAAGTGTTCCTAGTAAGTAATCTATCATACAACTTACTTAGTATTTCACAATTTTGATAATGGTTATGTTATGATGTGTGTTTCTCTCATCCATATTGCAATATAGTTAATTAATAAAAAGAAAGAGAGAAGAAAAGAAACCATAAAAGGAAAAAGAGAAGGAAATATTTTTACACTATCCATAGATGATATGCTAGATGCTAAAGTAAAATGTTTTATCAAATGAACCAAATGTAAACTTATGGCATAGACGGTTAGGACATATTGGCATATCAACTCTTGAAAAACTTCAACGAAAGAATCTAGTACGAGGATTGCCTAAACTTGATACGGATAACTTTAAGTTATGTGAATCTTGTATTAGAGGCAAACAAACACGTGAATCACTTAAGTCTAAGAATGAGATAGCACATTACTATCTTAGAATTATTACACATTGATTGTTTGGTCCTAGTCGTACTAAAAGTCTTGGAGGGAGACACTATGCTGTGTCATAGTTGATGATTTTTCTCGCTATACATGGACTTTATTTCTTGCAAATAAAGATGATAGTGCTTGAGATTGCCAAATTAATAAAACAACTTGAAAATGAATATGGCATAAATGTGAAGAAAATTAGAAGCGATAGAGGAGGTGAATTTAAAAATAAAGATATGATTGCATTTTGTGAAGAAAAGGGATTAAACATGAATTTTCACCACTAGAACACCTCAATTAAACAAACGAGTAGTAGTAGTAGTAGTAGAAAGAAAGAATAGGACATTACAAGAAATGCAAGAAGAACGATGCTATGTGAAAAAAACTACCTAAATTCTTGTGGGAAGAAGCTTGTTTGTAAATTGTGCATGCTATATAGTCAACCGTTATCAATTAGAAAGAAAATAAACAAAACCCCTTATGAGATTTTAAATGATCGAATGCCTAAGATTGACTATTTTCGTGTTGTGTTGGATGTAAATGCTTTGTACTTAACACAAAAGACAATCTAGATAAATTTGAGTATAAATCCATTGAATGCATCTTTGTTGGATATTCTGTAAATTCTAAGGCAATAGATGTATGATCCTATCACCAGGCAAATCTTAGAATCATTCATGTGAAATTCAATGAATTCGGTGAACATGAAACAACTAAAGATTATGATTTTGAACTCAAACCTGTGATTGATGATATAGAAGAAATTATAGTACATGATGAATACAACACACTAGAAACACATGATCACTTAGAAATGCATGAGAACTTAGAAAATAATCAAACAAGATTTCATAAGAATCATCCACATGAACTTATCATAGGTGATATATCACAAGGTGTACGACCACGTAGAAGAATAAATCAAGATGAAATAAATCAATTCCATGCTATGATTTCAGAAATAGAACCCAAGAATGTGTTTGATGCTTTAAATGATTCTTCTTGGATTGATGCTATGCATGATGAACTTAATCAATTTACAAGAAATGATGTTTGGGATTTAGTACCAAAACCACAAGATAAAACAATAATAGGTACGAAATGGGTATTTAGAAACAAAATGAATGAGAATGGTAAAGTGGTTAGAAACAAAGCTAGACTTGTAGCACAAGGATATAATCAAGAAGAAGGCATAGACTATGATGAAACATTTGCACCCGTAGCACGATTAGAAGCTATACGATTACTACTTGCTATTGCTTGCATAAAGAATTTTAAACTTTATCAAATGGATGTAAAAAGTGCATTCTTAAATGGTTTTATACAAGAAGAAGTCTATGTAAAACAACCACCTGGCTTTGAGGATATGAAATATCCCCATCATGTTTACAAGTTAAAGAAAGCATTATATGGTTTAAAACAAGCTCCTAGAGCTTGGTATGATCGTTTTGCCACTTTCCTCTTAGAAAATGGATTTAAAAGAGGAACCATTGATAGTACACTATTTTTAAAACATGAAGAATCAGATTTACTTATTCTTCAAATTTATGTAGATGATATTATCTTTGGATCTACTTGTGATAAATTAGTTGAAGAATTTGAGAATTGTATGAAATCTGAATTTGAGATGTCAATGGTAGGCGAACTAAATTATTTTCTTGGCTTGCAAATTAAAAAACTAATAAAGGAATACACATAAGTCAAGCAAAATATGTGAATGACATGATTAAGAAATTCAGTCTTGAGAATTTAAAACCATCTACAACCCCCATGAGTATATCAACTAAGCTTGATAAAGATGAAACTGGAAAAGACTTTGAAAACGGATTATATAGATCTATGATTGGCTCTTTGCTTTATCTTACTGCAAGTAGACCTGATATCATGTTTAGTGTGTGTATGTGTGCTCGTTTTCAAAGTAACCCGAAAGTCTCACATTATAATGCTGTAAAACGAATATTTCGGTATATTAAGCACACTCCCACATTAGGTATTTGGTATGATAAAAACTCTGAATTCAATCTACATGCTTATACTGATGCTGATTATGGAGGATGTAAGATAGACAGAAAAAGTACAAGTGGTACATGTCAATTTATTGGAAACTCACTAATATCATGGTGTTCAAAGAAACAAGCTAGTGTAGCATTATCCACTACAGAGGCAGAATACATGGCATTAAGTCTTTGTTGTACACAGTTATTATGGCTAAAACAACAAATTTCAGACTTTGGAATAACTGTAAATAAAATCCCCATATACTGTGACAGTACAAGTGCTATCAACTTATCTAAGAACCCTGTTTTACACTCCAAGGCAAAACACATAGATGTAAGATATCATTTTCTTCGTGATCATGTAAGTAATGGTATATTATAGATCACGTTCGTACTGAAGAACAAATAGCTGATATCTTTACAAAAGCCCTTAATCAAGCCACATATGAAAATTTACGATCTAAATTAGGCATGATTTCCATTGATATGCTATAAATTATCGTTTTGCTCTAAATGTATCTTTTGATGGTATTTACAAAATCAAGGGGGAGAAAAAGCATGATTCAAATGGAGAGATTAATTTAAGGGGGAGTATTTACATTTTGAAAAACATGTTATGAATGCATAATTGTAGGGGGGAGTAAATATGCCACATCTAAATCATGAATAAAGGATTATTTTGCAAATCATCAAAAGGGGGAGATTGTTGGGAAATCATGGTTTGAATGATTTACAAGTACATGATTTATATGTTACATGATCTAAATGTTATGAGATTTATAAATGCATATGCCTATATCTATCACTGTTGTACTAACAAGCCATGAAGCATTAAGGCTTAAATCATATGGCAAACATTGTTGTATTCATTCTCAGGTGATATACACGGCATACATACAACTCTTGGATATGATATATATTTATTGGATATCTTGACATATATCTTGAAGACACACGGCGTATATTTTTTTTGGATATCTCGACATATATCTTATGGACGCACGCCATATCTATCTCTTGGATATACACTCATATCTTATGGATACTCATTCATATATATATCTTGGAGTCTCACGGCATATACATATATCTCATGGATATATATACACGACATATATTCTATCTCAGACGACAAGCTACATCATTCGATCTTGACATTTCGTCAACATGTCATCAACATATGTCAACGACAAAAGAGTCATATATACATCATATACACATCCATGATACTCTCAAGTTATATACTTCATGTCATCAAACTTCCAAAATTACATCGACATGACAAAAGTGCAAAAACCGAAATGTATCATATCATATGACTACCGAGCCATCTCCGACACATCATATACTTATCATACAAAGATGGCCAGCCAATATACATTTCCAACACTCAAAAATTTCGTGCACTACATGGAGAGATCAATACCAAAGTCACAAAACAAATACATATATCAATTCTCCATCATCTTCCTTATTTCTCTGAAAATCAAACTCAAAATTGATATACCTCTTGGCCGAACATCTTATACACATTGGAGCTGAGATTATACATATTTATAGTATATTGCATGTTACATTACACATTTTATATGTTGAAGAGGTTTGAGACAAAACGGAGAAAAACCGAGCAATCAACGGAAGTTGAAATTTGAAGTTACTACATCATCGTATATGGAACGTTTATTTGCTACATGATGCCACATGTATTTATACATGTATTATACATGAATTACACAGCCAAAGACATATCTTGAAAGGTTCTAGAAGGCAAGGTAAAATGGTAAAAGAAATTTACCATGTTCATGAAGAATTCTACATTGTTACCATGCAAAATTCAGATTTGAATTCAGCACATTGGCTGACCAGATGGGGCAGCTGGGACAGCATGTTGGGAGCCTTGGAGGAGTTCATAATATAATATAATTGATGAAGAAAGACCAAGCAATGATGGAAGACAAAGATCCACAAATTAAGGAGTCAAAGACAAGACCAAACAAAGCTGAAAATTCTGTTTTTGAATCTGAAATTTCAGATTGGTGGCTGAAGTTTTGGGGGGAATTAATGACCTAAAGCATTCAAATTTATTCAAAGGCATCACAAGACAATTCAAAATCAAATTTTGAGGCTCCTCTCAACCTCCTAGTCGTTGGTTATGGCTATAAAAAGGCCAAGAGATGAGCAACACAAGACAAGAACAACAAGTGCAAAATTCTGTTTAGTGTTTGAAAGACTTCACTTCATTTTCCATATTCATCTCTTGTATGTACCCAAAGCCTATCATACTTACATGTCATATTCAGTATAGGCTTCATACACATCACCCAAATAAGATTCATTGGTGTACAAGGTTGATCAAGGTGTGATCAAACCTTCATTTGGTGAGGTGGTGCTGATTGGTGATTCTTTGGTGTTGTTCTTGGTGTAGAACATTGTAAAAGGGTTTGGATTGAAGGAGTTGGTGTATAACTCTATCCAACCTTATTCTAAGGTGACTTTGGTGACTAGTGAAAACCAAGGAAGGTGTCCTTGAAGACTGGAGTAGGTCACGTTGGCCGAACCAGTATAAAATTCTTGGTGTTCTTACTTTCAGCATTTTTACTCTCAGTTTCTGTTTTTGCATCATTTTTATGATCTCGGTAAAAATAGCAAATAATTTTCAAAAATCATAAAACTTTGCAGAAACATAGCCTTGTGTCTTAGGGTTCATTTCCCACTGATTTTATCAAATTTGGATAAGTATAAGTCATCCAAACGTTCATAGTTCTGAGACTAGTGCAAATCTGTTTTTCAGATTGGCAGAGGTTGAGAACATCAACTTGGTTGACATACTTCCCAAAGGAATTTTTCAAAACTGTTTTAACTGAGTATACTAAACATCCTGAGGGTCATCTCATAAAAGTTTCAGGTCATTTGGAGTTGTCACCAAATAGGAATAAGTTTTTTCATTTTAAGGTACAGGTTCTGTCCAAACTGACACAGTCAGATCACGTACCACATATGAGTGACTTAACCTTTGAGTTTTAATCTGAAATTTTTATGACACCTTCATAACACCTGAGAGTACATTGTGTCAAAATTTCACTATTTTTGGAAGTCTACAACCTAGTCAACCAAGTGTTTAAATACGGGTCCTGAAAGCAGTCTCTGTTTTCAGAAGTGAGTAATTGGTCCTTAAAATTTTTATAAACCAATTTTTTCCGCACTCACTATTCAACCCCCCCTTCTAGTGGTGCTATACAGGTCCAACATTCGCTTCTAGTGAGACCCCCATCTCTGGCTGTACATGCATAAATGACACAATACAGAGAGTTTTCAGCTATATAAACACTTTAATTCTTTGAATAATTCTTTAATCTGTTTCCATGATATAGAGCTCATCCACCCGAATCTAGCATAACATGGAATTGCACTTTAAAAATGACTGTGTCATTGATCCTGGTCCCTTAGAACACACTAGAAGGGGGTTGAATAATGTGTTGACCAAGTATGGATATTTATCCGGATATTTTCGTGTATGAGAAAAAAATCTATACTTGGGTGTATTCTTTAAAAATGAACAAACTTGCAGAAGCATAAAGAACACGAGATATATAGAGGTTCAAGTCAAATGACTCTACTCCTCTACCTTCTTGGTTTTTCACAAGAAGGATTTTGAATGAGGTATTGTTATTTCTTTCGAGGAAAACAACAATCAAGGAAAACTTACAAAGTAAGCAACTAGGTCACACGCCTAGACCACAAACAAGAAATGCCAACCCCTTGAAGTCTAGCCTCCAAAGAACTTCCTTGATCCTCAAAGAATTCTTGTTGGGAGTATGGTGCACCACAACACCATCAACTAACTCTTCAAGGTCTGGATTCCTTCAAACAAGAAGCACCCTTGCTTCTTGACCAACAATCTACACTTAGCCTCTCATAATCTTCACTTAAGAAGAAGACTCTTCTTCTTTAAGAATCAAACTCTCACAAATAAAGTAAAATCTACAATAATACAATTATTTTGAGAGTAAAAGCTTGAGAGAAACTTGAGAGCTCTTGGTCGAAAGTTGCAGAGTGAAGTGAGATGAAAACCCTGGTTTTATCACCATCTTGTAGCCGTTGACAAGATTATAGGAGCCAATAATGGGTTTTGTCTTTTGTGATGACATGTCTTCATCTTTGGATATCTTCTCTTGGATGGATAAAAACTTTTTGAGGAAGCTTCTTGTTGAAAGCTCAAAGAGGAAAAAGAGCATTCTCCAAAATGAGGGAAGAACCTGTGATGTTATACTAAAAAGGAGGGTACAAATGTCAAATAAACATTAGAAAGTGCGGCACAAAACATTTGTAACGGTTGGTCACATGAAGCGCCTTATGTGTTCTATGAACAGGCGTTCAATGTGACATAGAGCACCTAATGTAGGTTTGAACTTGCGTTCAATGTGACATAACACGCCATAAGTGAATAAGGAATATTTGTTGAATGTCACATGAAGCACCTATTGTGGGCAACGACTCGTTCGATGTCACATAAAGCGCCTGATCTCAGCCTTCATACTTGTTCGAAGTAATTCTGACTTTTACCAAAAGTAACTTGATATTCATGCCAATTTTGGGGGGCAAACCATCCATTTGACTTTGTAGCACACATAAAGTGTGTTGTTATGCAGCTTGACACATGAGGCGCCTTATCTAGGCGTTCGAAGTATTCTGGTTTCCAAACACTTCACATGAAGCTCTTTATCTAGGCGTTGGAAGTGTTCTAGTTTCCAAACAATTCACATGAAGCGCCTTATCTAGGCGTTCAAAGTGTTCTGGTCTCCATCCACTTCATATCAAAAGCCTTATGCAAGCGTTCGAAGTGTTCTGGTCTCCAAAAACTTCATAAGAGGCACCTTATCTAGCGTTCCAAGTGTCAATTGTGCAAATCATCAAAACTTATCATATTCTAACATTCTCCCTCTTTTGATGATTTCACAATATGCATTTTTAAAGTTTTCCCCCTCAACTTATGCTCCCCCTCACTTGTGCATAAAAATTTTGTCTAGACAGATATGATGAATTATAATAATTATAACAATGAATTAACACCATCACATTTCATAATAGACAGTAGAATGCAACTTCATTTATAGTCACATCCTCACAAAAAAAATATCATTGACCGAAAAATTTGGTCATTTCAAAATAGGACAAAAACAAATCATTGTTACTGTGCGCCTCCTGTTCCACTTGTATCAGCATTACCGCCACCAGATGAAAAACCACTAAATCCCAATCTGTCGCTAGCTGCAAAATCAGCAAATCCGCCCATTAATCCTCTGGCACCATCACCTATGCCACCAGTTTCTCTCCCTAAATCATCAAAATCAGAGGGAAAATGGAACCAAGGTGCTGCTTGCATGAAGGCTAACTTGAAAACTGCCATACAGTATTCATTCTATGCGTGGAGAGCCACGTGCTCCGCATCATGTAACTCCAACCGTTGAACAGTTTGCTCCAGTGTCTGAATGCATGATAGCAATTCGGGATCATTGCTCCACCTTCACCATCTTGAGGTCCTTTGTCAACCTCATCAGCAATATCAGAAATTGTAGTGGCCTTCCTTCTCTGCGAGTCAATGGCTTGGGTGATGTTAAAATTGTCGTAGTAATCTGTCTTGGCCACCTTTGTCAAATCTCCGTCAGAAATCTGAATGCCTTGGGACTTGGGCAAAATGGTGATCACATTTGCAAAAGGCAGAGCTTTAGATCCTTTTCGGAGGGGCAGCCATCATCACCTCCACCATGATCCATCCCAAATTTAACTGCGTCTCATGTTTGATACGATAAGTAACGTAGAAATCTGTATTTTTGGGATTTCTAGTTGCCTTACCGTTGACACACTATATCATCACAGCCAACAGAATCTGATTCACCAGAGGCGTGTTTGAGCTTTCTTGGTTGAAAAATATTCTAGATCAAACTTGACGTCCTGCTCACGTACTCTGTATTTTCAGCTCCATTCAAATACAAAGAAGTCACTTAGACCCCCATTTCTCACTCTTAAGGCATAACAGATGTCTTACATGGAAAAACTAAGAGGTGTACCATTTATGACAATGTGCAGGAAAAACTCTTGTGATTTTGTGTTTGGGGTAACCCACATGTTGGTATAGAAGAGTTGTGTGTCTGTCTGTGATAAGAATTTCATGTCATTTCTGGACCAGAGTGAAGTCCAGCTCTGTTTATCTAACAGATCAATGACTTGAATCGCATTATGAGCTTCGGTGAAGTCATCAGCGCTAATCAATTTGAGAGGCACTACAAGTCTGTTGCTGCTTCTCCATTCTTCAAACAACATATGTGCATGGAGAGAAAGATGGATACCTTTTGCTACGTGAGGAGGTGGATTCTTAACATCTGAACTGAATTTCTTTTTCATCCAAGGAAAGTTGTCCTTAGTGAGTTCTTGGTAGATGGATTTAAGGTTGTTGAGAAAAAGGGGTTTGAGTGATTACAAAATGCATGATTTAAATAACGTGTAACAAAGAAATGCATGACACGTTTTAGACTTGACACGCTTTTGCGTGAAACCTGCCTTATATAGTTCATATATAATGTTGTCGTACTAACGAGCCATGAAGCTTTAAAGCTTACATCAAATGGCGAGCATTTGTTGGTTTTTGAACTATTTCAGGTGCCATCATTAATGAGCTAAACTTGTTCATTAAGTGAAGTACTTAGTTAAATAAACTAAGTAGTTCACTAAAGGAAGCTATATGTGGAAAAGGCACAAAGACAACAAATTGAAGAATGGAAAGTTTCTCCTCTCCTTTATACGCGCCTTATACATATATTTTTATATAATTCAGATTTTTTATAAAAGGCGCATACACATATATTCCAACGTACTACAGACACGTTATATATTTTACGAACGTACGTTAACATCATAACACTATATTTACCTCATATTTATGAGTATATTCAGGTCTTATATCATATGATATAAGTCATGGTGATGACAAATTTATTACGACACGTTCAAAGGTTCTAAACCAAAAATTGTCGTATCGGGTGAATACAGATTCTTCGCCAAAATGTCACGTACTTGCCATATATAGATGGCCAGCCCCTACACTTCAAGAATGGCCACAAATTTCGTGGCTCACATGGTATATACAGCCATAAAATTATTCCATATTGGCGCACAACAAATCACTCCAAATTAAGACCAAATTGTGGAGATTTCAAATTCAATTTTTAAGCACATGTAGGCGCCACTTTAATAAGCCATGAGAGCTGAATATTAAAGTTTAATTTATGTATATTATGTGTAACATAATATATATAACATGTGCAAGAATTTGGAATTTAATCGGAGAAAAATCGGGGTAATCGACAAACGTCGCAAATTCGGTTTTCTACGAACACGACACATGGAACGTTTTTGGCATGACATATAACATGTATCTAGACACTTTTTACATACTATATACATTCTAAAGTGTTCTAGAAAAATCAATTAAGGGCGGATTGGAATATACCATATGTGTATAATTATATGTGCATTATTTGACAAAGTTTACCAAAAGAAAATTTAGCACATGTGCAGGAATTTCGCACACCATTTCAGCTTTGTTGGAGCCTAGATGGAGCTTATTTGGCACTTTAATTGGTGAAAAATAAGCCACAAATGATGTGTGACTTTGAAGAGGGCAACACACAAGGAAAGATTTCAAAATACAACACATGCTGAAAATTTTCAGCACATGTGAATAGTGGCCGAATTTGCTATTCGTTTGTCCTTAATTTGCATCCCAAAATTGAAGGGATTCAATGGTGACTATTTGGTAGTGTTTTGAATTCTAATTGGCACATGTTTTAAGTGATATTTTCAGATTTATCTAGTCATCAAATGATGACAACTTCCATCCAATCAATGAGTGCTAAGTAAGCAAGGGCTTAATGATCATCCAATGAGGGTTCGCCAACTAAGTAAGGAAATGTCACAATGATGCAATATACTCTTCCAAGGACTTAAAAGATAATTTTCAAGAGGAAGAAAAGGCTTAAGGGGGCGGCACCAATGTTGATAAAAAGAGAAGAAGTAGTGCAAAATACAAGAGAAGTCTTGCAAATTCAAGTGCTCAAAATGTTTTCATCATCTTCTTCTTCTACACTTCTTTCTTTCTTCTCTCTTAAAGCCTATTGTATTCATATTCATACATCTTGAATAGGATTCATATATACCACCATATACTCTATATTGTTGTAAAAGATTGATCAAGGTGTGATTAATCTTGCATTCGCTAGGTGGTGGTGTCCGTGATTGTTGTAATCACTTACAAGGTTTGTAAAGGGTTGGAGTTGGTGTGTAACTCCATCAACCCTGTGTGGTAAGGTGTTGTTTGTTGTTTTGTGATCAGTGATAACCGAGGAAGGTGTCTTCGAAGACTGGAGCAGGTTGATTTAACCGAACCAGTATAAAATTCCTTGTGTTCTTTACTTTTTAGCACTTACTTTCATTTTCCAGCACAGTGCATCATTTTTGTCACGTTCTTAAAAATAGTAAACAAATTTTAAATATCACAAAACTTTTAAGAAACATAGTCACACGTCTTAAGGTTCTTTTGGCGCAAGCTGCAACCCTTTTGGACAAGGACAAGTCATCCAAACGTTAAACGTTCTGAGACTAGTGCAGTCTGATTTTCAGGCTTGCAAAGGTTGAGACTATGAACGTATTTGACTAACTTCCCAAAAGAAGTTTTCAAAACTGTTTAAACCCAATTAAATAAACATAATAAGGGGTTTTTCATTAAATTTTCAGAGCATTTGGAGTCACGGTTTGATTGGAATAAAATTTTCAAATCAGACTACCGTTTCTGGCAGATTTGCGCAATCTGACCACCAACGATGTTTTAAGGGGTTATAAGTTGAATTTTAATCTGAAATTTTTAGGAGATACTCAGAACATCTGATACTAAGATCTCTCAAAATTTTAGAATTTTTGAAGACCTAAAACCTAGTTTTCAAAACATTTCAAAACAGGTCCTAAAAACAGAAACCGTTTTCAGAAGTTGTGTTTTTGGTTTAAAACAATTTTAAAAACCACATTTTCCGCACCCACTATTCAACTCCCCCTTCTAGTGGTGCCTTGCAGATCCTACAAGTGCTATCAGAGCGCAGGAACACTCACAACAAGAAGATCCAACGATCTAAGTGAGATGGTAACTACTAGCTATAACACCGTGCAAGAAGGAATGTCAACCATAAGGCCTCCTCTTTTCGACGGTGAGTCTTTTATTCACTGTAGATGGAGTCACACTAGAGGTTGTTAAGCCTAAACAAGAGTATACTAGTGATGATAAAAAGAGACTAAGTATGAACGCTAGAGCCATGCAATTGATTTTAAATGGGCTAAGTAAAAGTGAATCTAGCTATGTGTCAAATTGCTCTAGTGCTCAAGAAATATGGAGAATTCTTGAGATGAAACACGAAGGGACTAGTCAAGTGAAAGAGTCCAAAATTAACATGCTTATGTCCACGCTTGAGTCATTTAAATTATTGCCAAATGAGTCTATTGTTGATATAGATCTACGCTTGACTAACATTTACAATTCTCTTGAGTCTCTTGGCAAAGCCATCTCTATGCAGGAAAAGGTCCAAAAGGTATTACGAAGCCTACCATCCGAATGGGATCCTAAAGTTACGGCTATAGAGGAGAGCAAAGAAACCAAATCAATTAAAATGGACGAACTAATTGGATCACTTAAGGTATATGAAAACAAAATCACTTTAAGAAATTCCGAGTATATTTCAAAAAATGATAAGGCTATAGCATTTAAATCAAATGAATACGTCATAGATGATAGTGACACAGATTCCGATGATGAGGATTTAATCACGATGGCTAAAAGATTAAGAAAAATCTTGAGAAAGTCGATTAAAAATAAACATAAGTCTACTTCATCTAAGGATCATCAATGTATACTTGTATAATTAATTGTTTTTTTGCTTTATTCTTTAATAAACAAAGTGGTGTCAACTTTATCCCTTGAGAATCCATTATTTAGAAGAAAGGTATTTAACCTCTCGTACCAAGCTCTTGGAGCTTGTTTAAGGCCATAAAGAGCATTTTTAAGTTTGAATACATGATGCGGTAAGTCATGACATTCAAACCCAGGAGGTTGTGCAGCATACACCTCTTTTTGAATAACACCATTCAAAAAGATGAATTTAACATCCATTTGGCAAAGTTTAAAATCTTTATACAAGCATATCCTAACAACATTCTAATGGCCTCAAGCCGTGCTACGGGTGCAAAAGTCTCATCAAAATCAATACATTCTTCTTGACGGTATCCTTGAGTAACTAGTCTAGCTTTGTTTCTAGTGTCATTTTCTTGATCATCCATCTTGTTACGAAATACCCATTTCGTACCAATAATGGGATGATCAAGTGGTTTGGGAACTAACTCCCAAACATTACTTCTTTCAAATGGGTTTAATTCTTCTTACATTGGCAAGATCCAATTTTTAACAAGAAGTGCATCTTTAATATTCTTTGGTTCTATGAGAGAAACAAATGCGTTCTCTTGATATTGCTTTCGTGTAGTGATACCTCTATTTAAATCACCTATGACCAACTTGTGTGGGTGAGAGCTTTTATGCTTGAATGATCTAAAAAGGTTGGAGACATCTCCTCCAACTTTTTCGTGATCGCTTTCCGAAATGGACAAATCATCACAATTTAAGTGATCATCATTTTCCGGAATATAAGATACATTTTCAGCATTTTGTGTATCAACATGATGAGTGTGTGAAGTAATTCTATTTGAATCACTAAGTTCATGAACACTTGGTGGAGGAGTACTTTCAAGAGATTCTACTCTTCAGTCAATGAAGATGTTTCTATTTGGAGACTTATCAACAATTTCTTGTTGATGAGCAACCGTTGGAATGTTTTCTAGGATTTCTTCTTAAGGAGCAACAACTTCATTTTCTTCACAATCCTTATTAAGTTTAGGTTTGTCACTAAGCAAACTTAACATAGATTGATTCTTCCACCTTTTGACTCCTTTTGTTGAAAACACGAAATGCTTTACTATTTGAGACATAATCTAAAAAGATACCTTCATCCACTTTAAGGTCAAGTTTGTCCAAAGTGTCCTTAGTGTTAAGTATGAAACACTTACACCCAAACATTTTGAAATACCCAATATTGGTAACTTTACCATTCTGAAGCTCATAAGGTGTCACATTTAGATAAGGTCTCAAATATGCACGATTGATCACATGACAAGTGGCATTTACCGCTTCGGCCCAAAAATACTTGGGCAACCCGAACTCATTTAACATTGCCTTACACATTTCTTGTAGAGTTCTATTCTTTCGTTTGGCTATATCATTTTGTTGTGGAGTTCTTGGAGTCAAAAGGTTATGTGTGTATCCTTTGGATTCACATAACCTTTCAAACTCTCCATCAAACTCACCACCACGATCACTTCGCATGGCTTTAATAGTGTCACCCATGTGATTTTTCAATCGTCTGCTCAGATTTATAAATTCACTACATGCATCATTTTTCTTTGCAAGAAACATCGCCCATGCATAATGAGTATAGTCATCTACTACCACGAATGTATAATGTTTACCACCCAAACTTTTTGTTCCAACATCCCCACACAAATCCATATGTAGTAATTGTAGGGGTTTGGAGGTGGATATATTTGTTTTTGGTTTAAAGCTTGTTTTCACAAGATTTGCCTTTTGACAAATGTCACATAAGTCTTTGTTTTCGAAACTCATTTTTGAAAGGCCTCGGACCTTATTGTTTTCACAAATAAATTTAAATGTTTTGAAACATACGTGTCGAAGACGTCTATGCTATAGTTGCGTCAAATCATTCTTGGCAACTAGGCTAGATATATTTCGTGAAATCAAATCATTAATGCTAAGTTTGTAAATATTTTTGAATCTCAAAGCCTCAAATAAAATAATGTTATTCTTTTTCATAATGCACTTTGTTTTCAAAAACGTAACTTCATAATTAGCATCACATAGTTGACTGACACTTATCAAGTTCAACAACATATATAGAACGTCACTAAGAGAGAAGGAATTGTTACCCATAATACGTCACCCTAGAACATCACTAAGAGAAAAGGAATTGTTACCCATAATACCATGTCTTTTGATTTGTCCTTTGCTACCTCCAAAGTGGACAACTCCTCCATCTTGCATAGTGAGTCTATGGAATAGCCGTTTGTCTTCCGCCATATGGTTGGAACACCCACTGTCCATGACCCATTTGACCTTCTTGTCTTCTCTTTCTCTATTTAGCGCTAGTGCCTACAAAAGAACCATGTGACATTGGTACCCTTTTTATTTGGGCCCTTGAAGGTTAGTTACCTTCACTACGCCTTTGGGCACCCACATAAGATTTTTATTATTCTTAGCTATACACACTTTTCTACATGATCCTTCTTATTACAATAGAAACATGTAGGAATGTGTGTGTGTGGTTAGGAATGTTTATCATGCTTGTGCATTGGCACATTCTATGGCTCCCATTTTGGGATGACATTGTTAGGTCTGAAATACACTCTAGAGGGGGGGTGAATAGAGTGTTTGGCTCTTTTACGGAATTTTCTCATTTGGCTCAACTCAAAAGATATTCAAAATCAGAGCAAGAATGGGAGATGAGAAATAATGAATGAGTACACCGGATATAGAGTGGTTCGAATCGTAAATGATTCTACTCCACTACCACTTTGTTTCCAAAGTGGATTTTCAACAACTACTCTTCTTATTATGAACAATAAGAACAACCACAGCAACATTTACACTAACACTTTAGTGTAAGCAACAACAACAGCAACTTCTTGCACAAAACACACTTGTGCAACTATAGCAACTACAGCTCTTAGCAAGAACAACTTCTTGCTTGCTCACAACTTCAACAAAAGTTCCCTCAAGAACTTCTCACAGTGGGTTGAAGAAATATAGTAAGGTTCACACTTTCTCACAAGTCTAAGCACAAGCAAGAGATCAAATATTTATGGTTCCTCTTGTGCTTGACTCACTTTCTCTCAATATACAACAATGAAGAGCAAAGAAAAGCTAAACAAGCTTCAAGCAAATTTACAAGTATGAGAGAACTATACAACAATGAAAGATGAAGCTAGATGATGTTGAAAGTGTGTAATTGCTTCATCCAAGCCTCTTCTATTTATAGATAAAGTTGACCACGTTTTTGAGGTTCTCCACCAAGTTTTCATCTTCAAAAATGTCAAGATAGTGTCCAAATAGTCTTTAGCCACCCTATGGAATGATTTGATCTTGAATAGCCACCCTATATAATCTTAGACATGGTTAAAATAGTCAATGAAGCATGTAGTATGTTGGGTTAAAGTCCACAAGAAATTTGAGCAAGATTGGAGAGAGAAAATATCATAGATCTCCCTTGAATTTTGTTCCAACGTTTAAACATTTTTGACTTCTGGAGACGTCGATCGATCTACGTGCCAGAGCTGAGAGATCGACGTCTCTCAGAATGACGTCGATCGATCGACGTCTGCCTAGCTGAGAGATCGGCGTCTCTCAGAATGACGTCGATCGATCGACGTCTCCTAGGCTAAGAGATCGACGTCTTTCAGAATGACGTCGATCGATCGACGTACCCTCAGCTGAGAGATCGACGTCTCTCAGATGTATGTCGATCGATCGACATACCTTTAGCTGAGAGATCGACGTCTCTCAGTTGTACGTCGATCGATCGCCGTATGCCTGACTGAGAGATCGATGTCTCTCCGATATACGTCGATCGATCCACGTCTCTTGGCTGAGAGTTTTACGTGGATCTAAGAGCTCAAACATTTACCAAGCTTCACATGGATCGATCCATGTGCCTCCTGAGGGGCTGATGTATACTTCAACGGATCCATGAGAGATTTACGTCTCGCAATATGTTTTTCTCAATTTGCTTCAATCTCAAGGTGTGAAATTCCATCTTAGTCCTTTTAAAACATCTTTTTATATCATCAAAACATTTTATAATCTAACAATCTCCCCCTTTTGATGATTTCAAAACCAAGATTATAAAAGATGTTTTTGCTTCATTTTAACTGTTTGAATATTTCAAACTTGAAAAATATCAATCTCCACCTAAGTATATGCACTTTATACCTTCCGTAGTAATCAAATGTGAACAAGATTTTACAACTCCAATCCAAATACTCTTCTTTAAAAATTTGCTCCCCCTCAACCAAACGTGTATCAACAACTCAACTTTCTCAAACATGCATCAATAACTCTTCATGCTCATTTTCATTTTACCAGCAATTAACAAAGATTCCAATTTCCAAACTTAACTATTTTACCAGCTACCAAAAATTATTTCATCAAACAATCTCATCATGCAATAAACCATTTTAACAAATAAGCTACTTAAGCAACAATAGCTACTAATAATAGACATTTTCTCCCCCTTTTTGAAAGCATAAAAAAAACAATAAGCAAAAATACTTCATTAAATTCAAAGGCACATCCAAGTTTTACAACTAACAAGACATACTAAGCTAGAGCAAGAAGCAAGCTAAACAAACAACCTAGTCTTCATCTGAAGAGAACGTGATTCCAGGAATGCACGCTTTCATTTTTTCCTTGAGCTTGGCAAATCTTTATTCATGCATGGACACTTTGCCTTTTAGCTCACCAACCTCCTGCTGAAGACTAGTAACTTGAGCTTGAAGTTCAGGGACATTTGAGCTCAAGCCAGTAGGTGCTTCTTGAGTATCTGTTTCCGGAATGGGTGCCTCATCTGGAAATTCTTCGTCTTCTCTTCCTTCCTCCTCTTGTTCTCTCCTCATTGCTTGTTTTCTAGACTTCAGTATTTGTTGGATATTGACTTTATCATAGAAGTCCTTGTGCGTTATGTTGTCAACATCCGTGTCATCTAAATGAATACCCGACTTCACAAGCATCCTATAAATAAGGTTACTATAGGGAAGGGCCTTGTTTTGTTTGGTTGCGGCTTCGACAACATTTGTCATGAAAAGCTCCCCAAAGTTAACTTTTTCACGGTTGGCTATTCTGAATGCTATGTAAAAATCTAGGTTACTTGGCAATTTGGCGGATTTACCATTTATACAGAATGTAACAATGGCAAGAAGTGTACGATAAACTAAGGGCATATCATTTTAATTTTTACTGGGATGGAAGCCTAAGAATGACTTCACTTCATCTTCAGATACTTTCCACTTAGCTGCATCCCACTTCCACGCATCAAACTCAAAGTACCCTTCGTTGGTTACACCAATCAAGTCACAAATTTTTTCAACTTTCCACTTAATATGATGTCCATCAATAACGGAATGTAGAGCTAAAGGAAGGCCATTTATGTATTCAATGCATAAATTTGCATAAAAGAGTCGAGTATACCTAGCGGATATTTTTGACATCTCATTCTCATTCCATATACTCCTCTATTCTTGAACATCTAACCACTCAATGATAGGGCTTAGCTCATTATTGCTTAGAATATCATTTATTCTAAGCAATTTGAGTGGGATGGTGGCTCTTTCATCATCTTCCCATTTATCATATAAAATTTGAGAATGTCTAGTTATATACCTTACTTGCCCCGGGGCTAGGGGTTCCATCAAAGCTTCCTTGGCATCTTTGGCTTTGATCCAAAGGAATTTGGAGAGAGTTAGCCCACTTCTAATCCCAGCAAGAAGGCACCCTTCACTCATATCCATAGACTGTCTCATTCTAGGTTGAGAAGATTGTCCTTGAGAAGGGTTGCTTGACCCTTCTCCTCCACCCCCAGAGGATCTTGGCCTATTGGTTGTGTTTTTGCTCCTTGAAGAAATTTTTGAGATATTTAGGGCTTGAGAGATTTAGAATCTTAGGTTAAAATGGAGGAATTCAGGAGATGAACTCAAGAATCAAGAGCAGAGATGAGTTAAATCTTGATTTAGAGATGAAATTGAAGAGAGAAATGATTTTAGAGAAGAGGGGGCGGAGCTTTCTTAGGGTTTTGGCCGCAGGTTGAAGGTTGGAATGAAGAAGGGTTGCGTTTTTGAGAGATTTTATACCTGCTGAAATTGACGACGTCGATCGATCGATGTCTGAGTTTGACGTACGTCGATCGATCAATGTTAGAGATCGACGTATGTCGATCTCTTGTTTTAATACGTCGATCGATCGACTTATACTAATTTTTGAGATTTTCAATTTTATCCCTCTAACTAATGTTTATCATCCCTACTCTTGTTCTAATAGACTCAAATGTCTCAGCGGGAAGAGATTTTGTGAATATATCCGCTAGTTGGTCATTTGTTGGGACAAATTCAACGCATACCAATCCTTTTTGAATGCAAACCCTTATGAAGTGATGCCTCACTTATATATGTTTGGTCCTGCTATGATGTACTGGATTTTGCGCTATACTTATGGCTGAGGTATTGTCACATAGGATGGGAACTTTATTAAACTTGACATTATAATCGTTCAAAGTATTGATCATCCAAAGTAGTTGTGCACAACACGAAGCGGCCGATACATATTCGGATTCCGCCGTTGAAAGTGACACACTATTTTGTTTCTTGGAGAACCAAAAAACTAAGCAATCTCCAAGGAATTGACACGTCCCGGAGGTGCTTTTTCTATCAACAAGATTTCTGGCATAGTCGGAGTCACTATACCCTCTTAAATCAAAACATCTATTTTTGGGATAAAACAATTCAAAGTTCAAGGTTCCTTTCAAATACCTAAAGATATGTTTAATAGCAACTAAATGTGATTCCTTAGGCATACTTTGAAATCTAGCACATAAGCACACAACATGCAAAATATCCGGCCTACTAGAGGTTAAATAAAGTAAACTGCCAATCATACCCCTATATTTGGTTACCTCAACCGGCTTTCCTTTTTCGTCTTTGTCAAGCTTTGTACTTGTGCTCATCGGAGTGCTCACACTTCTTCCATCCTCGAATTTGTACTTCTTGAGCAAATCCTTTGTATACTTTGTTTGAGATATGTACATTCCATCTTGAGTTTGCTTAATTTATAGACCAAGAAAGTAGTTGAGTTCACCCATCATGCTCATTTCAAATTCTCCTTCCATCAATTTTGCAAAATGCTCACAAAGAGAATCATTAGTAGCACCAAATATGATATCATCCGCATAAATTTGAACAAGCAATTGATGGTTTCCTTGTTCTTTAATAAAAAGAGTAGTGTCGACTTTTCCTCTTGAAAACTCATTCTCAAGTAGGAAGTTACTTAATCTATCATACCAAGCCCTAGGAGCTTGTTTAAGTCCATAAAGGGCCTTTTTGAGTTTAAAAACATGATTTGGATAATCATGATTTTCAAACCCCGGTGGTTGAGCTACATAGACCTCTTCTTGAATTATTCCATTCAAGAATGCGGATTTCACATCAATTTGATATAGTTTGAAATCCTTATAGCATGCATATGCTAATAGCATCCTAATAGCTTCTAACCTAGCTACGGGGGCAAAGGTCTCATCATAGTCTATGCCTTCCTCTTGCCTATAGCCTTGGACTACTAACCTAGCTTTGTTTCTAGTGATGTTTCCTTTATCATCTATTTTGTTTCTAAATACCCATTTAGTGCCAATTATGGGATGATCACTAGGTTTAGCAACTAATTCCCAAACATCACTTCTTTCAAATTGATTTAATTCTTCTTGCACAGCTAATACCCAATCTTCATCATTTATTGCCTCCTTCATATTTTTAGGCTCAACTTGTGAAATGAAGGCATTTTCATTGAATTTTCTCCTAGTCATCATGCCTTGGCTAGTTTCACCTAATATCAACTCTTTAGGGTGATCTTTCCTATACTTATATGAATCCGGTAAATTTGAGGTATCTCCTCCTACTTCTTCATCTTCAACCTTAGGTTCAAGGGGATCAATCCTAAGGTCAATAACAATATTACCTTTTGGATTCTCAAATTTCTCTATATGGCTTACTTCAATTATTTCATCATCATCATCATCATTAATGTTTGATTTATCCTCATTGAGTTCACTAAACTTGACATGAATTGATTCTTCAACTTTCATGCTTCTTTTATTATATATTCTAAATGCCTTGCTATTTTGAGCATAACCCATAAAGATTCCTTCATCCGCTTTGAAGTCAAGTTTATCCAAGTTATCTTTGGTGTTAAGTATAAAGCACTTACAACCAAATACCTTGAAATAACCAATATTTGGTACTCTACCTTTCCAAACCTCATAAGGAGTCTTATTGAGAAATGGTCTCAAATAAACTCTATTGATCACATGACAAGCAGTAATTACCGCTTCGGGCCAAAAATATTTGGGTAGCTCAAATTTGTTTAGCATGGCTCTACTCATTTCTTGAAGTGTTCTATTCTTCCTTTCCGCAATAGCATTTTGTTGAGGGGTTCTTGGAGCTGAGAAATTGTGTTCATACCCTTTGGATACACAAAATTCTTGAAATTCTCCATCAAACTCACCACCTCTATCACTTCTAATTTCCTTAATTGTGTCCTCTCTTTGATTTTCTAATCTCTTACAAAGCTTTATAAATTCTTGGCATGCATCATTCATTTAGCTAATAACATTACCCAAGTGTACCTAGAGAAGTCATCTACCACCACAAAGGTGTAATGTTTTCCACTTAGACTTGCCGTACCAATATCCCCATACAAATCCATATGAAGCAATTGTAGAGGTTTGGTGGTGGAGATTTCACTTTTGGGCTTGAAACTTGTTTTAACAAGTTTTGCCTTTTGACAAGTGTCACATAAGCCATGGTTTTCGAAATTTAATTTTAGAAGACCTTGGACTTTTTCATTTTTGCAAATCTCTTTGAAATTTTTAAAACTAATATGTCCAAGTCGTCTATGCCATAGTTGAGTCAAATCATTTTTGGCAACTAGGCAAGAAACATTTTGTGATATCAAATCATGTGTGCTAAATTTGTAAACATCATTTTTACGTATAGCCTCAAAAACAATCTTATCATTCTTTTTCACAACACATTTTCTTTTCACAAATTCAATTTGAAAATTAGCATCACATAGTTGGCTAACACTTATCAAATTATACTTAAGCCCTTCTACATATAATACATTATTAATAGTAAAAGAAGAGTTACCAATTTCTCCATGTCCAAGGATTTTGGCTCTCTCATTGCCAAAATGCACCGTTCCACCATCTTGGAGCTTGAGCTTGGTGAACAACGTTTTTTCTCCAGTCATGTGCGTTGAACATCCGCTGTCCATAAGCCATTTGGTTCCTTCTTCTTTGGCTACACCATTTATCTTGAGATCCTACAAAACCAAAAGATGTATGCATTGGTACCCTTTGAAGGTTGGGTCCTTTAGGGTTAGTTTGTCGACCCTTAGGCTTCCAAACATACGTGCTTCCAAATCTAGCTCCACATGCTTTCTTCACATGTCCTAGTTTATTGCAATGAAAACAAGTGGATACATGCTTTGGTTTAGAAGGTGATGAATTTTGTTGTGTTTTTCTATTATTTGGCCTTTTCTTTAAGGAATTAGGTTTAACAGAAGAAAATGATGAATTAAATCCTAAACCGGATTTATCATTTCCAATTCTTTGATTTCAAAGTAGTATGTCTAAATTGTTTTTACCATTTGTTAGTCTTTGTAAGTCTAACTTTAGTTTCTCACATTCTTTTCTAATTTCTACATTTTCAAGAGCTACGGTTTTATGCATGGTGAGTATGATGTCATGCTCTTGAAACATCAAAATATTCTTGTCATGCAAGCTCTTATTTTCTAAGATGCATTTCTTGAAATCTTTCTTCAAATGCTTATATTTTAAATTCAATTTTTCAAAGTCATCTTGCAAATATCCTATTTCATCATGCAAATTTGAAGGGTTAGAATTTACCTCAAGATCATCTTCAATTGCCATAAGACAAGTATGTTGAATCTTTGGATTGTCAACTATTGTAACAAGTCCAACACCTTGATCTTCACTCTCTTCTCCTTCCGATTCCGAAAGGAGATCATCCCACGTGGTTACCTCCGCATTGAGGGCTTTCTTCTTTTGAGGAAAGACCATCTTTTCTTGCTTTTGTGGCTCTTTTACGTGGCAATCGGCAATGAAATGACCGGGTCGACCACATCTATAGCAATTTTCACTTGCTTCCTTTTCTTTAGATGGTATTTTGAAAAACTTTCTAGCTTGAGCTTTGTTTCTAGTTGCCATTCTTCTAAATTTTCTTACTAGAAGAGCAACTTCCTCATCCGGTTCATCGGACTCTACCACCAATCCTTTGTGTGATGTTTGTGTGAGCTTGATAGAGTTCATCCTATTTTGTTCATCAATAAGAATTTCATGAGTAAGAAGATTACCGGATAGCTCATCAAGGGTAAGAGTCTTGAGATTCTTTGATTCGGTGATGGCGGTAACTTTGGGTGTCCATTCTCTTGGCAAGGAGTTGAGCAGCTTTTAAACAAGGTCTTCATTTGAGATTTTCTTGTCCACCATAGAGAGTTGATTCACTATTCATGTGAATCGATCGATTGTCTCCTCAATCTTTTCACCGCTCTTCATTCCGAACATCTCATATTCCTTCATGAGCATGAGTCTTTTGGCCATTCTTACTTGCTCAGTTCCTTCATGTATCATTTCAAGCCTTTTCCATGCCTCATGGGCTGTTTCAAGACCTTGATGTCTTATGAGCTCGGTGGTGGTGAGAGCACTTGAGAGAATATCAAATGTTTTGCCATTAATGGCAAATTTCATCTTTTTTTCATCGGTGTAGTCATCCTCATCTTTGAACATTGATTCTCCTTTTGAGTTGGTAGTCATAGGAACTTCAATTCCTTTCACAACGGCTCTCTATATATCAAATCTACAGCCTTTCAAATGATTGATCATTCGAAATTTTCACAAAGAATAATTATGGGCATCAAACATAGGTGCTTGAGTGTTTGATCCGGAAAATAGTGCAGTAGGCTTAGGAGATGAAGTGTGAGATGAAGAGGTTGAGGTTGAGGTTGTCGTTGCAATGATCTTTAACTTTGCTACTTGCAAAGATAGGCCAAGCAATCAAGGTTAGGCTCTGATACCAATTGTTAGGTCCGAAATACACTCTAGAGGGGGGTGTGAATAAAGTGTTTGCCTCTTTTGCGGAATTTTCTCATTTGGTTCAACTCAAAAAGATATTCAAAATCCGAGCAAGAATAGGAGATGAGAAATAATGAATGGGTATAGAGTGGTTTGAATCGTAAATGATTCTACTCCACTACCCACTTTGTTTCCAAAGTGGATTTTTCAACAACTACTCTTCTTATTATGAACAATAAGAACAACCACAGCAACACTTACACTAACACTTTAGTGTAAGCAACAACAACAGCAACTTCTTGCACAAAACACACTTGTGCAACTATAGCAACTACAGCTCTTAGCAAGAACAACTTCTTGCTTGCTCACAACTTCAACAAAAGTTCCCTCAAGAACTTCTCACAGTGGGTTGAAGAAATATAGTAAGGTTCACACTTTCTCACAAGTCTAAGCACAAGCAAGAGATCAAATATTTATGGTTCCTCTTGTGCTTGACTCACTTTCTCTCAATATACAACAATGAAGAGCAAAGAAAAGCTAAACAAGCTTTAAGCAAATTTACAAGTATGAGAGAACTATACAACAATGAAAGATGAAGCTAGATGATGTTGAAAGTGTGTAATTGCTTCATCCAAGCCTCTTCTATTTATAGATAACGTTGACCACGTTTTTGAGGTTCTCCACAAAGTCTTCATCTTCAAAAATGTCAAGATAGTGTCCCATGGTTAAAATAGTCAAGGAAGCATGTAGTATGTTGGTTAAAGTCCACAAGAAATTTGAGCAAGATTGGAGAGAGAAAATATCATAGATCTCCCTTGGATTTTGTTCCAATGTTTAAAAATTTTTGACTTCTGGAGACGTCGATCGATCTACGTGCCAGAGCTGAGAGATCGACGTCTCTCAGAATGACGTCGATCGATCGACGTCTGCCTAGCTGAGAGATCAACGTCTCTCAGAATGACGCCGATCGATCGACGTCTCCTAGGCTGACGTACCCTTAGCTGAGAGATCGACGTCTCTCAGATGTATGTCGATTGATCGACATACCTTTAGTTGAGAGATCGACGTCTCTCAGTTGTACGTCGATCGATCGACGTATGCCTGACTGAGAGATCGATGTCTCTCAGATATACGTCGATCGATCCACGTCTCTTGGCTGAGAGTTTGACGTGGATCTGAGAGCTCAAACATTTTCCAAGCTTCACATGGATCGATCCATATGCCTCCTGAGGGGCTGATATATGCTTCAACCGGTCTATGAGAGATTTACGTCTCGCAATATGTTTTTCTTAATTTGCTTCAAAATCAAGGTGTGAAATTCCATCTTAGTCCTTTTAAAACATCTTTTTATATCATCAAAACATTTTATAATATAACAGACATTCCTTGAGATCAAGAAAGAGTTATTTTTCACGGATTCAACAAAAGGTTTGGCACCTTTGTTGACTTTGCCTTATTCTTAGGCATGTGTCTTTGCTTCTTCAAGGAGGCTTTAGACTCCTTGATAAGTGATGCTTGTTCCTTTGATTTTCCCTTCTTAGATGCATACATGATACTAGGTTTAATTTTAGCCTTCATGATCAATGTAGATGCATCTTTTAACTATCTCAACCTTTTTAGCACTTTCCTTTAGAGAATTTTTCTTTTTCCCAAGGGTTTTGCTAGAAATGCATGATTTTATCAAATCATGCTTCTCTTCTAGTGCAAACACATGCATAGTTAATTAGATGTCATGCTCAAGTTGTAATGAAATGTGATTTTCTAACGTGTCATTATACTCATGTATGCATGCTTTAAAGTCCTTTTTGGTACGTTTGCATTTCATTTCTAACAAATCATTTTCTTGCACTAAATCATCCATTTCATCTTGTAATCTATAATGTGAGGATGTAGTGCGTACCTCCATGTCGTCCTCGATGGTCATGAGTGAATGGAATTCCTTGTCAAGATCATCATTGAAAATTTCCGTGAGAGCTAAATTTTAGTTATTTTCATTTTGGCTCTCGGATCTGGTTAAGACACTCTCCCAATGAGCTACTTTCACTTGCAAAGCCTTCTTCCTTTGGTAGATGGCTTTCTTATCTTTTGGATGCAGGTCTTTCACTCGGCAATCCTTCATGAAGTGATCGTATCTTCCACATTTATAGCATTTATCATCTTGGTCCTTCACCTTGTCTTTATCCTTACAGAATTTTTCATTGATGAACCTTTTGGCTTCATCTTAATTTTTTTTCGAATCTTCGAACAAGAAGTCCAACTTCGTCGTCCGATTCTTCCGATTCGCATGCAAGAGCCTTCGGCGAACTTCTTATAGGATCATTTTTCTCTTGAGCTTCAAGGTGAATCTCATAAGTGATAAGATTACCATAAAGCTCATCCGAAGTGATGGTTTCAAGATCCTTCGACTCCTCAATGGCTGTGACCTTAGTGTTTCATTCTCTTCCTAAACTATTTAGAAGTAATGATTGAGATCCTCTTGTTCTATTTTCTTTCCAACCGTTGTGAGTGGTGAATCTTTGGATGGACTCTTCAATCTTTTCACCTTTGGGGATATTGAAATTGTAGAATTGTTTTATAAGTTGTCTCCTCTTTGCCTTCCTAATTTGAGATGTTCCTTCATGGATCATCTCCAACTTTGTCCAAGCTTCATGGGCGGATTGGACACCTTGTATTTGATCTCTGTCACTTGGTGATAGAGAGCTATTTAAAATAGCAAGAGCATTGCTATTTATTGTAAATTGTAACTCCTCCTCCGGAATAGGATCATCGACATCAAAAGGAATGGTAGAACCTTTTGACACCTCTCTCCAAATACGATATCCACATGAACGAAGGTATGTTTCTATATTAGATTTCCATAGTGGATAGTTTATAGGGTCAAACATAGGAACTTTAATATGTACACTAGAAATAGAAGGGAGTAGTGATTCTTGTCTTTTTCTTCCAGAAGCATCACCACTTGGAGAACTTTCATCTTCAAAACTAAAGGAATACATATTTTAAATAGATCAAATCTTGTTATTTGAACTCAAATATTCAAGATTTCACTCTGATACCAATTGTTAAGTCCCTTAGAACACACTAGAAGGGGGTTGAATAGTGTGTTCACCAAGTATGAATATTTTTCTGGATATTTTCGTGTATGACAACGAATCTATACTTGGGTGTGTTCTTTAAAAAAGAATAAACTTGCGGAAGCATAAAGAACACGAGATATATAGAGGTTCAAGTCAAATGACCCAACTTCTCTACCTTCTTGGTTTTTCACAAGAAGTATTTTGAATGAGGGATTGTTATTTCTTTTGGGGGAACAACAATCAAGGAAAACTTACAAAGTAAGCAACTAGGTCACACGCCTAGACCACAAACAAGAAATGCCAACCCCTTGAAGTATACCCTCCAAAGAACTTCCTTGCTGTAGGATCTGCAAGGCACCACTAGAAGGGGGGGGGTTGAATAGTGGGTGCGGAAAATGTGGTTTTTAAAATTTCTTTAAAATTGAACAATTCAAGTTTTGAAAACAGTTTCTGTTTTCAGGACCAGTTTTAAAACGTTTTGAAAACTAGGTTGCAGGTCTTAAAAAATTCTGAAATTTGAAGAGAACTTATCTCAGATGTTATGAGTGTCTCCTAAAAATTTCAGATTTAAATTCAACCTCTAACTCCTTGAAAATTCATTGGTGGTTAGATTGTGCGAATCTGCCAGAAACGGTAGACTGATTTCAAAAATTAATTCCTATTTGTACGTAACTTCAAATGCTCTGAAATTTTAACCACTAACCCCTTATATGTTATATTTAAATGGGTTGAAACAGTTTTAAAAAATTCTTTTGGGAAGTTAGTCAAATATGATCAAAGTCTCAACCTTTGCAAGCCTGAAAATCAGACTGCACTAGTCTCAGATCTTTGAACGTTTGAATGACTTATACTTGTCCAAAAGAGTTGAAACTTGCGCCAAAAGAACCTTAACACGTGTGGCTATATTTCCTGAAAGTTTCGTAATTTTTGAAATCCGTTTACTATTTTTACGAGCGTGATCAAAAAGGGTAAACAATGCAGTAACTGAAAAGTAAATGCAGAAAGTAAATGGCACCAAGAATTTTTATACTGGTTCGGTTATAAACAACCTACTCCAGTCTTCAAGGAACACCTTCCTTGGTTCACACTAATCACACACATGCAGTACACCTTACCGCAGGGTTGATAGAGTTACACCTTAACTCCAACCATTTACAAAACTTGTATGACAAGTACAATTTGCACGAACACCACCACCTCGCAAGAATGAAGATTGATCACACCTTGATCAATCTTTTACAAAGATATATGAATGGTGGTTTATCTCAAGCCTATTCAAGATTGAAAGATATGAAAACAATAGGCTTTTACAAGAAGAGAGAAAGAAGTGTAGAAAGAAGAAGTAGAAAACGTTTTTGATCTTTGAAACTTGTAAGCCTTGTCTTCTATTTTGTTTGCTCTTCTTTTCTCCCTTTTTTATCACATTGTGGCCGCCCCCTTTTCCTCTTTCCTCTCTTGAAAATTATCTTCTAAGTCCTTCGAAGAGTGTAAGACATCATTGTGACATGGTCTTGCTTACTTGTCATCTTCTCATTGGATGATCATTAATCCTTTGGTTACTTGGCACTTCATGATAGGTTGGATGTTGTCATCATTTTTATGACTTGGAAAATATGAATATATCACTCAAAACATGTGCCAAAATCATCATAAAATAATTTCCATAACATCCAAGATTATTACATAAATTAAGCAAGATAATTTTCTCACAAAAATGTTAAGAAAATCGGCCACACTTAGTCTTGCACATGCTGAAATTTCAGCATGTGTAACATCCACCTCTTATTCAAAATCTTGCCTATTTTGTATTGATTTAATCCAAGAATTCAATCATCATTTAGTGCAAGACATCTTTATCAAATTTTGGAATAAAAATTAAACATTAACAAGGCCACCAAAAACGCCTAGGTACATTATACTCATGCTGAAATTTTCAGCATGTGTGATATTCAAGAATATCACTTTCTTTATTCCATGAAATATTTAAAACACTTTCTTTATTCCATGAAATTGTCTTCTAATTAATCATATGTTTCAAGACACAAAATATAGGCTCATTAAATACACAAAAATCGCCCATAATGCTACACACATGCTGAATTTTCAGCATGTGTCATATATGTGACATAGTTTGAATTGTTACCTTGTATATCTCCTTCCTTTATGTCATCAACATTGCATGCTTTATTCTTGACCAATCAAGAAGCCAACAAGGCTCCACATGTGCTCCATTTTAGCTGTAGTATGCGTGTATAATGTATATACATGTGCTGAAAATTATTTTTGCTAACTTTGTAAAATAATGCACATTTAATAATACACACATGTAATATTTCAATCAGCCCTTAATTTAATTTTCTAGAACACTTTGAGATGTATATCATATGTAAAAAGTGTCTAGATACGTGTCACATGATATACCAAAAACGTTCCATGTGTTGTGTGCGTAGAAAACCGAATTTTCGATATTAATCGATTACTCGATTTTTCTCTAATTTAAATTTCAACTTTTGCACATGTTATATATATTATGTTATACATAATATATATAATATATACTTTAAATCTCAGCACTTGGCTGGTCTAAAGTGGTACCATTAACATGTGACAAAATTAAACTTGGAATCTTCACATTTTGGCCTTAATGTGGAGTAATTTGTGTGTGCCAACATGGAAAGTATTTTTGGCTGAATATTCTATCATGTGCAAGAAATTTTCATTAATTTTTGAAGTATATGGGCTGGGCATTTATTTATGGCAAGTACGTGACACGTTGGCGAAGTTTCGGTATTCGCCCGATACGACAATTTTCGGTTTAGAACCTTTTATCGTGTCGTATTTAATTTGTCATCACCATATCTTATACCATATGATATAAGACCTGAATATACTCATATATATGAGTTAAGTATAGTGGTGTAACGTTAACGTACGTACGTAAAATATATAACGTGTCGGTAGTACGTTGGAATACATGTGTATGTGCCGTTTTCAAAAAATCTGAAAATATATATGATTATATATATAGGCATGTATATATATTAATTTGGGGAGGAGGAGAAAACTTTCCTTCCTTAGCCTTGTTGCCTTTGTGCCTTTTCCAAATGTGGCTTCCTTTAATGAACTACTTAGTTTAATAAACTAAGTACTTCACTTAATGAACTAGTTTAGTTCATTAATGGTGGCACCTGAAAATAGTATAAACACAACAAATGTTTGCCATATGATGTAAGCTTTAACGCTTCATGGCTCGTTAGTCCGACAACATTATATATGGGCTAAATAAGGCAAGTAATAGCAATGTATCATGCATACATGTATATCATGCACGTTTTATCTTATGCTCGTTTTTTGTGCACATTTAAATCATGTATTTGAAAATCATACATGTATATCTTATGCACGTTTTATCTTATGCTCGTTTTTGTGCACATTTAAATCATGTATTTGAAAATCACTCAAACCCCTTTTTCTCTACACTTGCTCCTCAAAGAATTCATGTTCGGAGTATGGTGCACCACAACACCATCAACTAACCATCCAAGGTCTGGATTTCTTCAAACAAGAAGCACCCTTGTTTCTTGACCAACAATCTACATCAAGCCTCTCACAATCTTCAATCAAGAAGAAGACTCTTCTTCTTTGCAAATCACACTCTCATAGATAAAGTAATATCCACAATAATACAACTTTTTTCAGAGTAAAAGCTTGAGAGAAACTTAAGAACTCTTGGTAGAAAGTTGCAGATTGAAGTGAGATTAAAACCCTTGTTTTATCACCACCTTGTAGCCGTTGACAATGTTACAGGAGCCAATAATGGGTTTTGTCTTTTTGTGATGACATGTCTTCATCTTTGGATATCTTCTTTTGGATCGATAAAAACATTTTGAAGAAGCTTCTTATTGAAAACTCAAAGAGGAAAAAGAGCATTCTCCAAAATAAGGGAAGAACCTGTGATGTTACACTAAAAAGGAGGGTACAAATGTCAAGTAAACATTAGAAAACACAGAATAAAACATTTGTAACGTTGGGTCACATGAGGCACCTTATGTGTTCTATGAACAGGCGTTCAATGTGACATGAAGCGTCTAATGTAGGTTTGAACTGGCGTTCATTGTGACATAAAGCGACTTAAGTGAATAAGGAATATTTGTTCAATGTCACATGAAGCACCTATTGTGGGCAACAGAACGCGTTCGAAGTCACATGAAGCACCTGATCTCATCCTTCATACTTGTTCGAAGTAATTCTGAATTTTACCAAAAGTAACTTGATATTCGTGCCCATTTTTGGAGAAAACCGTCCATTGGACTTTGTAACACACATGAAGCGCCTGTTTAGGCGTTCAAAGTATGTTGTTCCACAGCTTGACACATGAGGCGCCTTATCTAGGCGTTCGAAGTGTTCTGGTTTCCAAGTACTTCACATGAAGCGCCTTATCTAGGCGTTCGAAGTGTTCTGATCTCCAGCCACTTCACATCACGCGCCTTTTGCAAGCGTTCGAAGTGTTCTGGTATCCAAACACTTCATAGGAGGCGCCTTATTTAGCGTTCCAAATGTCAATTATTCAAATCATCAAAGCTTATCATATTCTAACACCTTATATTCATACCAACTTTGTAGTAGTTAATAAATATCTATTAAACACTTACTAATCAATTAATATAAGTAGTTGACATATTTAAATGATGAGTGTGGAAAATAGGAGGTCTGCCTCTATTATTGTATTTTTTTAATTGGTTGATAAGTAACTACTAAAATTTATTCATTAAACACTATAAAAAAAATTTATTCTGCCCTTCTTTGGGTGCTTTTTATTAATTTTCTCTCTTTAAGATGTAGCAAATGTTTTTCATTTTATGTAATAACCTACCAGTCAAAGTGTAAGACTGAAAATTCACAATAGTTTAAATCAAGTCTCCTTAACAATTCAGATATTCTGAGTTGGACTAAGAAGCTAGGAGGAGGGAGGCATAACTTTTTAGACGTTAAAGCCAAAAAATTTTGCTGTTCATTTATATTGTTTGAATGTAGTAATAAAGATCAAATTGAACTAAACACAAAACATGAAACTTGTAGACATTTATATAATTTAAAAAACAATTATATAATGTTTATAAGACGATTTTGATGGTAAAAATATATTTTTCACTAGATAAACAACAGTTCCGAAGGCCGCTAAATTCCTAAACTGGGCACCACCTATACTTTGAGTTAGACTTGACGACATGGCTCATGAATGAGACCAATCATCCAAATCTCTAACCTCTTTTACATACACATGTAAACAACCATCATCTATTCAGGTCCTTCTAATCGGATATAATCGTACATTACATTAGAGAACTTATTTGACCCTCTAGCCTGCTTAAGAAAAATTGTATTTCTTCCTTCGACCAAAAAACTATTTGGAACCTCAATACTGTATAACCAATATAATCCATGAATTCCATGTCTGGCAACACTGTTATCATCTCCAATCACGCCTGTTGAAAAATGCGGACTCACTGCATGTTCATCGTTGAACCGAACCTTTCCATACACACACACAATAGTGTTAGTACATAAATTTAATTGTCACATTTAATTATAAGTTGGCTCTAATAACATGAGGAAATAAATAGAGTGACATATATATGTGGCTGCAGAAGATTAAATGTGAAATGCAACAATAAATGACGTTCCCATTACACTAAGATCCCGCGTTTGCGCAGAGTCGAAGAAAAAACCGGACCGTTTAACGATCTAATGTACACAGCTTTACCATATACTTTTGTGGAGGAGGTGAAATGCAACAAATTCACATAACAAACAAACAAAAATGAATTTCCATACTTGTAATTTAGCGGCCCTGGCTGCTGCAAGTGCTAATTGAAGCGTAAAGTTTCCAGAAGTCTTAACTGTCGGAAGATCAAATACAATTTGCCAAGTGGTTGATACGTACGAATTATTTCGCGTCAATCTGCAATGCTTCTCAATAGTCTGTGTTAGAATAGATAAAAAAATATCTATAGAAATGTTTAACAACATATTGGACGCTCAGATTAATCACTTTGAAATACAAAGAACTCTTCTTATCGACATTCAATTTAAGTTACCAACGGTACTTACAACTTGCAGGCATCCTTCAAACGACTCTATACAGATGAATAAAGAATTCATCTACTCAATGACTACTAAAGGATAAGGAATAAATATACTTATACCTACAGATACTATGCTGCTGATGTATACATATGTGTGCGTATTTTACTATTTATACATATATTTCCTGTATATTTCTACAATATCAACTATAAAAGTAGCCAGGTATATATATTTTAGTAAAATGTACCTTGTGACATGAGCAAAGAACCAATCAGTTGTGTAATTGCTAACACCAACAGTATAAACTAGATCATTGTCTGGATACAAATGTGTATAACGGCTCCACAATCCATATTCCCTAAACCTGAAGCCAAAGTTTGTTAAATTGTATTCGTTTGCACACACCAATAGGAATTGAATATAAATCAAATATATATACCTATCCTGCCCTTGTTTGTAAATGTGGACCTTAAACATTGGTTGTGGTCCTGGGATGAAAAATTCCGCAGCTGAGCGGTCTGGAACTCCTATTTCCCATAAAGTTGGTCCGTTTCTTGGAGGCTCGTATACTAAATTGCCCACATTCACCTCTGAACCTGTAAGTTGCAAGGCATTTTTCATACTTAATGAAAACATTTTTATTTATTATTTTAACAAAAAGGTAAATAGGTGAAAATTTATTTCTTCTACTTGGTATATCTTACATATAAAAAAAGCATAAACTCATTGATGCAGTAAGTGCTTTACATAAGAAACCTGGATTTACGATAACATAAGACTCGTATTTATAATCCCCAATTCTTCCAGGCACTGATGCATACAGGCTATAATTCCCTGCTATAACATCCCGAATGATAAAATTCCCATCAGAATCTGCCTCCGTCCAGAATTGATATCCCTGAATATAAATTAAATTGAAAATGAAATCTGACAACCTCAGCTAGAATGCCACCAAAAAAAAAAAAAAAAAAGGTTGCATAAAATGCTGGAATGGAAGTAAACCTTGCTTTCTCTTTGCCATGATCCAGCAGCTCCTGGATTTGCTAATCCCACATCAGCAAACGAGGCTTCCTGGCTTTCGTTACTGACATACCTAATGGACAAGACTTATTTATATCAATTTATGTACAATAAAAATGTTATGTTTAGAAATAAACTTATGGGTACATAGGTATATAAGAATGTACCTATCAAAAACTAATAAACGACCTCTAACAAAACCCCTTTCATTAGCTTTAACGAAAGCTGTAGAATTAGGAAACTCGTATGGCCATTTAGAAGTTTCTTGTAGCATCTGCAAGACATACAAAACCGTTATATTCTGAGCTATAAAATTTTCATTTTTTTTTTAAATACTATTTCTCATTTGTGAATATACAATTCTTTTAGCATCTTCCCAAAGTATGGAAGGGTTAGTCTTGGCTTGTGGGTTGGAGTTGAGATGCACAAAGACAGGACCAAAAACTTTTTTCCATGGTTTTCCATCGTTCAAGTTAATCACTAAATCCTTTCCAGCATAATGGGTACTTGAAAACACCTGCAAATTAACATACACATTTAATAATCTAAAAATAAATACAGGAGTAATTTTGGTAGCTAAATAAATAAAATACTTACGTTGAGCATTATGGGACCAACATGAGAGGTAAGATCTTGTTTGAATGGACCACCATTTTTGAACTCATTGCTTGGGCTAATCATCCAGAAACCTACTGGGGCATCTGATAAGCGCACCCAACCATATACCTTGTTCTCTCTGTTATGACCCGTATAGAAATACTTATCATCCACCTGCATTTCATATATCATGTCAAGTATATTGTTAAAAAAAAAAACCTTACATTTCGTTTGGATGTTAAGATCTAGTCATATGTTACACCAATGTATGTATAGGGAATATAGTCCTACATCGCTCACTTGAAAAAATAAATATGGGTTATATGAGAATGAGGTATTATAGTTTACAAAAAAAAAGACAAGAATGATGTGCCACCACCCATCGCGTTAAAGTTTTGAGTGAATATATGTAACAACTCATGTAAGTCCAAGTTTCAACATAGTATCAGAGCAGTTTTAAAATGTGGATTCACACATTGCCAAGCCCATGGTTGGCCATTTATTATGTCCAGTCACCTAAGTCCAGATGTTCATGCTTGACTTGTGGTTTGTGATTGAGTGCAGGTTCTAAGGCATGTGTGTATGTCAAGTTACGTTGCCACGTGAGGGTGGGTATTGAGAATATAGTCCCACATCGTCCACTTTGAGACAAAAATATGAGTTATATGATAATGAGTTACCACCCCCATTGTCTTAAAATTTGGAGTGGATATGAGTCTCACCTAATGTAAGCTCAAGTTTCGACAGTATAGAATGAATCACCAAATGATATGTTACATAAACTTTTGATGACATTTGGTAGGTGATTAGCTGTTTGATATAAAGCTTAAAATTTCACCAGTATATGGGAAGGGTATGAGGAGGGATGATGTTCAACTAGTTATTGAGATTTATTGACTCACATACAACCATTCTAAGATACACCAATCTGTAGTGAAATTTAAGATGTGTATAAAATTTGGATACATGAAGCAATTGCTATCTGCTTTTGCAATTTCATTACTTCAAAGTACTATGCATATCTCAACCCAAAAGTTACGAGGAAAGTTCTATTCACATCTCCCTTTCTAAAAATATAATATATCCTCATCCTATTGGTCCATCTCAAGAGTATCATAAAATAATATTTTCAATCTAAAGTAGTGTTTTCAATACAGTATTTTAACACATTGCCAAAATTAGTGGTCATTAACAACTGATAGACCATAATTAAAACGTCTGTTAGTCAAACAGTCAACGGTTCAACTTCCGTAGCTCAGCACTTAGAAGTACTGCAGTTCAGCAGTTCAGTACCCAAGCATAGCTGTTCAGCCTCGGCTTCACATCAGAAAGGCATCATGATGCCCTTATAACATCGAAGAATATGCCAAGGTTTGCACCTCGACAACAACTTCAGTTTATGTTCAAATGCTGCACTTCGGACCACCTCAGCGGGATAAGGCCAAGTCATACACTTCGGCAAAGCCTAGTCATGCACTTCGGCAAAGTTCAGCTGTATACCACAGCAAAAGAGCCAAGCACGATATTACTTCGTGGGACCCTTAAACAGAGGCGCAATTCAAATATAACGACTACATCTGGTTAATCTTCCTGAACATGCCAAGGTCACATGGCCGGCCTATTAGTCACATCAGTCAGACTACTGACCACATCAGCAGACCTACGACGCTATAGGCTTTTTGCCCTAAGCAAACGTCCTCTCCACAATCCACTATCTACTATCAGAAGCCAAAGGCGAGAAAAATCTATAAAAGCAAGCCAACCAATATCTCAATCCGGAATTCATACATTCATACTCAAAAGCAAATTCATATCTTTTGCTCCTCGGCATACACTGTGAGAAACTCCTAACTCACCCTTTGAATTACAAATCTCAGTAAGATATGGTCCAAACTGACTTGAGCGTCGGAGGGTTTTTCCCGGGGCCAACCCTCCGGGACCTCTGATCTGTGCTTATGTGTGCAGGATATTTGGCGTTATTCCAGCTACGCATTCTCAATCCCAGTTAACAACTCTTCACGTTAACTGACGGACCAAATTTGAGGTCGTCTAGACCCTTGGTGAAGATCCGGCTTCATCATTTGGCGCTAGAAGGAGGGCCCCTTAGTCCCTTAACCCATAAAATAGCTACTCAAAGCTTTTCTAACGATTACTCAGGGCCTTTCTAATTGCCCTTGGAAGCTATTGAGAGAAAGATGAGTAAAAAAGATAGTCAAGGGTCCAAACAACCTATGACATTCAGGAGGAGACAAAGGTCTTCTCAGCAAACTGATCAATGCTCTACGGAGCCGGGAGAATCCTCAACTCCCATCGCCTTCACATATGAAGAGCACAGACGAGCCATTTGCTATGTGGCTCAGAACCCAGAGGTCTTCCAAGCAGTAGTGAGGGAGATGAAGGGGAAGGCCTCTGCAACAAAGTCCAGTGGGTCCCATTCCAATAACTCTCACCCACTGGAGCACATGGAGTATTCTCTCATTCGGCCTTGTTATTGTCCTAGATGACAGGCTGAGTTTATGGGCGAGGCAAGACGGCCAGAACAAAAGTCTAGCCATCAGAGCTTAAAGTGTAATAAAAAAGTTTCCCTGCCTTTCAAGCATGGCAGAAAAGTTGACAATAAGGGTAAAGCACCGTTGCAGGAAAGGTGCTCTGTCAAGATTCGGTTAGGAGGCCGAGGAAAGGAAAGAAACTCTCTGCTGGCTTTAAAAGGCCATGTTCTTTCCTACATGAGGAGAAAATCACTGGCAAAAGAACCCCAGCCCCTGGCTGGACCAATCCACAAAAGAAACCATCGACTGTACTGCCTTTATGATCATGATATTGGTCATGATACAGAAGATTGTAGGCAGCTCGAGCAAGAGATTGGGCGTCTTATTGAGCTGGGTCACCTGCAACGTTTTTATAATCCAAGGTCTAGGATCCACAATAGGCTAGACTTTGGTGGACCTCCTCCAGATAAAAGTTGTAAACCTGGGCCTCATCAAGGTTTTCTAAGTGATAAGGATTCAGATCCTGATGAAAGGGGGTTACGGGTTCCTGAGCACATAAGGCTGTTATAACAGCAACCATACCTGATCCAATCGAATCATGGTTTATCTCTTATGGGGTTCATCCCATATCTTCTGGCTCAGCCTTATGTTATCCGAGGATCAATTTCTTATATTCAACTGGATTTTCTTATTTGGCATTCAGCCAGGAAAAGTTAAGTCACCTTATGGTGCGCGAAGCAATAATTTATGCCTATCTATCACCCACGGAGAAAGTGGGGGCATATATATCTTTACCCCAGTAGATCTGGGAGGTTGAGCAGGTCTCAACATTATCTTTACCCCAGCAGGTCTGGGAGGTTGAGCAGGTCTCAACATTATCTTTACCCCAGCAGGTCTGGGAGGTTGAGCATGTCTCAGCATTATCTTTACCCCAACAGGTCTGGGAGGTTGAGCAGGTCTCAACATTATCTTTACCCCAGCAGGTCTGGGAGGTTGAGCAGGTCTCAACATTATCTTTACCTCAGCAGGACTGAGAGGTTGAGCAGGTCTCAACAGCGGGATAAGTTCCCTATATCTTCACCTCAGCAGGACTGAGAGGTTGAGCAGGTCTCAACAGCGGGATAAGTTCCCTATATCTTCACCTCAGCAGGTCTGAGAGGTTGAGCAGGTCTCAACAACAGGATAAGTTCCCTATATTTTCACCTCAGCAGGTCTGAGAGATTAAGCAGGTCACAACCACAGGATAAGTTCCCTATATTTTTCACCTCAGCAGGTCTGAAATGTTTAACAGGTCCCAACAGCGGGATGATTCCTATATCTTCGCCCCAGCAGAACTGAGGGATTCAGCAAGTCTCAAATAATGAGACAAGTTTGCCTATATTCTAGCTCAGCAAAGCTAAAAAGGTTGATGAAAAGGGGACAGTTTTTCCCATGTCTTAAAATTCATTAAGACCCAGCAGAGCTGAAGAGCCAAGTGCAAAAGCTGAAGCTTATTACTTCGGCGAAAAGTCAGCATACAAAAGATACTCTTTTGGCAAAGCTGAAGACAAATACTTGCAGACTATCAGCATAGAGCGAATTGAAGACAAGTATTTGCACAAAGCGAATAAAACCTCACAGTGCTAAAGACAAACGCTTGTAACTACGGAAAAAAGAGCAAGTAAAGCTTGCAGAGCTGAGGACAAATATTTACTATTGTGTCAAAGCAAACAAAAACTTCACATGTTGAAGATAAAGGCAGTTAAAGAAACTGGAAGAAACTGAAGAGCAGAAGTTGAGAAAGACGGATTTTCATTGAAGTACAAAATCTATTACAACTACAATTATCTACAGGAAAAATCCTATTCTACTTTCCAGCTTCTTCATTTTCCCTAAGATCAACCCCACTCTGGAACAGAGCCATTTGGTTCTCAAGAAGGTTCCAGCCTTAGGGTTGTACAGCTCGGCAATACAAGGATGGTTCTTGTCTAGGCTAGGGCAGACCTCCGAACAAGCATCAATTGCCCAAGTTTGCCCAACAGCAATTGCTGAGCCTTGAATCTTCAAAAAATTCCTGGTGAAAAGTTCAGACTGTCTGAACTAAGCAATGGTTTTGTTCATCTCCTCAGCCTGAAGTTCAAATTGCTGGAGGATATCAACTTTACTTTTCCTCTCTGCCTCTAGTTACTGGTACAGCTCAGCCCTGCTATTGGACAAAACTTGATCAAAATCACTGATTTCCTTTTGGTAGAATTCCAGTTCAGCCTGAGCCTTGGAAGAAGCTAACTCAGCGCTGGCCAATTCCTCCTTCATCTCAATCACTTGGGATTTAGCATCGACCAGCTTAGCGTCAGAATCCCGCTTCTCAGCTTGAAGTCTGGAATTCTCCTCCATAAATGAGGCCAGTTTGGAATCTGAGTCCCGCTTTACCATCTGAAGATTGGAATTATCTTCCGTAAGTGCAGCAACTTGAGACTTCAAGCTGATCACTTCAGCCTCCAGCCCGGACAACTTTGTGCTATTAGGTTTTGCCACCTCAGCTAACTCATCATAGGCCTTCTTGAGGTGGGCATTGGTCTCAGAGAGTTTGAAGAATCTGGAATGGAGCTCTTCAGCTCGTTTAAGAATGTTAAATTCTTGGACCCGGTACTGCAAAAGTCAAACTGGTTAAGGAAGAACATGAAGGGTCAAGTTGAAAGATGGAAAGCAGAAGGAAATCATACTAGGGCCATTACTGGCGAATAAGTTGAAGGTAGTACTCCAGTCCAGACTATCATACATCTGCCAATCCTTAGGAAGTATTGACACTTCTGTCATTTTTCTAGCTATTCCAGGATCTCTGGCAGAATTGTTGAAACTGAACTCCAACGTATGTTTGCCCCGTCGAGGTCGGGGAGAGGGATCCCCCTCCGTGGTATTCCTCGCAGAGGATCCCCCTTTAGGAGCGCTTTTCCTGGAAGGCTCCCCTTCAAGATTATTTCCTTTGGGAGGCTCTCCCTCCACCTCAAATGGCCCTTCCCTGGAAGCATTTACCTCGGGGGCTTCTCTTGAAAAATCGAAGGTAGGCATAGCCTCATCAATAACCCAACCTGGGGGAGGAGCATTCTCCTCTTCAGCAGCAGGAGATGAAGTAATGGAAATGGGGGCATCAATTCCCCCTCTCCCGTCCTCAAGATGAGCTGAGGTTGAAGCACGAACCTGAGCTTCGTCTTGGGGAGGATTATCAGAGGTCTCAACTGAAAGGGAAGAATATTCAAATAATTACAATGGAAGTCAAGCACATCCAAGACTAAAGCAGGGCAAAATTCTACCTGGACGTGTCTGCACTTCAGACGAAGAGCTAGCGGAAGCTTGTTCTGAAGTGGAAGGTTGGCGTTCTGACCAAGTTCTCTTCCTGGGGACCAAGTTCTTCAACCTTTCAAGGGTCCCGCGTACCATGATTTCTGCAAGATTCAAAGAACAAAACAATAAAAACACTAGTGCAATATCAAAGCCAATCAAGGATTTCCAAAAATTGCCGCCATTTACCCTGAACTATCCACAGAGCAAGAGGAATAAGAGGTCTAAAATTATATTCCGGGCACAAATGTTCCAGGTCAGCAACCTCTACAATCTGCCTATTAACTCTCTTCCAATCTACAACCCGGGGTGGAAGTAGCAATTGAGAGGCTTCATTGCGAAATTTTTCACTTGGCCTCCTGTTCTTTACGCTGCCAGTGTTCCAAGAGATTCCTTCAGGTAACCCTACACTCTTAACAAAAAAGAAATTCCCCCTCTAATCTTTGAAAGAATGGGGAAGGTTTATTACAAAAGATCCCCCAATACTCCGAGATCTCCTATCAAAATTATACCAACTACCCTCCCGATTACATACAAATATCTCCCTAAAAACTGCAAGTGAGAAGCTCTTCTCAGACGCTCTTAGATAAAGCAGGTAACTGAGGATAATTCTCAGTCCCTTGGACGTTATTTGGGGGAGCCTAAGTTTGTAACAGAACAGTATTTGGAGTAAGGGAGCTGGAATGGGAAGATTGAAGCCAGATCTGAAAAATTCCTCATAAACTGCTTTGTATCCAGTTGGAGGGTCATTAGTAGTTTGATGAGGAAGGGGAAGAATGGGAGTAAAAGTACTCTTGTTAACCTTATAATGTTGACATAGTTCAGAAAGGTCGACGTTTTTCAAGGTACACAATGAGTTAAGCACTGAAGAAGGAGGTACCATGGGTCCCAAGGCAAAAGAAGATGAAACCATGAGTAAGATAAAGAAAGCTTACAAGATGTTGAAGACGTAAGGTTGAAAGAGCTGAAGAAAGGTCGGAGGAAAGCGTCGGAGAAGAAGGAGAAGAGCAATTCGACAACATAGCAAAATAACCAGCTGAGCAAGGTAAGGGAAGAAGAAAAGAATGAAACAGGGAAATTGTTTATATTTATAAGTCAGAGAAGACAAAAGGTCAAAACTTTTCGTTTGAAATGCGAAGAGGCAAAAGTTTACGCACTTCCCTCCCTCGGAGAATGAAACCGCCGAAGAAGTAATGATGAGGCATCGAAATTAGCGCTTACATTAAAAGCGGAAATTACTGTGCAAGTAAAAGGATAACCGCGCAATTGATGAAGGACTGCCACGTCATGGGTCCATTAAAGCAAGATTTGTCTGCCTTCGCAGTTCAGCTCAGCCACACAAATTCTGGGGGCAAATGATAGACCATAATTAAAACGTCTGTTAGTCAAACAGTCAACGGTTCAACTCCCGTAGCTCAGCACTTAGAAGTACTGCAGTTCAGCAGTTCAGTACCCAAGCGTAGCTATTCAGCCTCGGCTGCACCTCAGAAAGGCATCATGACGCCCTTATAACATCGAAGAATATGTCAAGGTTTGCACCTCGGCAACAACTTCAGTTTATGTTCAAATGCTGCACTTCGGACCACCTCAGCGGGATAAGGCCAAGTCATGCACTTCGGCAAAGCCTAGTCATGCACTTCGGCAAAGTTCAGCTGTGTACCACATCAAAAGAGCCAAGCACGATATTACTTCGTGGGACCCTTAAACAGAGGCGCAATTCAAATATAACGACTACATCTGGTTAATCTTCCTGAACATGCCAAGGTCACATGGCCGGCCTATTAGTCACATCAGTCAGACTACTGACCACATCAGCAGACCTACGACGCTATAGGCTTTTTGCCCCAAGAAAACGTCCTCTCCACAATCTACTATCTACTATCAGAAGCCAAAGGCGGGAAAAATCTATAAAAGCAAGCCAACCAAGATCTCAATCCGGAATTCATACATTCATACTCAAAAGCAAATTCATATCTTTTGCTCCTCGGCATACACTGTAAGAAACTCCTAACTCACCCTTTGAATTACAAATCTCAGTAAGATATGGCCCAAACTGACTTGAGCGTTGGAGGGTTTTTCCCGGGGCCAACCCCCCGGGACCTCTGACCAGTGCTTCTGTGTGCAGGATATTTGGCGTTATTCCAGCTACGCATTCTCAATCCCAGTTAACAACTCTTCACGTTAACTGACGGACCAAATTTGATGTCATCTACACCATTGGTGAAGATCCGGCTTCATCAACAACATTGTAAATCTTGGAAGTCCATGTAACTTATACATTATGAGTTGTATAAAAATTTATAATATTTCAAATTACCAAAGCTAGCCTGTTTGAAACATGTAAAGGAACAGTCAGATGACTATACCTCTCCTTTGAAATCAGGATTACTTGGATTTGCAAGTTGAACAGCTTCTTTATAATCAAGTACCGTACCATTCATCCTGTCCATCCACGTTGGCATTATTCTTTGTCTCACGTCAGACATTGCCATGAAATAAGTCCTTCAAAAAACAGTAAGAGTTTTTAGACATATCTAACAATTATTTTATTGCAAAACTACATTAAGATTCCAGAAGACTTACATATTTTGCTGAAGCTTGAACACTACCCTTACTACTACGATTTCCATATCAGGCCAATCCTCTAATCTCTCAAGCACTGTGTAAGTATAAAATCCCGAAGATCCACGTAACATCACAAACCTGCTCAATAAAATTTGTGGTTTTTCACAACCCTTTTTTAACAATATACTATATTGAATTTTTATTTATAATAAAGTGCTCTTCTTTTTTCTTTTTTCTTTCGTTGAGTGCGGCTGGAAATTCTTACCTTTTGTCTACGTTTAATGGTACTTCTGTATCACCTGAGGAGAAATTGTATGTTCTAGTGAATGAAATCTCCTTTTGATCTTCATTGTCTACTAAGATTTTAAAACTTTTTCCAATTAATCTGCACAAAACCGTTTAAATTGTTAATGAAATCTTCAGAACAACAGAGCATATATGTTAATACTTCAAACTCCCCCATCCACACGCCCCTCCCTCCCCCACCCCCACCCCACACAGATAATGTTGGAGACAATAAGATATAAAGCCAACAAAGGCATAGCTCAGTTGGTACTTGGGTTGGGATTTGCTCCAAGAGATCAAGAGTTCGATTCTAAGGACACGCACAGTGTAGGTGTTCCACTGCTGTTAGACCAAAAGCCTAGTTTACAAGGGACACCTTATTGGAATATGTTAGAATTTTGATGATTTGCACAATTGACACTTCGAACGCCTACATAAGGCACTTTATGTAAAGTGATTGGACTCCAGTACACTTCGAACGCCTAGATTAGGCGCTCTATGTAAAGTGTCTGGATGTCCGCACACTTCGAATGCCTACATTAGGCTCTTCATGTAAAGTGTATGGGCGTCCGCACACTTCGAACGCTTACATTAGGCGCTTCATGTGTTTGAGGAAAAAGGCAATACACTTTGGACGCCTATATCAGGCGCTTCATGTGTGCCACTAAGTCAAAAGTACTTTTCTCCCAAAATAGGCACGTACATCAAGCTACTTTCTAATAAAAGTCAGAGCTACTTCGAACAAGCATGAAGGCTGTGATTAGGCACTTCATGTGACTTCGAACGCATTCAGCTGCCCACTTAAGGTGCTTTATGTGACATCGAACACCTGTTCAATTTCATATAAAGCGCTCCATGTCACATTGAACGCCTGTTCATTAAACAGATTAGGCGCTTCATGTGACCAACGTTACAAAAGTCTTATGCTTTACTTTCTAACATTATTTGGCTTTTTGTACCCTCTCTTTTAGTGTTATTTCCACATGTTCTCTCTCATTCTTGAGATGATGATCTTTCCTCTTTTAGCTTTCTGCATGAAACTTCTCCAACAAGGTTGCTACCAGCCAAGAGAAGGTCTCCAATAATGAGGACATGCCATCACAAGAAGACAAAGCCCATTATTGGCTCCTGCAAAGGATTCAAATGAAGAAATCCAAAAGAGATAAAACAAGGGTTTTCATCTCATTCTTCTCAACTTTCTACCATTTAAGCTCTCAAGTTTCTCTCAAAGCCCAAGCTCTCAAAATAGTTGTTTTGTGATTTTACTTTATTTGTGAGAGTTGCATTGTAAAGAAGAAGAGTGTTCTTCTTGTTGAGTGAAGATTGTGAGAGGCTAAGTATAGATTATTGGTCAAGAAGCAAGGGGTGATTCTTGTTTGAGAAATGTAGACCTTGGAGGGTTAGTTGATAGTGTTGTGGTGTAATATACTCCCTACAAGAATTCTTTGAGGGTAAAGAAGTTCTTTGGAGGCTAGATGTCAAGAAGTTTGATTTCTTGGTTGTGGTCTAGGCGTGTGGCATAGTTTTCCATTTTGTTGGATTTTGTTTTTGATTGTTGTTCCCCCCATAGAAATAACAATCCCCCATTCAAAATCTTTCTTGTGAAAAATCAAGAAGGTAGATGAGTAGAGTCATTTGACTTGAACCTCTATACATTTTTGTGTTCTTTACGCTTCTGCAAAGTTTCATTATTTTCAAGAACACACCCAAGTATTGGTTGCACTCAAAAACGAAAATTATTGAAGAAAATATTCATACTTGGTGAACACACTATTCAACCCTCCTTCTAGTGTATTCCAAGGGACCTAACAATTGGTATCAGAGCGAAATCTTAAATATTTTAGTTCAAATAGCATGATTTGATCTTTAAGTATGGATCTCTTTAGTTTTGAAGATGCTAGTTCCCCTAGTGGTGATGTCTCAAGAAGAAGGAGACGAGAAATACTACTCCCTTCCAATTCTAGTGTCCAGGTCAAAGTACTCATGTTTGACCCTCTAAACTATCCACTATGGAAGTACAACATGGAAACATATTTACGCTGTTGTGGGTACCGAATATGGAGAGAGGTGTCAAAGGGGTCTACTATTCCCTTTGATGTTGATGATTCTACTCCGGAGGAGGAGTTACATTTTGCGATAAATAGCAAAGCTCTTGCTATTTTGAATAGCTCTCTTTCACCAAATGAGAGAGCTCAAATACAAGGAGTCCAATCCACTCATGAACCTTGGACCAAGCTAGAGATGATCCATAAAGGAACATCTTAAGTAAGGAAAACCAAGAGGAGACAACTCATCAAGCAATTATATAATTTTAATGTCCCAAAGGCAAGAAGATTGAAGAGTCTATGCAACGGTTTACCAAGCTTGTCAACCTACTCACGGTGGTTGGCAAAAAGATTGAACAAGAGGATCTCAACCATTGCTTCCTAAATAGCTTAGGAAGAGAATGAAACGCAAAGGTGACGGCCATCGAGGAGTCCAAAGATCTTGAAAATATTACTTTGGATGAGCTTTATGGGAATCTCATTACTTATGAGATTCATCTTAAAGCTCAAGAAAATAATGATCCCATTAGGAGCTTGTCAAAGGCTCTCCCATACGAATCGGAGGAGTCGGATGATGAAGTAGGACTTCTTGTCCAAAAGTTTAGAAGATTCGCAAGAAGAATGAAGATGAAGCAAGAGTTTCATCAAGAAAAATTCTCCAAGGACAAAGTGAAGGACCAATAAAATAAATGCTACAAGTGTGGGAAGTTTAGTCACTTCATGAAAGATTGTCGGGTGAAGGAGCCGCAATACAAGGATTAGAAGGCCATCTATCAACGAAAGAAGGCCTTGCAAGCGGAAGTAGCTCATTGAGAGAGCTTTCTTTCCGGATCCGACTGTGACAATGGCGACAATGATGACCTAGCTCTCACGGGGGTCATTAATGACGATCTCGACAAGGAATTCTATTATCTCATAGCTATTGATGACGATATTTAGGTATGCAATATTTCATCTCACTATAAATTAACTGATGAAAGAGATGATTTAGAGCAAAAAATGATTTTCTTGATTTGAAATATAAACGTGTCAAAAAGGATTTTTGAGCATGCTTCAATGAATATAATGACACGTTAGAAAATCACATTGCATTACAACTTGAGCATGATATATTGTTGACCATGCATGTGATTGTACTAAAGAGAAGAATGATTTGATGAAATCATGCACTCAAACCCTTGATAAAAAGAAAGTTGATTCAAAGGTAGGTGCTACAAAAGTAGATATTGTCAAGGATGCATCTAGGTCAAATATTAAAGATAAAATCAAACCTAGTGTTTTGTATGCATCTAAGAAAGGTAGACCAAAGGAACAAGCACAAGTCAAGGAGTCTAAAACCTCCTTGAAGAAACAATGGCACATGCCTAAGGGAAAGACAAACACACCAAAGGTGTCAAAGCCTTTGGTTGAATCCGTGAAACAAAACCTCCTTTGATTCCAAAGAAGGTTGTCCCCAAAAAGGAATCAGGGAATGTGCCGACGCACAAGCATATACATTCACACAAACATACTCCTACATGTTTCTATTGCAATAGGAAAGGTCACGTAGAAAGAGTATGTAGGGCTAAAATAATAAGAATCTTGTGTGGGTGCCGAAAGACGAAGTGAAGGTAACTAACATTCAAGGACCCAAAATAAAAAGGGTACCAATATCATATGGTTTATTTTCAGACCCTAGCACTCAATGGAGAAAGTGACGATAAGAAGGTCAAATTGGTCGTGGACAATGGGTATTCCAACCATATGACAGGAGACAAAAATCTCTTCCATAGATTCACTATGCAAGATGGAGGAGTTGTCCACTTTGGAGGTAGAAAAGGCCAAATTAAAGGACATGTTATTGTGGGTAACAATTCCTTCTCTCTTAGTAATGTCTTATATGTTGTAGGATTAAAGTTTAACTTGATATGTGTCAGTCAACTATGTGATGCTAATTATGAAGTTTCGTTTTTGAAAACAAAGTGTGTTGTGAAAAAGGATAATATTATCTTATTTTAGGCTTTGCGTTTCAAAAACATTTACAAACTTAGCATCAATTTGGTTTCTCAAAATGTATCTTGCCTAGTTTCCAAAAATGATTTGACGCAACTATGGCATAGACGTCTCAGACATGTATGTTTCAAAATATTCAAGTTTATTTGCAAAAGCAATAAAGTATGAGGCCTTCCGAAAATGAGTTTTCGAAAATCATGACTTATGTGACACTTGTCAAAAGGCAAAGCTTGTGAAAAACAAGCTTCAAACCGAAGACAAATATATCCATCTCCAAACCCCTACAATTACTACATATGGATTTATACGGGGATATTGGAACAAAGAGTTTAGGTGGTAAACATTATACCTTCGTGGTAGTAGATGACTATACTCGTCATACATGGGTGATGTTTCTCGCTAAGAAAAATGATGCATGTAGTTAGTTTATGAAATTTAAGTAGACGATTAGAAAATTACATGGGTGGACACCATTAAAACCATCCGTAGTGATCGTGGTGGTGAGTTTGATGGTGAGTTTGAAAGGTTTTGTGAATCCAAAAGATACTCACATTGATCTTTCGGCACCTAGGACTCCACAACAAAATGGTGCAGCCGAACGCAAAAATAGAACTCTACAAGAAATGTGTAGAGCTATGTTAAACGAGTTCAGTTTGCCTGAATATTTTTGGACCGAAGCGGTAAATGCCGTTTGCCATGTGATTAATCGTGTTTATTTGAGACCATACCTAAATGTGACACCTTATGAGCTTTGGAATGGAAAAGTTCCCTACATTGAGTATTTCAAAGTGTTTGGTTGCAAGTGTTTCATACGTAATACTAAGGACACTTTGGACAAACTTGACCTCAAAGCGGATGAAGGTATCTTTTAGGTTATGCCTCAAATAGTAAAGCATTTCGTGTTTTCACAAAGGAGTCAAAAGGTGGAAGAATCAATCCATGTTAAGTTTAATGAGTCAATTAATGACGAACCTAACTTATGAGGATTGTGAAGAAAATAGATGTGACTCAAGAAGAAATTCTTGAAGACGTTCCAACGGTTGCTCCTCAACAAGCAATTGTTGATATGCCTCCAAATGGGAACATCTTCATTGACTTGAGAGTAGAACCTATTGAAGGTACTCCTCCACCTTGTGTGCATGAACTTAGTGAGTCAAATAGAAATATTTCTCATGATCATATTATTGACACACAAAATGTAGAAAGGGCATCTATTATTCCGAAAAATGAAAAATCATCTAATGATGAGATTCATCACTCTGGGAAAGTGATCATGAGGAAGTTGGAGGAGATGTCTCCAATCTTCCTAGATCTTTCAAGCATAAGAGTTCCGACCCACGCGAGTTGGTCATAGGTGATTTGAATAGAGGGTATCACTACACGAATGCATATAGAGAGAACGCATTCGTTTCTCTCATAGAGCCTAAAAATGTCAAAGATGCACTTCTTAATGAAAATTGGATCTTAGTCATGCAAGAAGAATTAAACAATTTGAAAGAAGTGATGTTTGCGAGTTGGTTCCCAAACCACATGATCATTCCAATTATTGGTACGAAATAGGTATTTCGTAACAAGATGGATGATCAAGGTAATGTCACTAGAAACAAAGCTAGATTAGTTGCCTAAGGATACCGTCAAAAGAAGGTATTGATTTGATGAGACATTTGCACCCGTGCACGACTTGAAGCTATTAGAATATTATTAGCATATGCTCGCTATAGAAATTTTAAACTTTACCAAATAGATGTTAAATCCGCTTTCTTGAATGACGTTATTCAAGAAGAAGTGTATGTTGCACAACATCTCGGGTTTGAATGTCATGATTCACACATCATGTTTTCAAACTTAAAAGTCTCTTTATGGCCTTAAACAGCTCCAAGAGCTTTGTACGAGAGGTTAAGTACTTTTCTTCCTAATAATGGATTCCCAAGGGGTAAAGTTGACACTACTTTGTTCATAAAAGAACAAGGTAGAAATCAATTAATTGTACAAGTATATGTTGATGATATTATATTTGGTGCTACTAACAATTGTCTTTGTGAGCAATTTTCTAGTTTAATGCAAGGTGAATTCGAGATGAGCATGATAGAGAGCTAAATTACTTCCTTGGACTACAAATCAAGCCAAACCGAAGATGGCGTGTATATCTCTCAAACCAAATACACAAAAGACTTGCTCAAGAAGTACAATTTTGGTGAAAGAAGAAAAGTAAACACACCAATGAGCACAAGTGCCAAGCTTGACAAGGATGAGAAAGGAAAGCATGTCGAGGTAACCTTGTATCGTGGCATTATAGGTAGTCTACCTTACTTAACTACAAGCAGACCTGATATTTTACATGCAGTGTGCTTATGTGCTAGATTTCAAAGTGATCCTAGGGAAATGCATCTAATTGCGGTACACTGTATTCTTAGATACGTTAGATGTACTTTGAAATTTGGATTATTCTATCCTAAAAATGCATGTTTTGATTTAAGAGAATACTGTGACTCCGATTATGCGGGAGTCTTGTTGATAGGAAGAGCACATCCGGGACTTTGTCAGTTTTCTCGGAGATTGTCTTGTTTCTTAGTTTTCTAAAAAAAACAGTGTTTCTCTTTCTATGGCGGAATCCAAATATGTGTCGGCCGCCTCTTGTTGTGCACAATTGTTATGGATGACATACACTTTAAATGATTATAACATTCATTTCTCCCAAAGTGCCTATTTTGTGTGATAACCTGTCTGCTATCAATATTGCACAAAAATCCCGTCCAACATAGTCGAACTAAGCACATTGAAGTGAGATGTCATTTTATCCGTGATTGTATACAAAAAAACTTGGTTAGTGTAGAATTTGTTCCTACACGTGACCAATTAGCAGACATATGCACGAAACCCTTGCCTAGTGATGTATTTGCATAAATAAGAAGTAGGTTGGGGTTGCTTAACATGGGTTAAAAATAACCCATCTTAAGTTTTGAGCAAGAAATTTTTGAATCTTCAAAGTCAGTATACATAAGGTGCTTCATCACAGTTAGTTCAGGCGTTCAATGTCACATTAAGCGCCTGATGCTAAGGATGTCACATGTTCGAAGTGACATCAAGCGCTCTATGTCTCTCAATACAAGCGTTCGAAGTGGCTTTAAGCGCCTTATCTAAACTGGTTCACTTGTTTGAATTGACATTAAGCGCTTAATCCACTCATACACAACCGTTCTAAGTGACTTTAGGCGCTTCATCATCTGGTGTATGAGTCGTTCGAAGTCACATTAGGCGCCTAAACCCTAATTCTTCATTGTCAATCCAAGCGCCTCTTCAAATTTTCGTGCCAATCCATAGACATCAATTCCTGCCACCATTCCTCTTTCCCACGTCTTCTCCCACATCTCCACTATATCCCACTTCCCAAACGCGCTTTCTTCTTCCCCACTCTTTATCTTCCTCATTCAATCCACGTTTCCCACTTCCTCCATTTCGCAAGCTTTTCCTCTTGCATCTTCTTCTACCTTCTCCTTTCTTTAAATTCCATTTTCTCTTCATTCCATCTTACAAAAATCCATTTTATTCACTCTCTGCACACAAAGTTCCAATTCCTTCTCTTCTCAAACCTTCACTCATACGCTCTTAAATGGCATCCCCAGGGCCATCCAAACGCCCATGAAGCCACAAACGCAAGCAAACTGCCGGCATTGTGGAGACACAAGAAATCATATCTCTCCGCGAAGGACTATCCAAGATCAACTTTCCTTGGTTAAAGAAATTTGGTTCGGATATCTCAAAACCACCTCGTCATGTAGTCAAAGGTACTCATTTGTCACTCTTCTCACATCTACTGTTCGAAGAGTGGAGTACTAATAACCGCCTAGTTGTGTCCCTAAAACTCATTCGGGCGAGTGACTTCACTGAAGCTCACCAAGCAAATCAAGTCATCACCTTCTTAGATCGTCAGGGCTGGACCCCTCTTTGGTCCAGACGCGACATGCAGTTCTTCTCCAAAAGCCACACCAGAATGTTCTATGCGAACATGTGGATCACTCCACAATCAGAGTCTCAGTCTCTATTGCTTCACACTGTTGTTGCTGGCACGCCCCTCACCTTCTCTATACAGGACATTTGTGATGCCCTTGGAGTCAGGAATGAGGGCCTCAGCGACTTCTCTGTATTTGACTGGAGTAACAAGTACGGAGTACGTGAGCAAGACGTAAAATTCAACTTGGAGTATTTTCCTTCGAAAAAGGCTCAGAACATGCCCCTGGTGAACTGCATTTTGCTGGCGGTAGTTATTTACTGTGTCAATGGTAAGACAACTAGAAATCCAAGTAATATGGATTTCTACATTGCATACCGTCTTAAGAACGAGACACAGTTAAATTTTGGATGGATACTGTCAGAGGTTATGATGGCTGCGTTGCGGAAAGGATCCAAGGCACTGTTCTTTGCGAATGTAATCACTATCTTGATGAAGTCCAAAGGAATTGAATTTTCGGATGGAGAGATATCTCAAGTGGCGAAGACGGACTATTACGACAATTTCAACATTGCCCGAGCGGTTAATTCGCAAAAACCGAAAGCCACCACAATTCTCGACATCAATGGCGAGGTAGATGAAGGACCTCAAGAAGGCACTGATGGTAGTAATTATGCAGAATTGATATCATGCATTGAGACACTTGAACAGACGGTTCAACAGTTGCAACTTCGCGATGCGCAAAATGAATATCGCATGAATGCGTTCAAGAATGCTCTACTGCAGACCAGTCCTTGTGAGCTTCCCTTGATTTTGATGATTTAGGGGGAGAAAGTGGTGGTGGTGGTGGTCCTGCAGGTGGTGGTGCCGCAGGTGGCTCAGGGGGTGCTGAAGGATCAATGAGCGTTTTTGCTAATTTTGCCACAGTTGGTGGAGGTTTTGGATTCGGAGGGTTTACACCTCCAGGTGGAGGTGTTAGTGGTGCTTGATATTTTTTCCGATTTCCTGCCGTATGATATGTAAAAAATTCATTTGGAAATGAAATGAAATCCTTTTGTCCTTAAACTTGTTGATGGTGTGGTTAACATTGCCTACATTATGTGTGTTTAAATAGTTAAGTTAAATCTAAGAGATGATTATGCATAAGTTGAGGGGGAGCACAGGTTAAGGGGGAGCTAACTTTGAAAAGTTATGCACATTGTGAAATCATCAAAAAGAGGGAGAATGTTGGAATATGTTAGAGTTTTGATCATTTGCACAATTGACACTTCGAACGCCTACATAAGGCGCTTTATGTAAAGTGATTGGACTCCAGTCTTCGAACGCCTAGATTAGGCGTTCTATGTAAAGTGTATGGATGTCCGCACACTTCGAACGCCTTGAAGTGTCTGGACGTCCTCACACTTCGAACGCCTACATTAGGCGCTTCATGTGTTTGAGGAAAAAGGCAGTACATTTTGAACGCCTACATCAGGCGCTTTATGTGTGCCACTAAGTCAAAAGTACTTTTCCCTCCAAAATGGGCACTTACATCAAGCTACTTTCTAATAAAGTCAAAGCTACTTCGAACAAGCATGAAGGCTGTGATTAGGTGCTTCATGTGACTTCGAACGCATTCAGCTGCCCACTTAAGGCGCTTTATGTGACATCGAACACCTGTTCAATTTTATATAAAGCGCTCCATGTCACATTGGACGTCTGTTCATTAAACAGATTAGGTGCTTCATGTGTCCAACGTTACAAAAGTTTTATGCTTTACTTTCTAACATTATTTGGCTTTTTGTACCCTCTCTTTTAGTGTTATTTCCACAGGTTCTCTCTCATTCTTGAGAGGATGATCTTTCCTCTTTAAGCTTTCTACATGAAATTTCTCCAACAAGGTTGCTACCAGCCAAGAGAAGATCTCCAATGATGAGGACATGCCATCACAAGAAGACAAAGCCCATTATTGGCTCCTGCAAAGGATTCAAACGAAGAAATTCAAAAGAGATAAAAACAAGGGTTTTCATCTCATTCTTCTCAACTTTCTACCATTCAAGCTCTCAAGTTTCTCCCAAAGCTCAAGCTCTCAAAATAGTTGTTTTGTGATTTTACTTTATTTGTGAGAGTTGCATTGTAAAGAAGAAGAGTGTTCTTCTTGTTGAGTGAAGATTGTCAGAGGCTAAGTGTAGATTGTTGGTCAAGAAGCAAGGGTACTTCTTGTTTGAGAAATCTAGACCTTGGAGGGTTAGTTGATAGTGTTGTGGTGCACTATACTCCCTACAAGAATTCTTTGAGGGCAAAGAAGTTATTTGGAGGCTAGATTTCAAGGGGTTAGATTTCTTGGTTGTGGTCTAGGCATGTGGCCTAGTTTTCCATTTTGTTGGATTTTGTTTTTGATTGTTGTTTCCCCCCGAAATAAGAATCCCCTATTCAAAATTCTTCTTGTGAAAAATGAAGAAGGTAGAGGGGTAGAGTCATTTGAGTTGAATCTCTATACATCTTTGTTTCTTTACGCTTCTGCAAAGTTTCATTCTTTTCAAGAACACACCCAAATATTGGTTGCACTCAAAACGAAAATTATTGAAGAAAATATCCATACTTGGTGAAAACACTATTCAACCCCCCCTTCCAAAGGACCTAACACTTGTGTGAGTTACTGCATAAATCTTCACCCAGCTTAGGAGGTCGCTGAGCTCCTGATTTATACTTTCATAATGATCCTTGTGGTTGAGGTGGTAGGAACTTTCAAAACCAAGGCACCGCTTTTTGCTCGAATAAGATATAAAACATACCCGTCCTCCGTCTTATCGGGGATTCTGTAAATGTTCCAATACCTGCGAGGGTTCAGTTTCAATTTTGTTAGAATGTTTTCTTTTGTATTTCTTACATATTAATATTATATAATAAAAAGACCTAACAAAATTGGTTTACCCTCGATCCCCTTCTTCCATTTGTTCTTCCAGTAAATTTTCAATACCATTGTATGATATTTTGGTCACCATGCCCGATGGAGTAGACAGAGTCACATTTAGGATACCATTCGACATCACCTGACATAGTATCCATGTGTCGCAACATGTATTATCAATTGATATCATTCATATAGTCAATGGGAAAGCGACATACTTGTCTTTAAAAAAAAAAATTTTATGGTATATACCGCATGAATTAACACTTACATGTACGTAAATTAATTTAAAGATTTATTTACGACAGTACATAATCTTATAAGATGGACCAGAATTTTTTTTGTAACAGCAGATCCGCTATTTCGAGATGGACATTTTGATACATCTTGTAAAGCTGAGTCCCACACAATTACATGCTCAGATCTTGGGAGGCTAAAGGTGAGACAAAATATGATGCCTCCAAAAAAGAGCAGCAACCCTTCTTTACAAAACTGTTTTTTAACACGTGGCGATGCGTGATTGGAGGCCTCATATTTTACCTCACTTTTAACCTCCTCAGCTCTGAACCCCAAAATTACATCGTCGTGATAAAACTATAAGTCTCAGCCAACTAAAAACCTAAGATCATATATTAAGGTGATACTTTCAGACTCCTATAACCACGTTGTTTTAATTAAAAATCGCACATTGGAGGTGGAGCGTGTAAGGTTGACTATTTTGATTTATTTTAACTAGATATTAAATATGCATTTTTTTCCCAAGAAAACAATGTTGTTTCATATTTTATGGAATGTTTAAAAAGACAAACTTAAGTGTGATATTGTCTGAAAAAAGAAAACTGAACTATGTGGGAAAGTTTATATGAAATTTTAGGGGTAACTCACACAGCTATTATTCTCTATCAACAATTCCACTGGAGGAGCCGCCTCCATGTCTTGGCTGCATTCTGTCGCAAATGTTCCACTGTAGTAATTTTTCATGAGAATATAAGAAAACAGATAAAAGAAAACTCAAATTATAGTTCAAGAATGTCCCTGCCTTAGGTGGCAACTGGAAATCATATATGACCACAGAATTAAGATCATGCAAACCGTTCACATTTGACAACATTAAATTGTTCGATTCGTCAAACATGAATTGTCGATGTTGAGGAGGTGAAAGAGGCTGGAAGAAGGCTGAGGTTGGAAGTTGCAGAAGCTGGGAGAGGAAGAAGAAGATACAGTAGGCGCCAACATTTAAAATGTGTAAATTGACAGAAATGCCCTTTCTTAATAAGTAGTGCGCTGTAGTTTAGTAAGGACAACTTCGTAATTTCGGTTCCTTTTCCCCCCTTTAACTACCATAACCGAATGTAATCCTTCCCTAATTCAGTTGAGAATTTTTCATTTTTGTTCAATAAGAATTCTGTTTTCGCAATTCTCTCTCCCCTTCGACGGTTACTGGCATTCGTGCCTCACTGCGTTAATTTTGAGATTTGCTTTTTGAATTAGTTTGTTGGTTGTTTGAAATTCATCATGGTATCAGAGCGATCCATGTTTTAAGTTGCTTGATTGAACTTCGTCGAATAATCCATGGCTTCCGCAAGTACGAATGCTTCGAGCTCAAGAGCGAATGGTGCACAACCGCAGGAGAGTCCGATGAACAATCCGTTGTACTTGCACCCCAACGATAGTCCTGCAATCATACTCGCGCAGCCTCCCTTGACGGCACACAATTTTTACTCGTGGAGTCGAGTGTTCGAAATGGCGTTGGTGGTGAAGAACAAGATTGGATTTATTGATGGCTCAATCCCCATGCCTGCTGCTAATGATCCGCAATTTCCTCTGTGGAGGCAAGTTAATAGTATGGTACATTCTTGGATAATGAATGTGTCTCCCCTTCTATTGCTCAAAGCATAATGTGGTGTGAAAGTGCACGTGAAGCTTGGTCAGACCTTACTTTGAGATTTGGTAGTTGTGATCCGTTTCGTTTATCTGATTTGCTTGAAACGTTTTATAGTATTAAACAAGAAAATTCGTCAGTAAATGAGTATTATACCAGAATCAAAATAGTCTGGGAAGAAATGATGGCGCTTAGGCCAATTCCTAAGTGTAGTTGCAGAGGTTGCAGATGTGATATTAATATCAAGATGGTGCAATATGTTGAGAGTGATTATGTCATAAAATTTGTGAAAGGCTTAAGTGATGATTATGAACCTGTGAAGTCTCAAATATTTGTAATGAGTCCGTTGCCAGGAATTAGCACTGCGTTTTCAATGGCATTGAAGTTCGAAAGAAAGGTCATGAGTTCATCCAGTCAAGGCGGATTTGTCAATAATCCTACTGCATTAATGGTTGATAATGTGGAATCTGGAGAAGTAGAGAATAGTGTCTTCATGAGTAAATCACAGAGCACGGGATACAGAAGGGGGAGCGGAAGGTTTATCCTGACAACACCAGAAGAGCTCAGTGTAGCCATTGTGGGATGATTGGGCACACTGTGGACAGGTGCTACAAGAAGCACGGTTACCCGCCTGGTTTTAAGCCCAGGAGTCAGGTATATATGGCAGCAGGGAGCAGTGAAGAGCATCCTGCGTACCCAATTGCCCAGCAGAATCAAGCTGCACCAGGCACTTTCACACCAGAACAGTACCAGAAAATCTTGAGTTTGCTGAAGCTTGAAGATGAAAAGCACTCTCAGGGAGCAGCAGCTGCAAGCAATGCTGTTCAACCTGCTGTGATGTCTGCATCTTCTGATATGGCTAGAGGTAAGTGTCATTCTAATAGTTTGAACACATGGATTATAGATTCTGGAGCCACTGACCACATAACTCATTCTCTGTATTTGTTCAAATCCTATAGGCCTATCAGCCACATTAGCATTAAAATGCCAAATGACTCTGTCACTCAAGCTACTCATATCAGTTCAGTTCAAGTCACCCCTGATCTAGTCTTGCACAATGTTCTGTTTGTGCCTTGCTTTTCTTTCAACCTCATTTCCCTCAGCAAAATGACCTCAGATCCATCTTTGCTTATTCAGTTCTTTGATTCACACTGTTTTATTCAGGATCAGTTGTCCAAGCGGATGATTGGTTCAGCTGAAAAGGTTCATGGACTCTACTGTTTGAGAGGAGAACCTGTGGCACATACGGTTGCCAACACCTTTTTGAATGTTTCTGATGACGCCTTGAACTCAAAGCTGCTGTGGCATTTCAGACTGGGGCATCCGTCTGTCCCTAGACTTGCTAGTATTCATCAGTTGTTTCCCTTTGTTTCAGTTCCTGATAAAACCACCACATGTACTGTGTGTCCCCTAGCAAAACAGAAAAGACTTCCTTTTCCATTGTCTCATTCAATTTCTGAGGCTCCATTTGATTTGATACATGTTGACATATGGGGTCCTCACAAACATAGTACTTTGTATGGCCAGAGTTATTTTGTGACTATTGTTGATGACTATACCCGTTTCACCTGGCTTTACCTTATGAAATCTAAAAGTGAAACCCGACATATCATTATAAGCTTTTACCACTATGTACAAAACCAGTTTAGCAAGTCTATCAAAATCATTCGTTCGGATCAAGGCAAAGAATTCAATATGAATGACTTCTTCATGCAGAAGGGTATTGTCCATCAAACATCTTGCATATACACACCCCAACAGAATGGGTTGTGGAGAGAAAACACCAGCACATACTTACAGTAGCAAGAGCACTAAAATTCCATTCTGACATTCCCATTTCCTATTGGGGATTCTGTGTCCAACATGCTGCTTACCTTATAAACTTGCTGCCTACGCCATTTCTGTCTAATCAGTCCCCTCACTATCGGTTATATCACAATCATCCTACATATGATCATCTTAAGGTATTTGGTTGCTTGGCTTTTGCCAGCAACACCACGCCTCACTTGCATAAGTTTGACCCCAGAGCAAAAGCGTGTGTCTTCCTTGGCATCTCCTATACTACAAACGGATACATACTCCAAGACCTGCATACTTCTGATGTCTTTATTTCCAGAGATGTGGCCTTCCATGAACATATCTTCCCTTTATCCACCCAGCAACAATCCAGCAAGTCTTCATTGCCGTTTGCCAAACCTTTCATGCAACACCCTCCATCTCATGTGCCAGCTGAACTCTCCCACACAGACAATGATACCAACTGGCCTTTGCTATCCACCTCAAATTCACCCTCTGAGCCATCAACTATCTCCTGCACCGTCACAATTGTCTCCTGCACCAGCCCTTGACATCCAGTCCTGTGCACCCCTTCCTTGCATTACTCAGTCTCCATCTGCCCCTGCTCCAGACCAAACTCTCAACATCCATACGAGACCTGTACGTCATAAGTCCACTCCATCATACCTCAAAGAATATTACTGTCAACAATTTCTATCCGTCTCAAAACCAGATACAACACCATACCCTTTACACAAATATCACTCCTTGGACCACTTGGCTCCTAACTATAAAGCATATGTTCTCTCTCTTAGTTTGCAACAGGAGCCTACTACATACAAGGAAGCAGCCACCTCACCAGATTGGACACTTGCCATGCAGTCAGAGCTCCAGGCCTTGGCTGATAATCATACATGGTCCCTCGTGCCATTGCCGCATGATAAGCAACCCATTGGGTGCAAATGGGTTTACAAGTTAAAAAGGAAATCTGATGGAACCATAGACCGATATAAGGCCAGATTAGTGGCTAAGGGTTATACCCAACAACTAGGCATTGACTATCATGACACTTTCTCCCCCGTGGCAAAGATGACAACTGTAAGAATCATTCTTGCCTTAGCCTCTCTCAAGAATTGGTATGTACATCTAGATATCAATAATGCATTTTTACACGGGGATTTGCATCAAGAGATATACATGACTCTGCCTGAAGGCCTACATTCACCACATCCTAACACAGTCTGCAAGCTACATAAGTCCCTTTATGGGCTCAAACAGGCCAGCCGTGAATGGAACGACAAATTGACCCAGTTTTTACTCAGCCAAGGGTTCACCCAGTCTAAGCATGACTACACCCTGTTCTTTAAGAACTCTTGTACAGCTTTTCTTGCCTTGCTTGTTTACGTGGACGACATCATAGTTGTTAGCCAGTCTCTTGCTCACATTCAATCACTGAAGGACTCCCTGCATCAGACCTTCAGTATTAAAGATTTAGGAGACCTTAGATACTTCCTTGGTCTGGAAGTAGCTAGGTCTCAGGGGGGGATAGTGGTGTGCCAAAGGAAGTATGTGCTAGAGCTATTAGAGGAGACGGGAACCTTGGGGGCAAAACCAGCAAAGTCACCCATGGAGCAAAATCTGAAATTAGCTCATAATGACTCAGCATTGGTGCAGGATGTGTCTGGATATAGGAGGTTGATAGGGAAGTTGTTGTACCTTACCATCACAAGACCGGATATAGCATATAGTGTGCAACAACTTAGCCAATTCCTTGATGTTCCTACTGAAAATCATGTAAAGGCGGCCCATAGGTTGTTAAGGTATTTGAAGGGATCTCCAGATCAAGGTATCATATTTCCAAGCAAAGGGGATTTACAGCTAAAGGCCTTTGCGGATTCGGACTGGGGAGGTTGTACTGAAACCAGGAAGTCAGTCACGGGGTTCTGTGTATTTTTGGGAGAGGCACTGGTGTCGTGGAAAGCGAAGAAGCAGACAACCATTTCAAGGTCCTCATCTGAGGCAGAATATAGAGCAATGGCAGCGGTGACTTGTGAAGTGCAGTGGATACTTTACATTTTGCAAGACTGGGTGTGAGGGACAAAGCAAAGCGGTAGATTAGATTTGTAGATTAGCGGTAGATAGAATGGTAGATTTAGATGGTTTAGAATTGTTTGTGATAGCAGAAGTGCGATACACATTGTTGAGAACCCAGTTTTTTCATGAAAGAACCAAGCACATCGAGATTGATTGTCATGTGGTGAGAGAGAAGTTTCAGCAGGGGGTGATCAGGCCAATGCCCGTAAGCACTGAGCATCAACTGGCAGAGCATTCACCAAGGCGTTGGATGCAAAACGACTGGGCAAACTTATCCTGGCCATGGGAGTGTGCAATGTGTTTGGCCAGTCTGGTTTGAGGGGGGGTGTTGAGGAGGTGAAAGAGGCTGGAAGAAGGCTGAGGTTGGAAGTTGCAGAAGCTGGGAAGGAGGAAGGAAGAAGAAGATACAGGAGGCGCCAACATTTAAAATGTGTGAATTGACAGAAATGCCCTTTCTTAATAAGTAGTGCGCTGTTGTAGTTTAGTAAGGACAACTTCGTAATTTCGGTTCCTTTTCCCCCCTTTAACTACCATAACCGAATGTAATCCTTCCCTAATTCAGTTGAGAATTTTTCATTTTTGTTCAATAAGAATTCTGTTTTCGCAATTCTCTCTCCCCTTCGACGGTTACTGGCATTCGTGCCTCACTGCGTTAATTTTGAGATTTGCTTTTTGAATTAGTTGTTGGTTGTTTGAAATTCATCAGTCGAATTTAAAAAAAAAAACTTTTTTGCTCAAAGTTTTCTTGACCAATATTCAAAGTTCTAAAAAATGATTTTCTAACGTTGCAAAAACAAAAGTAGCAGTTGATACTCTCCATCCTTGGAGCCGCCTCCCTTATTTAGGGTTTTCTCCCTTTCCATCTCCCTTTCCGCCTGATGGAGAAGGAGGCTCTCAACACTATGCTAAACTCCTGAAAGCTTACAGATCTGGAAAATACTCATTTAACAGTTTACGAAGATAAAATTCGGGCAAGAATAGAGGATAATCGAAGGAGTCTGATGGGAAAACTTATAGCAGACCGCGAAATTCCTACCAAAGGTATCCTGTTGGCTTTGCGTAAATCTTGGAAATGTTCATCATTCCACATCATCAAGGTTGAGGGAAATATCTACCAATTTCTTTTGACTCTGATGAGGACATGCAAGGGGTATTAGAGGGCGGACCGTGGTGCTTCGATGATCATCTATTGGTCCTTCATCTCTGGAAGAAAGATTGGTCACAAGATCCCGATTACTTCACTTATGCAGACTACTGGGTTCATCTATCAGGTTTATCCTCCCACTTTTATATGAGACTGTCTGTCAAAGGATAGTTAATGAATGGAATAGTTGTAAGCTAGGTCAGATTCGAGTGGAGAAGGGTTTTGGCTCTAAATTCTTTCGATTTAAACTGGCTGTGGATGTCACAAAACCCATTCGACGTTTTTACTGTGTCAATGTTATGGGACATGCACTGGAAAGAGGCCTTTTACAATATGAAAGATTGCCAAATTTTTGCCTTTATTGTGGTCATCTCTCTCATACAAAAGTCCGTTGTAACATGAGGAAACAAGAGCTAACTGTAGAAAAACTACGAAGAATGCCGTATGGAGAATGGCTCTATGCGAAAAGAGGATCACTACTGATTCAGGAGTATCACCCGAAGCCCACAGAAGCAAGCTCTGCTCCAACGAGACATTATTGCTGGAATTACCCGATAATGAACATCATGAAGGCGATGTTTCTGAAGGCCAAATTCCAACAAAATCAAGGCAGCCCTCAATAGATGAAGTGTCGTACCAGCACTTGACTGAAGTGCACATATGTTTATCTCCAACAGCTCAGCAAATCAATGCAGGAAGGGACTACCTAAGTGCTATGGAGGTAGAGGAGATTGAAAATAAAGAGAACCTACATACAAACAGTCAGGTGAGCCACTCAAAGACTGTGAAAGACAAAGAGAAAGGGAAGAAGAAATCTACCTTTAAGCGGCTGAAACAAAAAGGTATTGTGCTTAATGACATAACCAATTCACCTCAGATAGGCATCAAGCGCAATTCCATTAGTGACTTACAGTAAAATCACAGAAGAAACTGAAAGAGATGGATATCACAATTAGTCCGGCGGAGGCTGCAGATGCGCAGCCCCGCCAAATGCAATGAGTTTCTTAGCTTGGAACTGCAGGGGGCTTGGCAAATCCTCTGCAGTTCGCGCATTAGGTAGTCTAATAAAGTCTACTAGGCCTTGTATCGTTTTCCTTTCCGAAACCAAAAACAAAAAAATATCTAGATACACTTCGTTTTCGATTGGATTTTCCAAATATTTTTGTTGTAGATTCTGTTGGGCAAAGTGGGGGTTTAGTTTTATTGTGGCAAAAGGATGTTCAAATCACTCTACTGAGCTACTCAAAGGGTCATATTGATGCACGGGTGGATTCACCATTAATGCCCTCATGGCGAATCACCGGTTTTTATGGTAACCCAGTAATGGAAGAACGACACTCATGGAACTTGCTTCGACGCCTTAAAACTACATCCCCTCTTCCTTGGTTGGTGTTTGGTGATTTCAATGAAATACTGTTTCAATATGAAAAGGAAGGGGGTCTTGACAGAAACATTAGAGCTATGAAGTGTTTCCAAGATGCCTTAACAGATTGCAATTTGACAGACCTTGGATATATCGGCCCAACTTTTACTTGGAGGAACGGACGAGGGGAAGGTTTCGTTCGACTAAGACTGGACAGAGCTGTGGCAAACATGGAATGGATTCAATTATTCCAACGCCACAGGGTCTTCCCCTTGGTTGCTGCCCATTCCGACCATCTCCCTATCCTAGTAGCACATAGATTGGAAAGGAATAAAGGTGAAGCTAGCTGGGGTTATGTTCCAAGATTTGAACCGCACCGGATACGCGATGCAAACTTTAAAAGCGAATTGCAGGATGCATGGATATGCACTGGAGCAGTTACGGATGCTCTGACGCTCTTCAAAACGATAGACGACACAAAAAGAAGATTGCAGAAATGGAGTAAGAGAACGCATGGCCATTTGCCAACTAAGATACAAAAGCTTCAGGAAGATTTAGTGCATTGCCAAGAGAGCCCTAATTATTCACCAGATCTGGAGAGATGTATCATGAGTGATCTTGAGCAAGCCCTTAGTATGCAGGAAGACTACTGGCGCCAAAGGGGAAGAACAGATTGGCTCCTCAATATGGATAAGAATACATCTTATTTTCATCATAAAGCGTCATCCAGAAAAGAAAGGAATTTCATTAACTCTCTGCTGAATGATGAAGGGCTGGCTATCACAACAAAACAAGGTATCACCAAAATGGCTCTTAACTATTTCCAATCCATATACTCTTCCTCACAACCTTCAAACCCGTCGCTTGATGAGCTTCCATTCAACATCTTGTCAGCAACACAGAAGGCAAACCTGCAGAAGCCATACACCACAGAGGAGCTTTGCTCAGCCATTAAGCAAATACCAGGAACTAAATCTCCAGGACCTGACGGGTTGCATATGGTCTTCATTCAAAAATACTGGGATGTAATAGGAGAAGATATCAGTAAGGTAGTTCTTGGTTGTCTCAATTCTCAAAGACCAATGGATGACCTTAACAGAACCTTTATTGCTTTGATTCCTAAGAGTAAATCCCTAAAATTTATCACGGACTACAGGCCTATCAGTCTTTTCTCTTCAGTTTATAAAATACTGTCCAGAATGATTTCTAATAGACTAAAACTTGCGATGGATGATCTTATCTCCTCCCATCAGAGTGCTTTTGTTAGTGGTCGACTAATTACGGATAATGTCATTGCTGCATTCGAAGTCTTTCATTCAATGAATGAAATCAAATAAGCCGGGCTGTTTGTAATAATCATCTAGCTCTGAAGCTAGACATGGCAAAGGCTTTTGATAGAATCGAATGGAACTATCTAAGGACAGTGATGGAGAAAATGGAATTCCCAGGTTCTTTCATAGAATTGATTATGAGGTGTGTATCATCTGTGTCATTCCAAATCTTATTGAATGGTTCTCCTACGCCCTCTTTTCGACCCTCACGTGGAATCCGCCAAGGAGACCCTTTATCTCCTTTTTTTTCTTTTGCGCGGAAGGACTCACATCAATGATTAACAGAGCAGTGGAACAGGAGCTATTGCAAGGACTACAATTCGGTACAACTGGTCCCACCCTAACTCATGTTTTATTTGCTGATGACAGTCTGATCTTCCTCAAGGCTGAGCTTGATAATTGCCGAGAGATTTGGTGAAATTCTCAGAAACTATGAACTGGCTTCCAGACAAAAGTCAACCTATTAAAATCATCTCTTCACTTCAACAAGGGTGTGGATGCTTCACAACAAGACCTCATAGTAGCGGAAATGAGTATCCCAAAGGGTGATGGAAAAGGCAAGTATCTGGGACTCCCTTATATGACTGGTCGCTCAAAGAAGGCTATTTTCTCTTACATCCGAGAAAAAGTATGGAAGAAGATAAGCGGCTAGAAAGAGCGATATCTTTCTCCTGCAGGAAAGGAAATCCTAATCAAATTGGTGATCCAAGCGATGCCTACATATGTTATGCAATGCTTTGAACTCCCTGAGAATTTAATCTCGGAGGTTGAAGTCATGATAAGGAAATTCTTTTGGAATTCAAGCGACAACGAACGGAAAACGCATTGGAAGTCATGGGATATCTGCTGCCAACCTAAACACAAAGGGGGTCTGGGGGTTCCGAGATCTGGAGGCTTTAAATCTTGCAATGCTCGCGAAACAGGCTTGGAGATTGCTGAGACAGCCTGGCACCTTGCTGGAAACAATACTTCGTGCCAAATACTACCCTTGCACTAGACTGTTAGAGGCTTCACCGACACCTCGCTCTTCTTATTTGTGGAGGAGTCTTCTTAAAGGTAAGGAATTGTTGCTAGCTGGGCTTCGTTGGAAGGTCGGCAAAGGAGACCGCATTCGTGTGTATGAAGATCCAAGGATTCTAATGTCTTCAATTTTTCGTCCAGTACTCAATAGCAATAGTTTACCTCCAGAGTCAAAGGTTGAAGATCTCATAAATAAGGAAACTGGCTGGGGAACAAAGAACTAATTCAAGAGCACTTCCTGCCTTTTGAGCAAGACAAAATACTTGGAATTCCGTTGCTAAGTTCAGGTGCGGAGGATCAACTGATTTGGCATCATCATCCGAAAGGCATTTATACAGTGAAGTCCGGCTACCACCTAGCTACGAAGCTGAAACAGAAGACCATCTATATACCGAGCCCATCTGTGTCAAATTCTATTTTCAGTCAAGTTATGAAGATGATATGGTCAGCTCCTATACAGCCCAGAGTTAAACACTTTATGTGGCGATTATTACATGACTCTCTCCCAATTGGAATCAACCTTAAAAGCAGAGGCCTTGCGGACGCAACTTGTTTGGTGTGTGGAGAGGCGGATGAAACATTAAATCATCTTCTGCATCATTGTGTAGTACCAAAGGCAATGGCGGCTGCTGCTGCAATCGGAATTGCGGGTTGGCTCCGCTTCCCAGCTCCCAATTTGCTAGAGTTATTGTTGATCATCAAGAACAAAGACGGAGAGATAGGTGTTCCACGTTTTACCAATCTACTATGGCAAATCTGGAAGGCAAGGTGTGTTCTATTATCTATGCAAATAAAGGAATTCGTACCCGCTCCATAATCACAACAGTTGAGAGCCAAGCTGATGAGTTTTGGCCGCACAAGCACTTAGAGAATCCGTCCCAGTAAGGCAGCCAAAAACTTTAAATGGAAACCTCCAGAGTTGGGTTTTGTTAAAGTAAATGTAGACGCCTCATTAAGTCAAACTAAGGCAACAATGGGGGCTGTTTATAGAGACTGTACCGGAGCTATCAAAAGAGCTTTTACTAAAACAATGGCTGCAATGAGGGACGTAGAATATGTGGAACTTCAGGCTATCTGGGAAGGCCTCTCAGCTGCTTTCAATTATGGGTATGATAAGGTTATTATGGAAGGATTGTCTAGCCGCACACCAACGAATCATGGCACAGACGGAAGATCTTTCAGTACACGGCTCGCTAGCCAGCAACATAAGAAAACTTGACTTGTGTTTTTCTGAAATTAAATTTGTACATGTAAGCCGTGAAGGGAATGTGCCAGCACATTCTTTGGCACGCCTTGGTCAGACATTAGGTGCACATGTAGAGTGGAGTGATAACTTCTCATCTACTGTACTAGACGCTACTACCGCTGATGTGCTATAAATGAAACGTACTCTTATTTTCAAAAAAAAAAGTTCTAAAACATGCATGGTTGAAATTCCAATACATTTTCTTTGTCCAAGATTCAGGCCGACAAACTCGCACTTCTAATTTCTCCACCCGGATCCGAATTTCTATGACTTTTTCGATTTTAAAACTTATGATTTTTGATAATATGAGATCTAGTATTTTGAAAATACGCATGTATCATCGCATCCCTACCCGCCGCAGCATACAACCCACTCACCCACCTGTCTTTTAGACACAGGCATCCAAATTTGAGTAAAAACGAATTTTCCAAGAGACTTGAATTCATAGGGCGAGCCTTGTCTAAAATATAATATCTACATAAATACGAAAATAATAAAATATAACAATATAACTAAAACCATAGTTGCAGCAAAGCGAAAAATAAAAATATAAATAAAACAATTTAAGGGGAAAATTTGTAATATTGCAAAAGCTTACCCGAATGGATGCAAAGAATAAGCAGCCAAGAACAGATGAATAGCCGTCATCAACCACCAATACTTTGGCCAATCCATTTTCGTTATCGTTTTCTAATAACACTGCAGGTTCTTATACATAGAGAGAAATTTATGCATCAAAACTTCAGTTGAAGTTGTAAAATACTGCAAGAAATTCCATAAGAATTAAAAAGTAAAATTGCATCTCCAAATTCATATATAGGAGATTTTCCCATTGGATTATTTGGGTGTACTCAAGTGGCCATATAGTGGCATAAATTGTGGACCCATAAGATGAAGTAATATTTTATTTTGGAGTTAATCATTTTTTATCAAAATGTTTTTCTGTTATTGTGTAAAACCTCTAAAACTTCTGAAATTACAGTTTTTATCCAAATTGTTTTATTTATTGCACTATATATGCATTTTGGTCATCAAAGATCGCTAATTTGACTATCAAATTGTCGCTATTATAAAAAAAAGGTATTTATTACAAAAATTAACAAAATTAAGATAAAACTAAAATTTTAAAGTTCTTGGATATTCCATGTAATAATTAAAAGATATTTGGATAAAAAATATGATTTGACTTTGTTTTTGTGAGATGGTTAAGGTAAGTGTACATTGAATCTATATTATGTGACACGTAGTTTGGATGTAAAGACATGATAAAAAGATTTGTCCACTTGTAAAAAGGTGAGACGCAAGTACAGGATTTACATCGAAGCGTCTCAATATGGAAATCTAGCGGCTAAGTCTTCAATTTATGCCAACTTATAAGGCGTTCACTTCCATAAAACAAAACTTATATGACCTGCATTCAATTATTTCAAATGAAATCTTCAAAAATGGTGATTTTCACATTTTTAATAGTTTTATTATTGAGTAGAATTTTTCAATGCCTTCTATATTTAAGACTGATTCTAAATATATTAAGTGGTACTTATTCACCTGTGTCAGAGAACATTATTGGCAACCACTCATATAAGTCTACGTGAATTTTCTTTATAAAATTTTATGTGATAAAGGTATTCCTTATGTCTCAATTTGAATACTCATACTAATGATAACAAATATACGTAGACATATATATCTTCTTACATACATATACACAGTCACGCACACACCTACTTACAAATATACATACATACATACATATATATATATATATATATATATATATATATATATATATATATATATATTTAAATAGACACACATACACGTATATATACATGTATTTACAGATACACTATTTAGCCTCCTCCTGACAATCTCAGTGGACCTTATGTTGTTGTATGATTCGGTTTTGAGACTTCAAGGATTCATCCTTCAGAAAGTTTACACAGAAATTTTTGGATCGAACATTAGACGCTTCACAAAACACTCTGATGTGTTTTAAAACGTGAGACTTCACACTCTCATATAAAGTGTTTCATTCCTTGAACACTCTAAACTGATAGTTCTGATGGCAACATGACGCGCTTCATAAAGCGCTTAATCTATAAAAAGTACTTTGTATTACTCAACTCTCTTGACAAAATGCTCCATGTTTGGTATGTTTTTGATTCACATTTTTTTCCTCCTCATGAATTAAGAAGGATAAAGCCACCTCCTGCGCTTTGTTACTTAAAGTACAATGTCAATCAAGTGCTTCATCGAAGCGCTTGATGTCTAACATTTTCAAACGAATGTACAATCTTCTTCTCACCCCCCCCCCCTCTCATTCTTTTTAGTTGTACAATGTGGGGGGTTGCCTTTTTATCTTTCCCATGTAATCATGACATTTGTAGCTTTATTTCAAAAGTCAACTAAGGGTAGTTGGGCAAATCATTCCCCGCTGAGCTTAAAAAAGTAAAGCTTCCACAAGAAGCTTTGTCTTCATCCAAGAAAAGAGTTTTTTAAGATGGTGATATGTCAACAACTAGGACAAAATTTCATCCTGCCTTCTCTCTATGTTCTAACGGCTAGGAGGTCTTATTATAAGGCTTGAAAGACTCCATTGTTAAGACAACTTTTTACCATCAAGCTCTAAAGTCTTCCTTGTTTTGCTCTCACAATTGTTTGTAAGATTACTTTATTGTTGAGAGTGTGTGATTGTTAATAAGAAGAGTCTTCTTCTAAGTGAGGATTGTGAGGAGCAAGGTGTAGATTGTTGGTCAAGAAGCAAGTGTGCTTCTTGTTTGGTGAAACTTAAACTTCAAAGAGCTAGTTGATGGTGTATGAGCTATATCATACTTTATAGAAGGATTATTTTGGTGCAAAGAAGATCTTAAGGAGGATAGGCTTCAAAGGAGTTGAGTTTTCATTGTTCTTGAGCTAAATTTGTCAACTTAGCTTGTCATTCTACTTTCTTTGATTGTTGTTTCCCCAAAGTGAAATAACAATCCCCTTGTTCTAAAATCCTTATTGTTCAAAGCAATAAGGTAGATGAGTAGAGTCTTAGACTTGAACTCTATAAATTTGTTATTCTTTCATTTTCACAAGTTTATTTTTTTTTGTGAATCACACACCAAGTATTGGTTTGCACATAAGCATTGCAAAAGATTTAAAAAAAAAGAGCCATACTTGGATAAACACACTATTCAACCACTCTTCTAGTGTGTTTCACAGACCTGACAATTGGTATCAGAGCTTAACCTTGATTGTTTGACTCTCAATAGCAAGGTTTGATCTTATCAAGTATGGAAGAAACTTCTTATGATTGAGAATCTTCAAGCGGTGAGTCTTCTAAAACAAGAATAAGACGTCAAGAGACTTTGATACCTTCCGTGTCAAATATTCATACAAAGTTCCTATGCTTTATCCTAACAATTATGCTCTATGGAAATATAACATGGAAACACATCTTCGAGGATGTGGTTATCATATTTGGAAGGAGGTCACTAAGGTTTCAAGAATTCCTATTGATTTTGATAATTCAACTCAGAAGAGGTGTTGTTGTTTGCTATAAATGGAAAAGGTCTTGAAATTTTGAATAGCTCTCTAGCTCCAAATGAGAGAGCTAAGATTCAAGTTGTTCAATCCGCTCATGAAGCATGGACAAAGTTGGAGATGATTCATAAGGGTGCCTCTCAAGTTAGAATGGCAAGAAGAAGGATGTTGATCAGCAATTCTACAATTTTTCCATCCCCAAAGGTGAAAAGATTGAAGAGATTATTCAAAGGTTCACCAAACTTGTAAATCAACTTAATGCTGTGGGAAAGAAGATTGAACAACAAGATTCTAACCATCTTCTTCTAAATAACTTGGAAAGAGAATGAAATCCAAGGTGACAGCCATAGACGAATCAAAGGATCTTAACACTCTTACATTGGATAAGTTGTATGAAAATCTTATGACTCATGAAATTAAACTCGAAGAACAAGGTAAGAATGATCCTATTCACCTGAAGCTTTGGTATGTGACACGAATGATTTGGATGATGAATTTGGACTTCTTGTAAGGAGGTTCAAAATATTTGCTAGAAAAAATGGAGATGAAGCAAAAAAAATTCATCAAAGAGACTCTATCCAAGGACAAAGACAAGATGAAAGATCAAGATAACAAATGCTTTAAATGTAGAAAATACTGTCACTTCATAAAAGATTGTCATGTGAAGGATCAAGATCCAAAAGATAAGAAAGCCATCTACCAAAGAAGAAGGCTCTTCAAGCGAAAGTAGCTTATTGGGATAGTCTCTTATCCGAGTCCAAATGTGACCACGATGATGACAAGGATCTTGCTCTTATTGCCATAAGCGATGATGATCCTGAGAAGGCATATTCTTGTTTCATGGCCATCGAAGATGATATGGAGGCTTGCACTAAATCTTCTCATTATAATTTGCAAGATGAATTTGATGACATGATTGAGAAGAATGATTTGTTGAATCTCAAGTATAAATGTGTTAAACGAGATTTTAGAAATTGCATAAATGAATATAATACCACGCTTGAAAACAACATTGTATTGCAACTTGAATATGATATTTTATCACCATACATAAAGTAGTTTTGGATAAAAATTGTTGTTTGAGATATGAAAGTGAGATTCATTTGAGTATAATGGATAAAATGTTCGAAGGCAAGCATGCTCTAAATAATATACTAATTAGTCAAAGAGCTAGTATTTATAAATCGGATTAGGCTATGATGCATCTAGTGTGAGCAAGAAATCAAATTATAAATCTGCAACCATGTCTTTGGTCGAATTTGCTAAATCAAGTGATGCATCCACTTACTTCTCCAAAGGATCAAACTCTTTTTGAAGAAACAAAGGCATATGCCTCGTGGCAAGGCAAAAAAACCAAGGTATCAAAACATTCGATTGAATCCATTGTCAAAACATCTTCCTTTGTACCAAGGAAAATATTCATTAACATGAATCATGGATTATGCATACTCATATGCATCATGATCATTCTTACTCTCACAAACGTATTCCTATATGCTTCTATTGCAATAAGAATAGGCATGTATAAATAGTTTGTAGAGCTAAGAGAAATACACATTTTTTATGGGTGCCAAAGGGTCAAGTGCATGTGACTAACCCTCAAGGACCCAAAACAAAAAGGGTATCAATGTCATATATTGATTTTGTAGGCCTATTATTAAATAGAGAAATCAAGGACAAAGACGTCCAATGGGTCATGGACAGTGGGTGTCCCAACCATATGACAGGAAGCAGAAGATTGTTTTATAAGATCACTATGGAAGATGGAAGAGTTGTCCACTTCGGAGGTAGCAAAGTCCAAATCAAAGGACTTGGTAAAGCGGATAACTATTCCTTCTATCTTAGTGATATACTTTATGTGCATGAGTTAAGTATCATTTGATAAGTGTTAGTCAATTGTTCGATACTAATTGTGAAGTTACATTTATGAAAACGAAATGTATTGTGAAAAAGGATAATGTTGTTATGTTTGAGGCCTTGAGGTATAAAAACATTTGCAAACTTAGCATTGATGATTTGGTTTTACTAATGTATCTTGTCTAGTTGCTAAAAATAATTTGGCACAACTATGTCATACACGCCTTGGACATGTTTGGTTTAAAAATATTTAAATATACTTGTGAAAATGAAAAGGTTAGAGGCCTTCCCAAATTGAATTTCGAAAACCAAAAACTTTGTAGCACTTGTCAAAAGGGAAAGCTTGTTAAAACAAGTTTTAAGCCTAAAACCAATAATTCCACCTCCAAACCCCTAAAAATGTTGCATATGGATTTGTATGGGGACATTGGTACAAAGAGTTCGGGTGGAAAACATTACAAATTTGTGGTGGTAGATAATTATACTCGATATACATGGGTAATGTTTCTGCTAAGAAAAGTGATGCGTTTCATGAGTTTATTGACTTATGTAGGCAATTAGAAAATTACATAAGTGACACCATCAAGACCATTAGAAGTGATCATGATGGGGAGTTTGATGGAGACCTTCAAAGGTTTTGTGTATTCAAAGTATATGTACATAACTTTTCGACTCCAAGGACTCCACAACAAAATGGTGTAGCCAAATGAAAGAATAAAAACATACAAAAATGAGTAGGGGCATGCTAAATGAGTTCGGTTTGCTCAAGTACTTCTAGGTTGAAGCAGTCAATGCTGCTTGTCATGTAACTAATCGTGTCTATGTGAGACCTTACCTAAATATGACACCACATGACTTTAGAATGGCAAAGTCTTCAACATTGGGTATTTCAAAATGTTTGAGTGTAAGTGTTTCATACTTAACACTAAAGACACTTCATACAAGTTTGATTTCAAAGCGGATGAAGGTATATTTGTAGGTTATGTTTCAAATATTAAAGCATTTCATGTATTCAAAAAAAAGTCCAAAGGTGGAAGAATCCATCTATGTTAAGTTCACTTAGTGATGAAACTAAACTTAATGAGGAAAATGAAAGATGATGAAGTTGATATTTCTCAAGAAGAAATTCTTGATGTCATTTCAAGGGTTGCTCATCAAGAAAAGATTGTTGATAAACCACCTAGAGAAAAAATCTTCATTGATTTAAGAATTGATCCTATTGAGAATACTCAACCACCTTGTGTCAATGAGCAAGGTGAAATACGTAGAGACATTTAACATGTTCCTTTTGATGATACACAAAATATTGATAATGCATCTCATCTTCCGAAAACGATTCTCATATTGATGTGTTGATTTGTCGCTTCGAGAAAATGATCATGATGAAGTTGAAGGGGATGTTTCCAACCTTCCTAGGTCATTTAAGCATAAAAGTGCTCACCCAAGAGTTGATAATTTGTTATATTAATCATGGCATCACTACTCGAAGGCAATACAAAGAGAACACATTTGTTTCTATTTAGAGCCTAAGAATATTAAAGAAGCACGTCTTGATGCGGATTGAATTCTAGCTATGCAAGAAGAGCTAAATCAATTTGAAAGAAGTGACGTTTGGGAATTGGTTCCCAAACCTCATGATCGACCTATCATTGGCACAAAATGGGTATTTCGTAACAAAATGGATGATCAGGGTAATGTCACAAGAAACAAAGCTAGATTAGTTTCTCAAGGGTATCGTCAAGAAGAAGGTATTGATTTTGATGAAATATTTGCACCTGTAGCACGGCTTGAAGCTATTAGAATATTATTGGCTTATGCTTGCTACAAAGATTTCAAGCTTTACAAATGAATGTTAAATCCGCATTCTTAAAAGGCATTATTCAAGAAGAAGTATATGTGGCTCAACCTCCTGGGTTTGAATGTCATGATTCTCTAAATCATGTTTATAAACTCAAGGAGGCACTTTATAGCCCTAAACAAGCTCCTAGAGCTTGGTATGATAGATTGAGTAAATTTCTTCTTAATAGTGTTTTTTAAGAGGTTAAGTGGATACTACCTTATTCATTAAACAAAGTAAAAATCATTTGCTCGTACAAGTATATGTGGATGACATTATTTTTGGTGCTAATAATAATCTTCTTTGTGAGAAATTCGCTAGCTTGATGCAAGGTGAACTTGAAATGAGCATGATGGAAGAACTCACTTATTTTTTTGGACTCTAAATCAAGCAAACTAAATATGGTGTATACATCTCTCAAACCATATATATAAGGACTTGCTCAAAAAATACAACTTTGGTGAAAGTAGACATGTGAATACTCCTACAAGCACAAGCTTGAGACTTGACAATGACGAAAAATGAAAGCAAATTGAGGGTAACCTTGTATCGTGGTATGATTGGTAGTCTACTTTATTTGACTGCTAGTAGACCAAACCTTTTGCATGATGTATGTTTATGTGCTAGATTTCAAAGTGATCCTAGAGAAATGCATCTAATTACGGTGAAACGTATATTTCGTTATCTTAGAGGAACTTTGAAATTTGGCTTGTTTTATCCTAAAAATGCATGCTTTGATTTGAGAGGTTATAGTGACTCCGATTATGCGGGAGTCTTATTGATAGAAAGAGCACATTGGGACATGTCGATTTCTCGGAGATGTCTTGTCTTTTGATTTTTAAGAAACAAAATAGTCTTTGCTCTTTCTACGGCAGGATATACATTTCCTTTTGACTTTAGACGATTTATCTTACTTTGAACGAGATCAAGCACTTCATGTGCTCAAAATATTGTGCAAAGTTGAATGTCAACTTCAAGCGCTCAATGTGATCATTACTGTCGCATCGGTCGCTTGACTAAGCGCTTAATGTAGACATTGCACGCTTAATCAAGCGCTTTATCTTAGACAAGAACATTAAAAATTTGAACTTCAAGTGGTTGAATTAGACAACTTTCACCATTTAAACCTCCCATTACTCCATGATCCGTCTTTAACTCCTCAATTTGAACACAATTCAAATCCCTAAACTCACACTCTCTCCCTTATAATCATCCTCTTTTTCTATCTCAATACAAATCCTTGATTTCTTCTTCCTTCTCCCCAAAAATCTTCATCCTTCATAAATCCTTAATTTCTTCTTCCTCGTCTCAAGAAGAAGCCAATAGAACAAAAAGGGCAAGAACCCAACGCACTAAGAAAGGAAAAGCTTCAGCTGTTATTGTTGAGACGGAAGAGGTCATTGCAATCCAAAATGACCTCAACAGATGCAATTTTCAATGGCTTGACAAGAAGAACATAGACATCAACAAGAATCCAATGGGTCTAGGTGTTAGAGTTCACCTTTGTAGGTTCTCTCAACTTCTGTTTGAGGAATGGTAGGCAAATCAAAAGGCCATTGTTCCATTAAAATTGGTTAAGTTTTCCAACATCAAGGATCATCCAGACGTCGGCGCCATCTACACCCTGTTAAAGGATCAAGGATCGGACAAGTTATGGTCCACATCCAGGATGGATTCTTTCTCTACGAGGTATGCTAGGATGTTTTATACAAACCTATGGATAAAACATCGCATATATAATGAACCTTTCTATTTAAATTCTGTGATAAATGGTGTTCCAATCTGATTATCTATTCAAATTTTCTATGACACTCTTCAAGTGAAAAATGAAGGACTAGATAAGTTTGATGTGTATGCTTGGGACACATAATCGTATGTTTTGACTGAAGAAATGGTAAAAATAGAGTTGGGATATAGAGGTTGCAACAGATGACATTGATAAATCAGGTGCTGCTGGGAATAGTTAGTTGCTGTATAGATGGGAAGACGACTAGAAATCTGAGTATTCTGGATTTCTATGTCACATATTGTATTTTGAAAAAGACACCGTTAAACTTTAGTTGGCTTTCCCTTTTTGTGTTATATGCAGCTTGAAGAAGAAAACCAAGGCCTTGTCGTTTGCAAATTGCAAAAATGTGACGCTTGTGACATTTGGGATTGATATGGATCAAGTTCATATTGAAGAGTGATAAACCATAATTAATCGTCTGTCAATCAGCACCAGTCAACGGTACAACTCCTGCAGTTCAGCGCACAAGTATTGCTGTTTAGCAGCTCGGCGTCCAAGCATTGCTGTTCAGCCTTGGCTGCACTTCAGCAGGGCTGCATAACACTCATTATATTATTGAAGAATATACCAAGGTTTGCACCTCGGCACTAACTTCAGCTGATGTCCAAGTGCCGCACTTCAGACAACTTCGACTAGATTTGACCTTGCACTTCGGCAAGGCTTAGTTGAGCACTTCAGCAAAGGAATCAAGCACAACATTACATCGAGGAACCATTAGGTAGAGGTGCAATTCAAATATAGTGACTACAGCCGGCTATTCAGCCTGTACACGCCAAGGTCACAACAGCCGACCTATTAGTCACATCAGTCAGTCTGCTGGTCACATCAGCAGACCTACGGTGTCCTAGGCTTTCTGTCCCAAGCAAACATCTCATCCGCCATCAGAGGCCAAGGGCGGGAAAAGGTTAATAAAAGCAAGCCAATACAGACAAGGAAAGGGATCCGAAATCCAAACATTGACATCCTAAAGCAAATTCATACACTTTGCTCTTTAGCTCATACTGTGAGAAACACTTAACTCTCCATCTAAATTATATTCTCAGTGAGAAATGGCCCAAATTGACTTGAGCGTCGGATGGGTTTTTCCCGGGGCCAACCCTCCGGGACCTCTGATCTGTGCTTCCTTGTGCAGGATATTTTGGAAGCTATTCAAGATACTTTCTTTTCACCAGCTGACGACATTAATTTGAGGTCATCTTGACCCTTGGTGAAGATCCGGCTTCATCATTTGGCGCTAGAGGGAGTGCCCCTAGTCCCTTAACCCAGTAAAACAGTTACTCAAAGCTTTCTTAATTTCGATCTTACCAAGCTATCGAGAGAAAGATGGATAAAAAAGATGGACAAAGGTCCAAGCGACCTATGACATCTAAGAGAAGTCAGAAATCTTCTCAACAGCAAATAGAACAGTGTTCTACAGAGCCGGGAGAATCCTCAACTCCCACCATCGCCTTCACATATGAAGAGCATATGCAAGCCATACACTATGTGGCTCAAAACCCGGGTGCGTTCCAAGCTGTAGTGAGGCAAATGAAGGGGAAAGCCTCTGCAGCAAGGTCCAGTGGGTCCTATTCCAGTAACTCTCACCCACAAGACCACTTGGAGTACTCCCCAACTCGGCCTGGATATCACCCAAGGCGTCAGGCCGAATTTATGGATGAGGCAAGGCGTTCAGGACAAAAGTCTATCTACCAGAGCTTAAAATGCACTCAAAAAGCATATTTGCCATTCAAACATGGCAGAGAAGTTGACAATAAAGGCAAGGCCCCGCTACAAGAAAGGTGCTCTGTCAAGATTCGGTTAGGAGGCCGAGGTAAAGAAAGGAATTCTCTGTTGGCTTCAAAAGCCCATATCCTTTCCTACATGAGGAAGAAGTCTCTGGCAAAGGAACCTCAGCCCCTAGCTGGACCGATCCACAAAAGAGATCGCCGATTGTACTGCCTTTATCATCATGATATTGGGCATGATACAGAAGACTGTAGGAAGCTCGGACAGGAGATTGGACGTCTTATCGAGCTTGGTCACCTACAGCATTTTTACAATCCGAGGTCTAGGCTCCACAACAGGCTGGACTTTAGTAGACCCCCTCCGGATGAGAGTTGTAAACCTGGGCCTCATCATGGGTTGCCAAGTGATGAGGATTCAAATTCTGATGAGAAGGGGTTACAGGCTCCTGGACGTACAAGGCTGACTTAACAGCAAAAGTCCGTGATTCAAATGAATCAGGATTTATTTCTTCTTGTGTTCATCTGGTGCCTTTCGGCTCAGCCTTATTTTATCAAAGGATCAATCTTTTGATAAGATTCCCACCTGGTTCTATTCAGCTGAGTATTCTTATTTGGCATTCAGCCAGGAACATTAAGTCACCATATAGTGCATGAAGCAATAGTTTATGCCTATTTATAACCCGCAACGAAAGTGGGGGCATACCTCAGCAGGTCTGAGAGGTTGAGCAGGTCTCAACAATGGGATAGGTTTCCCTATATTTCACCTCAGCAGGTCTCAACAATGGGACAAGTTTCCCTATATTTCACCTCAGCAGGTCTGAGAGGTTGAGAAGGTCTCAACAATAGGACAGGTTTCCCTATATTTCACCTCAACAGGTCTGAGAGGTTGAGCAGGTCTCAACAATGAGATAGGTTTCCCTATACTACACCTCAGCAGGTCTGAGAGGTAGCAGGTCTCAACAATGGGACATGTTTCCCTATATTTCACCTCATTAGATCTGAGAGGTTTAGCAGGTCTCAACAATGGGACAGTTTCCCTATATTCTAACTCAGCAGGTCTGAGAAGTTGAACAGGACTCAACAATGGGACAGGCTTCCCTATATTTCACCTCGGCAGGTCTAAGAGGTTGAGCAGGTCTCAACAATGGGGCAGGTTTCCCTATATTTCACCTCATCAGGTCTGAGAGGTTGAGCAGGTCTCAACAATGGGACATGTTTTCCTATATTCTAACTCAGCAGGTCTAAGAAGTTGAGCAGGACTCAACAATGGGACAGGTTTCCCTATATTTCACCTCAGCAGGTCTGAGAGGTTGAGCAAGTCTCAACAATGGGACAGGTTTCCCTATATTTCACCTCAGCAAGTCTGAGAAGTTGAGCAGGTCTCAACAATTGGACAGGTTTCCCTATATTTCACCTCAGCAGGTCTGAGAAGTTGAGCAGGTATCATCAATGGGACAGGTTTTCCTATATTTCACCTCACCAGGTTTGAGAGGTTGAGCAAGTCTCAACAATGGGACAGGTTTCCCTATATTTCACCTCAGAAGGTCTGAGAGATTGAGCAGGTCTCAACAATAGGACAGGTTTCCCTATATTTTAACTCAGCAGGTCTGAGAAGTTGAGCAGGTCTCAACAATGGGACAGGTTTCCCTATATTTCACCTCAGCAGGTTTGAGAGGTTGAGCAGGTCTCAACAATGGGACAGGTTTCCCTATATTTCACCTCAGCAGGTCTGAGAGGTTGAGCAGGTCTGAACAATGGGACAGGTTTTCCTATATTTCACCTCAGCAGGTCTGAGAGGTTGAGCAGGTCTCAACAATGGGACATGTTTCCATATATTCTAACTCAGCAGGTCTGAGAAGTTGAGCAGGTCTCAACAATGGGACAGGTTTCCCTATATTTCAACTCAGCAGGTCTGAGAAATTGAGCAGGTCTCAACAATGGGACAGGTTTCCCTATATTTCACCTTAGGAGGTCTGAGAGGTTGAGCAGGTCTCAACAATGGGATAGGTTTCCCTATATTTCACCTCAGCGGGTCTGAGAGAGTTGAGCAGGACTCAACAATGGGACAGAATTTCCTATATTCTAACTCAGCAAGGCCGAGAAGGTTGAGAAGGACTCAACATTAGGACATGCTTCCCTATACTTAAACTTAGCAGGTTTAAGACGTTTGAGTAGGACTCAACAATGGGACAAGTTTCCCCATCTTTTAACTCAGTAGGGTTGAGAAGGTTGAGAGGGACTCAACATTGGGACAGGCTTCCCTATACTTAAACTTAGCAGGTTTAAGACGTTTGAGCAGGACTCAACAATGTGAAAAGTTTCCCTATCTTTTAACTCAGCAGGGCTGAGAAGGTTGAGCGGGACTCAACATTGGGGTATAGGGTTCCTTATATCTTAAATTTTTTAAAGCACAGCAGAGCTGCAGTTCAGTCGAGTAGCCTAACATTTTTGGCAGAGCCAAGAATGGAGGCTGTAGCCTAATACTTGTGCAAAGAGCCAACGTACAAGAGATGAAAGGACTCTTTTGGCAAAGCAGGGGAAAAATATTTGCAAACTATGAAAATAGAGCAAGTAAAGTTTCTCAAGCCAAAGACAAATACTTGCAAACTATGAAAATAGAGCAAGTAAAGTTTCTCAAGCCCAAAGACAAATGCATCAACTATGGAAATAGAACAAGTAAAACTTCACATGCAGAAGGCAAAGTCAAGAAAATTAAAACAAGCTGAAGAGCACAAGTTGAAGAAAGTTGGATTTTCATTAAAAGAATATCTATTACAGCTACAAAAGTTACAAGGAAAAATTCTATTCTACTCTTCACCATCCTCATCTTCTCTGAGATCAGCCCCACTTTGAAACTGGGCAATTTGGTTCTCAAGCAAGCTTCCAGCCCCGGGGTTGTAGAGTTAAGCAATTTGAGGGTGATTTTTATCCAGGCCTGGGTAGACCTCAGAGCAAGTATCGATTGCCCAAGTCTGTCCAACACCAATTGCTGAACCTTGCATCTTCAAGAAGTTACCAGTGAAAAATTCAGATTGCTTGAACTCAGCAACGACAGTTTTTTTGATCTCCTCAGCCTGAGGTTCAAATTGACGGAGGAGATTAGCTTTGCTTTTTCATTCTTCCTCCAATTGCTGGTTCAGTTCGGACTTGCTATTGGACAGTTCATGCTCAAAAGTGCTAAGCTCCTTCTGATAAAATTCCAGCTCAGCTTGGGCTTTAGAAGAAACTAACTCAGTGTTAGCCAATGCATCATTCAGTTCAATCACTTGGGATTTTGCAGCAGCAAGCTTAACGTCATAATCTTATTTTCCTGCCCGAAGTCTGGAATTTTCTTTAGTAAGGACGGCCACTTCAGATTTTAGGCTGTTCACCTGGGCTTCAAACTGGTTCAACCTCAAATTTTTGGGTCTTGCCACCTCTGCTAACCTGTCATCGGCATTTCTGAGGTTGGCATTGATCTCAGAGAGTTAGGAGAATTTGACACAAAGCTCTTCAGCTCGTTTGAGGATGTTGTATTCTTGGACCCGGTACTGCAGGAGTCAGACTGGTTAGAAAAAACATAAGGGATCAAGTTAAAAAAGTTGGAAAAATATTAGAAAATCTTACCATGGCCATGTTCATGGCAAATGAGTTCATGGCAGTATCCCAGTCCATACTGCCATAAAGTTGCCAATCGTGAGGTAACACCGACATCTCGGT